>SIJG01000105.1:0-337500 GCA_023374025.1 Heterodera schachtii
CCGGCAAAGGGCGTCAAAACGTGGCGATGTGTTTGTGCCAAGAAATTGACCTGCTCGCGCTCGTGGTGCAAAGGCAGGGCGGAGACATGGGACGACGATGGACAGGGCATTTCCAAAGGCGAACACAATCACCCAGCGGAACACGAAGTGAGACTAACTGAAACTACTAATAAGTTAGATTAGAAAGCGCTAGACTAACTGGAACTATTAATTAATTAGATTAGAATCGGTAATTGAATAATTACGGAGTTCCTTTAAGGTGGCCGAATTGGAATACTTCAAGGTGCTGCTTTAATAACTTTTTATTAAAGAAATATAAAAATCCATTCTCGGCTCAGAGTCAGCTCATTTTGGCAGCAATTGCCAGTCCGAATGCCAATCTGAACGAATTGATCGACGAGGCCATCGGATTCATGAGCGAAGGCGTCAGTTTCGGCAGTCGAGAATCTTTAAAAAAGTGGGCAACTTTTCACGACTTTTGACCTCAAAAACGCTTAGGTCATTGACTGTCGCGCGAAAGGCTGCAGAGAATGGCGGATTCAAATTGAAATGTTACAAAAGCTCAGACAAACCATTCAAAAGTTTGGCGTATAATAACATCGTACAACCGCAACAGCAGCAACAACAACAGAAGCAGGAACAGCCATTGCCGGGAGGGACAACGGAAGTGCCGAAAAAGGCAATGCCATGCGCCACCCCGCCGAAGAATGGCATAAAGGCAAAATGTCATAACCCGAACATGGACAACGACGACAGCAATGCCCATGTGATGACTTTGCTTTCGTTGGCCAAACAGTGCCGAGAAAACAGAATGCAAGAAAAGGTGGGCCAATCATGCCAGCAAATTTGAATTGCCGTCGTTTCTTCAGGGTCCTCCTCTGTTCGGCGCCACTTCGTGCTCGCCTCCGTCGTGCCGTGCCCCCTCTGTGGCTTCGCTGTCTCTGCTCGACTCATCCGGCTTCCACTCCGGCGCCTCCCTGAACTGCTCGACCACGTGCCCCTCTCCGTCGCCCATTCCCAATTCCTCGCCCTCCTCCACTTTTCTGTTCGCCGCCGTTGCAGCTGCTGCCGCCGCTGCGGCACTGAATAGCAACAAAAGCAACACCAACTCAACCAAAAGGGGAGGAGGGATGGCACTGATTGGCCAAAAGCGGGGGACTGAGAGGACGGACGCCAAACTGTCCGATGCTGCCGGGGGACGAATTGGCACAAATTCAGCCGAAATGCCATCGAATTGTGGCACAAATCAGACAATGGGAGAGAGCAAAAGCAGAAGCAATGGGACAAATAATAACAACAAAAACAACAACAATCAGTTGCACAACGCACAGATTGTGCAGCGGAAAAAGGCGCGAGTGAATAGCATTTTTGACAGGTGAAAAAGGGAAAGGAAAAGCAAAAGAAAAGAGAAATTGGCATCGGATGGACAGATTGTCCACAAAAGCAGCGGAAGCGGCGACAAAAGCGAGCAGTTCGGAAGAGACGTCGAAGAAGGAACGGAGGGACGACACTCAGTTCAATGTGGCAGAGACACAGACGGACAATGGCACGGACGAAGTGAAAGTGAGAGGGGAGGAAAAGCATAGAGGGAAAGAAAGGAAGGCAAAGGGCAAATGCCAAATCCAAAAAAGACAATGGCAAAACGCCAAATAGGAAAAGCAGCTAACATAGAGAGTCTTGACTATCTTTAAGGGCAATTCTGCGAATGATCACACGAACAAAGGCGACAACGGTTGGCGAGTGGTCCGAATTTGTTGTTGTGGGGACAGAGGAAAATGCACTCGCGGGTCAGTGATCACTGATCAGAGGAAAATGATGAAAAGAGAGAGAGGAAGAGAGAAAAAGAGGAAAGAGAGAGAGAGAGAGAGAGAGAGAGAGAGGAGAGAGAGAGAGAGAGAGAGAGAGAGAGAAGAGAGAGAGAGAGAGAGAGACACAAAGCCTATTATTTTAAGCCCAAAACGGAAGCGGTCCGCTTCTCCCGCCGAAGCCGGCGACTTTGAAGAGAACGCGACAACAATGGCACCGCCCGTTGAAGAACACTCTCCGCCCCCGTCCGCCTCGTCGTCCGTGGAAAATCAGCCACAACAAAACGGCACAATGGCGGAGGAAGAAAACGGGGGAAAAGAAGGCATCGGCGGAATGGCAATGCCAAAGACAAACACCGTGGGAAAAGAGCAGGGGAACTGTTACGAGTGAGTGGCCACTGCCAAAACGAATGTCCACGGCAGAAACAGTGGCCATTTGTCAGCCCCCGTCCCTCCCCCCCCCCCCCCCCCCCCCTCTCATCGTCGGTCAACTCGGTCTTTCATTGCCCCTTTTCAATGTGCTTTTTCTTAAATTTTCGGACAATTCCTTCCACAATCACTCAAACCCCATCAATTTTCTTCTTTCCTTTTCGATTCGTTAATGCCTTTCCTCCTTTTAATAATTTAATGGCCTTTTGCATATTTATCCCATTTCAAATGCCTTATTTTCATTAAGTTTTTTTTAACTTTTTTAAGTTCCTTCCTCCCAAATTGACTGTGATTTTAATTTTTCACCTGATTTCCATCCCTTCGTCACTTATCAATTTACGACAATTAAAATGACGTTACTAAATACAAATTAAATATTTTATTCATTTATTTCTGTTTTATATACAATTGTAAAATCAATGCTCCTTTCTGAACAAAAACACCCAGAATTAAAACTCAAAAACAAATAAAAAAGATATACTATTGTTTGTGCAGTTTTACATAGTGTAATCTGTTAATTGACAACATGTTCACGTGCCCTTTCTGCTTTTGCCCTGTTATGATGAACTCGTTTCGTATTCGTCGCTGGCGGGGGACGACGACGCCGACGCATGGGAAGGCCTTCGGACCGTTTGAAGCGTCGCCGAATTCTCAGCAAGAACCTGAGGGAAAAGAGCAATTCAATTTGGGACTTAAACTGTGGTTGAAAAACCTCGTCAATGACCACCCCGGGGTCACGCCGCGTCTGTTGCACTCGCGTGGACATATTGTGGCCGAAACCGCCCGGCACCGTCGAATATGTGCACACATTGGCACTTAACGTACTGCTGGCCATTGCACTGGTCGAACTGATCAGTTGGGCAGGAACTGTGTACAGCGCTTGAACCACCACATTTTGCGAAGCCACTTAAAAGGCATTTCTTATTTATTTAGTTTGATTTCTATGGTACCGGTCGAATTTGCTGTATTTTCTTGTGGGGTTGAGCTGATTGATTTTGGGTCGGGAGACGGAGGAGGTGCCTTTCGATCGGCGGGGTTTAAAAAATGGCCCAATTGGTCAGAACGGCTATGAAGACTTTCCATGGAATTGCTGCGACGGAAAATTGTCGATGAATTAGGACTGAAAAGAAATTATTTATTTGAGTGAAAATTTTTCTTAGATTTCTCTAAAATTGATGACATTTTGAAAAGAGGATCGGCCGAGTTGTGCTGCATTCTGACAAAGACGTACACTCGTGAGTTGTCCGCGCGCTGATTGTTGTCGTATCCGTCCACCAAATATGACCTCGTTATGCCTTTAGCACCGCTGTAGGCAAATTCTGTCAAATTCAGAATAACAAAGCCAAGCTTTTGCGGAGTTCGGCCCGCACGGTCCTCCTGAATAATATGAGACAAATAATTGTTTTATCTGCCATGAAAACGGACTTTCCTGAGAGAAATTTTAAAACGACATGCCTGAAAATAAAATTAATTGAATATGTTTCGGTTTTAACTACAACCTCCAACATTCCGGTCTGTTTTGAGTCAAACGGAATGCAACAACTGAATTTGAATGGTTGCGGGTCCTTCTCGGCAAAGCCAATTTGACCACCCTCCTCGTGACCACCATTTCCGACCTGAAAGAAACGAACCAACTCTTTCTAAATCACTCATTTTGTTGCCTCTCCGTTTGGTCCAACCTCATTGCTGACCAGCAGCCGTTCCTCATTCTCCTCCTCCTGTTCGTCATCATATTCACCCTTTTGGTTGCCGTTGTTTTCGACTAGTCCCAATTGGTGCGTTTGTTGCGGCTTCCAAATTGTCCGATTGCTTTCCTCAGAAAGTGAATTCCGCCGTCCTGGCAAAGGGAGCTGTTCCGTAGCAAAGCAAGTCACACTGTGCCTGAAAAACGATTTTGGTGCCTAATGTTAAATCTCTTAAAGACAATTCCTGACCATCCCTTTCCTTTTTCATTCTTTCCTCTTACCACTCCCTCACTTTTCAATCATTTACCTGTGAACGCCACCATTTTGCTGTGATATACTTGGGAGATCCAAAGTTTTAGCGCGAATTTGCACATTTTCTAATTCATTTTGATGACCAAAAGAGGAGGACGGACTCGTCGTGAAGTCCACCTCATGTGAACAGACAGGTTTATGCAATGTGATACCCGCAAAAGAGCCGCAATCCAACAGACGGACCTGACAAAACCGTTTTCCTCAAGTTAAAATTTTATTGTACCTTTGCGAAAATAATTGCATTTAAAAGTGGAATGTCCGTCAGTTTCAGAACACAAAGCTCGACGTTAAATTTCACTTTTTTCTTCCGTAAAAATGATATAGACATATGAAGGCGGCTCACAAGAAACAAAAATTTCTTAATCTTTGTGTAAAATGATTGTTTGTTGTTAGAATAGTTTTAAGCTTTTCCATAAAACGGCATGAAGTGTTTAGGTATTTTTGTTTTATATAAAAATAAAATGCCAAGAAAACAAATTTAAATTTCAAATTCAATGTTTTGATCCAAAGGCAAAGGTAAAAATGCAAAACGAAATTGAATTTGTGTTTTTTGATTCACTTAATTCCTTCCTTTCTGAAAATTTACAATTTCTCTCCCAACAAATTATTTGCCCCTTGCAAAGCCTGGCGAATTTCAAGTGGAAAAGTGATGGGCCAAAAACATTGTTATGCCATGATCACCGGGGAGGGTATTTGGACTATGAAAGGTGGGCGAATGTTGAATTTTTTAAATTTTATCATTGAATGACTCCTAAATTTAAAATTGTGGATTTATTTAAAGCTTATATGGAACTCGAATATGCTCTAAGGGCGGTGAACAAAGTGCTGAAATTCCCTTTTACGCCTTCTTCCATTGGTGGCACATTGACATTTTCGTTTACTTCTCCCACCGTTTCGTCACAATTCCGCCCTTTGCTTGGACTAATCAGGCACACAAACACGGCGTTCTGATTTTGGGTAATATTTAACGGTTAATTATTTTTTAGGGATTCCATTTTATGTAAGTCTAAATGAATACACATTTTGTTTTTATCTCGTTGCATTTTCATTCCTTGGTCAATTTAGGAACATTTATCATTGAAAATGCTGAAATTTGCCAGCAAACTTTTTCCAATAGAGAAACAATCGACAGATTAATCGCATCACTCGTCGATTGCTGTGTCGTCTTTAAGTTTGGTAATTTCACAAATGACTCCCCCTAATTTGCATTCTAATATTAATAAATCCCTTTTTAAATGGGTGGTTAATCAACATCGAAAGTGAAGTGAATTCGGACTCTCTCGACAATTTGGAATACTTTCTGTTCTCTTTGCGGAATGCTTTGCATGATAATGTTCACAAAGATGCCAAAAGTGTTATATTTTTGTCGGTTCTTATTTGGTTTTAAATTGTTCAGTTGTTTGGTATGACTCAGTGACAACGGACGGAAAATTATCGTGGCAAAACGCATTGAATGCCAACAATTTGTGAGTGTACTTTTTGTGGTGTAATAATTTAAAATTCGATTTTTATTCAGACGATGGTTCAAAAGTGTCGATGCCTTCTACACAAATTACGCGTGGAAGGAAGAACACATTCAGCAAACGGTTCGAACTTTTCTTTCGACTTCTGAACTTTTTCCGAGGAAATCGCTGTTCGATGTTTTCGTCGGAATCGACGTTTTTGGCCGTGGCTGTTTGGGTAAAAAAAACAATTGATTGTGAGCACATTTTCCGGGTTTCCTTCCATTTCAGGTGATGGCGGATGGAATTGCGTCCAACCGATGGAAATCCTTCGCCGTTACGCTTTGTCCGCTGCCATTTTTGCCCCCGGATGGATTTGTGAAAAATTTTCCGGCCAAAGTCATCGCATCCTTTTTGACAACAGTTTTCGTTTTTGGAATGCGTTGAGTACATTTTTGTATCCACATGCTTTGCGACAACGGAACTTCCGAACAGATTTTGCGGTTGCATTCGCATCGGAACGCCCCAATTGGCATTTCTCGCAATTAGCAGAGAATGTACTAATTAATATTTGTTAATTGGGAAAACCTTGCTCTAACCAATTTCTCACGCACTTTTCAGGAAACGGGTGAAAATCACTTTTGTCTTCAAAACGCTGACCTCCAACCCTTTTACGGGTGCTCTGTGGCTTTTGGCAAGGACATGGAAGCGGGACTTCTCGTGAAGGGCACCGGCATTCATAAGTGAGTTGGGCTGATGGACGGACGACAACCCATTTTGACAGTTTAAAATAGATTTTCGTTTTTTTGAATCAGGGTTTGGAATGAGTCGAGATGGGTGTCCGAATCTGATCCTCCTATCCGAAAAGTCCAAAAAGCATTTCATTTGAAAAAAAAAATCAAAATTTTCTTTTTTCAAAAAGGGCTACCATCTCAACTATAATCGAATTTTCAGACTTTTTATTTGCGACATTCAAATTGAGGAAAAGGACGAGAAAATAGAGCTACGGTACGTTCATTCACTTCACTAATTGCAGCATTTAAGCTGATTATTGCTCGGGGCAAAGTTGTCATTGTTATTCATTTGCATTTCCGTTTTAAAGCAACAACTTCGGAATGTTCCCCCATCTTTCAGTTTCGATTGTTCTCATCCAATTGGTCTCATTGTGACGATCTCCGATGGCATTGAGTCGCTCCATTTTTGTCAACATTCTTTTGACGACAATCCATCCGATGAAACAAATAAACGGCATGAAAAATCCGTCGTTTTTGATGTCACCGGAAAGCGCGGGTGGAAAATTTCAGACATTTCAATATTTAACACAATGACAGTTCCCACCCGTTTGTATACGGTACACATGAAATTGTACTGATCAGAGACCGACCAAATAAATTTAAAAAATGGAAATAAACAATATTAATTTAGTAAAATGTTTTCCAATTCGCATTTCTTTTATCGATTCTCCGAGACTAAACGCATGGCAAAAGCACAAACACATCGAAGCATGAAAATTAGGGGTTGTAAAAGTGATGAGCCGACGAGTGGCGGGGGGGGGGGGCAGCGAATTTGCAGTCAATTCCATTCCGTGTTATGAGCAAATTCAATTGGCCGCTGCACTTCTTCCCATCCCTTCCCCTCCAATGCTTTTGGTTTCCATTCACTTTCCTTGGGTTTGGAAAAAAAGGTCAAATTTCCATTATTTCCGCCCTTTCCCTTTTTCGTTTATTCGTCCATGCATTTCATATAAAATGCCAGCAGAATGCGCTTTCCTTTAGCACAAACATTCTCCTCGAAGAATTCGAATGTCGTAACCATAAGTTTGAAATCCGCTTGTTGTCCAATGCATTTGTGTGGGTTCCTCCCGCATTTTTAATCCGTTGGACGGATGACTGATGGGAAGGGTGTGCGGTTGGGCCCTCCCCCCCCCCCCCCCGCCTTAGTATTCGTCCCCCCCCCGCCCCGCCCCCTCCTTCGGATGCCCTTTCATACACTTAATTTTCGTCCATCCTCTTAAGGGAGTGAGTGCCTTTGCTTCCTCCCAACCATTTCCCATTTAACGATTTTCGTCCGGAAAAGGCGCCCCCTTTTCAGTGCCGTTGTTGCTCACTTAATTTTATTTGCCGTTGAGAATGTTTCCTCCTCCCATTTTCTCCTTTTGCAATTCAAATTGGATGAATTGCATTGTTAGGCATTTTTTATAGCTTCGACCAATTCAAAAAGTTCCATTTCACATTCTTGGGCTGATCAGTTGCTGCTGATCACTCCTTTTAAGACTTTCTCCACATAATTAACGACCGATGGTGGCACAAATTCCACTGATCAAATGGACAACAGTTTTCGATGAGCTTTTCGTTCAATTGCCATCAATTTACCCCTTAAATTTCATCGCAATAACTTTAACAAATATTTTGATCAGCACAGTCCACGCGACATTTTTTGACAGGGACAGAACGGCACACAATCCAATTCAAATGCCGACGCATCAACTCATTCACACATTTGAAACGAATGAACAGTTAAATAAAAAGAGAAATAATGCAAATTATTTAATTTAAAATATTTTTGCAATTTCTGTTTAAAATAATAATAATTTTATTATTATTTTGTCATTTTTGGGTATATTTATTGCCAATTTCTCTCACAAAAAGATGCTCAACAAATTGCCCGAGGCCTTGCGTTATGCAAATTTTGGAAGAATTGGAAATGATGCCCCGGTGGATTTGCGACCCGTCGAGCCAAAGCAATGTCAGTGCAACGGAAGGGGAGATGAAGCCGCTTCATCCCCCCCCCCCTTCAGGCGCAACTCCCCCCGTTGGCCAAAGGGACGGCCCAAAATGCGCGCAGTTTGAGGCCGTTGCTCAACGACGACGGCGGCGACACATTCAGTCACAGCCAAATTCTGCTGGCCATTGCGCCCATCGTTTGCCTGCTGATTTTGTGCGTCGCCATTTCTCTGCGGCGGTGCAGCGCTTCCGCGGCAATGGCCACAATTTGAACGAATGCCTTCAGAGGGACAGAATTTACATTTACCCTTTTTAATGTGATTAATTAAATTGAGAAGAAGCAAATAATGTCTGAAATTTCACCAAGTTGACAACATATTTCTCGTGAAATTGTTACATCACAAATCTGATTAATATTTATTTTTGTGACTGTGGCAACAGAGCCTAAAAAGTACAAATCTCACATTAATATTCAAATTAATTAATAATTATTTTCTAATGCAAAAGAATGAATCACAACTTACAATTAGCTTAAACTTGATCAAATTTTAACTGAATAATACAGAAATCTTTGGTCTATCTATTCATTAAAGAAACTTATATTTTGTTGATTTATTATTTGAGCTAACAATAAGTTATGGTTTATTATTCTGCAAAAAAATAAATTAAATTTAATGTTACTATATATCATTGACACTTTTTTAGGTTCGGCTCACAAGCAACAGGAAATTAATATTTCGTTTTTTTAAAACTTTGAATTTAACACATTGTTAGCTTCATCAATTGGAACGAACATTCATTTTAAGCATTACCAAATTGAGAATTTCACTGTTTTGGTTGTAAAAATTAAAGAAAAATAAATTCGAGAAAATTTGAGAATGATTAAATTAAATGGTCAAGCTCAAAAGTATGAAGAGAAATTTAATACAACGTGAATAAATAACGACAATAATTAACGGGAACCCAACAGAACACAAAGTCACATATTAACACCAACAGGAACCCTCTTCAGTGACAATCTGACGGGGCTTAATCGGGCCAATGTCAACGACTTGTTCTTAACAATGAAAACAGATAAATAGGGTAATTTATCCATTTTAATTATTTTTACTTGCGTCCGCAGCCTTTTCCACCTCAATGCCGGGAAGTGCGCTGGCAATTCGTCGGAAAAGCTAAATTTGTAATAAAAAAAAACAGCAATTAAATGTTGTTCGTTCGTTCGGTTGGTCCACCTGCTTCACGTTGTAACCAGCCTTTGCCGATGTCTCGATGAACATCACATTCAGCTCCTTCGCCTTCTGCTCGCCCTCTTCAGTTGAAACTTGTCTAAAAATGGCGTAATAATAAAAACTCAGAAAACGAAAATTAAATTCTTATCAGTTTAAAAAGTATTTGAGTAGAACGGCAAAATGCAAAACCTTTTGTCCGCGAGATCAGTTTTGTTGCCCACGAGCATGATGATGACGTCACTGCCCCGTTCGGTGCGCACGTCGTCAATCCATTTGGACGTTTGATGAAAGGAATTCGCATCTGAACAATTTTACAGCGGTGCCATCAATTCAGTTCAAAATTTATCTTATATGCATCCATTTTACTTTGTGTACCTTTACGGGGCTTTAAAAATGAATGGTAATGATACGCATTAATTTGTTAAATACCTTAGTAGGAAACTTAAATTTCTATTTTTGTAACTGTAAAAACTAATTTGGAAAAGCCCTATTTAAGTAGATGTTCGAATTTTTATTTCCGGCAACAAAATTGACTTTCCCAAGAGAAGTCTTACTTGTAATGTCGTAAACAACAACAGCAACTAAAAATAATATAAATTAATAAAAAAAATTCGAGTTTTGGCCACCTGTGGAGTCCCTAATGTACGACGGAATGAGCGAACGAAAGCGTTCTTGACCAGCAGTATCCCAAAGTTGAAGTCTGACCTTAAAAAGCGAGTTTAGAATTGGAAAACTCATTTACCGTTCTGTCCTCAAGATACATAGTTTTGCTCAGAAAATCTATCCCAATTGTGGCCTGGTACGTATTGTCAAAGCTGTCATACATAAATCTGGTGATAAGAGAAGTCTTTCCAACTGAAAATTAAGACATTAACATTTTGTATTTAACGGTAATTTAAGGAGGACAGGAAGAATGAAGATGGCAATCAATTTTTATAATGTACCGCTTTGTTCACCAAGAAACACGAGTTTGAACTTCTTCAGAGGGTTTCCAAAATCAGATGACATTGCCTTAGTTAATACTAAAAGTTATTTATTTGATTAACAATGATAGTTCGGGAAAAAGTAAAAACAAAAACGGATTATGGAAAAGCAGAAGCGGTCTTTTCCAACATGACAATTTTAATTTTATTTTGTTGCAAACAAAAGGCCAAAAATTAACTTTTCGTTTCTTTCTGTCTCTCTCACTCTCTTTCTCTTCATTATCCACTCTCTTTCTCTCTCTCTGTCCTCTCTCTCCTCACACTTTTTTCCTTTCTAATGATCGGCTGATTGCTGATTTATATTACATACCCTCATCAATTAGCCCCCATTTACCCTTTCATTATCTTTTCGTAAACATTTCTTTCAGTGGCGCCGCCACCGTCACAGAGTCCAAAGTTCGCTTTGGCGTTCTTTTTGCCTTTTCTTCTGCACTTTCCTTCTTTTCACCTCATGAGAATGACCTTTTCCCCTCATATGTAAAAGTGATATTTTTGGGTCCTATCATTTCCCCCGCCGGGGTTTTCTAAGATATACCTATATAACGTTTTACTTATTCACCCAATTTTTAATTTGGTATACATATTTTCTCCCATCTGTTCACCAAATCTGGAATTATATTTTCGTTAGAAATAATGCAACCATTTGTCCATTGGTCGAAATGCATATTCAAACGTCCATTTTCTAATTCTCCAAAATTATTTTCGTCGTCATTTTCAACAGGGTTTAATTTTGGTAAGTTTTATGCATACTAACTAATGCTTCATATCATTTCAATTCCTAAAAATCTTATTGTATTAATTTCAGAATTTACCGAAGAACAAAAACAACTCCAAGCGGCTGTAAAGAAATTTACTCAAGATGAAATCATTCCTAAAGCGTCACATTATGATAAGACAATGGAGTTTCCATGGGAAGTGATAAAAAAAGCTCACGCCAATGGATTTATGAACGTTGACATTCCGTCGGATTGCGGTAAATATTTTGGTACAATCTGAATGCAATTTATAAATGTTTAATATTTAAAGGAGGTCTTGACTTGGAACTTGTAAGCAACGTGCTGATCAGTGAGGTCATTGGGTATGGATGTACCGGAATTGGAACGGCAATTTTGGGAAATGACTTAGCCGCGACTCCTCTGGTCATTGGTGCCAAAGAAGAAGTCAAAAAGAAATTTTTGTCCCGTTTGATTGATGAGCCAATAATGGCTGTGAGTTTTTTTTTGTGCGCTTTTTATACCTTTCTAATTTAGTCTTATTGTGTGACTGAACCAGGCGCCGGTTCTGACGTTGCCGCGCTTAAAACGAAGGCGGAGAAAAAGGGCGACGAATGGGTCATTAACGGATCGAAGGTAGGCGACATTCCCCTTAAAGTCACGACATTCCCCTTAAAGTCAGTCTTCGATTTTAGATGTGGATAACTAATGGTGGAGTTGCCAGTTGGTATTTTGTCCTTGCAAGGACTGACCCGGACCCGAAGGCTTCGACGGGAAAAGCATTCACTGCATTTGTTGTTGACGGGGACACTCCTGGAATTGTTAGGGGAAAAAAGGTGGGCAAGCCAACTAAAAACGATAGATAGAAGATCACTGACTCCAACCATTGCTATGTCTAAAGGAAATCAACATGGGCCAGCGATGTTCCGACACTCGTGCCATCAGTTTTGAGGATGTTGTCGTCCCAAATGCCCAGGTCATCGGTGCGCCCAATGAAGGATTTAAAGTTGCCATGAAAACTTTTGACAAAACGCGCCCAATTGTTGCTGCTTTGTCCGTGGGACTTGCCGCTCGAGCGTTGGATGAGGCGTCAAAATATGCACTTGAGCGCAAAACATTTGGTGTGCCAATTGCACAGGTCGACAAATCCTAATTTTTTGTCAGTTTTTGATTTTTCCGCTCTTTAGCATCAGGGTGTGTCTTTTCTTCTTGCTGATATGGCTATCAATGTGGAGTTGGCACGATTAATGACTTTCAAAAGTGCTCAGGAAGTCGACTCGGGTCGACCGGGGGCATATTGGGCATCAATCGCCAAATGTTTCGCTGCTGACACTGCGAATCAGACGGCGTCAAATGCTGTCCAGGTATATTTTTAATGGTGGAAAAAAGGCCTTAAAAAGCTATAGATATTCGGAGGCAATGGCTTCAACACCGAATTTCCCGCTGAAAAATTGATGCGCGATGCCAAAATATTTCAAATTTATGAAGGTGGTTTTGCTGGACGGATATTCATTGCTTTACAAAATAATGACAACTTTTATAGGCACTTCTCAAATTCAAAGACTTGTTATTTCTCGTCAGTTGCTGCAACGGTGGCTTTATTTATTAAAAAAAACAAATTATCTATGCTTTTTTAGAGTTGCTCAAACTGGGACATCTTATGTTACTTAAATTACATTTTGGATTGAATTTAGTAAGATTCTAATTAACTGTAAAAGTTATAATTTTCGATGGGTTTTATAGTAAGTTTAAGGACAGTCATTATTTGTGTATTTTTTGTACAATTATTATACATTTTTTTTTTTGATAGACCGTGTAAAAGAATGATTCGAATTGGATTTGAGTTTTCATCTGTTGGTTAACCCATTTATTTAAATACCAAATGCTTAAAAATATTTTTTCTTAATCTTTAAAAGATGCTTTCGAAGAAACTAATTGCCTTTTGTTCCGATACTTTTTCCGGAAAAGGTTTGTCGTCTCGAAGACTGATCAGTTTTGATCTATCTGACCAGTGAGTGATTAGCATTTTGTCACATTGTTTACCATATCACATTCACAATTTAAGACATAAAGCCATCCAGGATGGAGCTCTTAAATTCGCGAAGGAAGTGGTTGCGCCCAAAGCCGCGGAATATGACAAAACAATGGCATTTCCTTGGGACATTATCAAACAGGCGCATCAATTGGGCTTGATGAATCCGACAATTCCCGAAAAATATGGTGGGTGTGTCAAGGCGGTTTTTCATTTTTTAAAAATGTCAATGTAAAAATTAATATTTTCGGGAAGTAGTGTTCCTGAATGAATCAGTACTAAGTAATTTATGGATTTGCCGTCCTTTTCATGTGGGCCTGGTTGTTCCAATTTGGAGACTGCTCTGATCGTTGAGGCGTTATCTTATGGCTGTTCGGCTATTCAATTGGCCATTATGGGCCCATCGCTTGCGTTAGCTCCGCTTCTTTTGGCCGGCAACGAAGCTCAGAAACAGAAGTACGCCGGCATGTTGGCAGCGGAACCACTGATTGCCGCGTATTGTGTGACCGAGCCGGGGGCAGGCTCGGACGTGAGCGGAGTGAAGACAACCGCCGTTCTGAAAGGTAACTCATTTAAAGGGGGAGATTGATTTGAAAATAATATTTCAGCAGATAAATGGGTGCTCAATGGGAGCAAGGCCTGGATTACCGGTGGCGGATACGCAAAATGGTTTTTTGTCTTGGCGAGATCGGACTCGGACCCCAAAACACCCGCTGGCAAGGTGCTTGCTTTCCTTTATCGTTTCTCATTTGCTTAAATCTTAGGCATTCACTGCCTTTGTTGTTGACGGAGATACGCCTGGAATAACCCGCGGGAAAAAGGTAATGGGAAGCAATTGGATCAATTGGGATTCGCCGTGATTCACGGTCACCATGAATTTCACGGGTTCCTTATTTTTAGACACGGTACATCCCATAAATCATTGGTGGAATTTTGTAAATTGCTTTCACAGGAAATCAACATGGGCCAGCGTTGCTCCGACACTCGTGCCATTACTTTTGAAGATGTTCACGTGCCCAAAGAAAATGTTTTGGGTGTGCCGGGTGCCGGTTTTAAAGTTGCCATGGGGGCTTTCGACAGTAAGAAAATCAAACGTCACCAATGCTTTCTTTAATTTATTCTTTTTTAGCAACACGTCCCGGTGTCGCTGCGGGAGCTTTAGGTTTGTTTTTAAGTAGGAAAATTTCATGCTCAAAGTTTCTTGAAGTCGGGAGCTTTTTGTTTTCTCCTCACCACCGTTCATCTTCCCTTCCCCTCCCTTGGTGCTTTTTTGTTTCTAAATTCCTTATTTGAGCTTTAGCCAAAAAGTCGCTTGGTTTACTACGGAATTTATGGTTGTAAATGTGTCTATTTAATTTACTTATTAATTTAGGTTTGGCCTGGAGAGCACTTGACGAATCTGCAAAATATGCTCTTGAACGCACGACTTTCTCTGTTCCAATTGCTCATGTAATTACCTTTTTCGTTGTTTTAGTCCGTTTTTGGTTTTGAATCGTTTTCTTTCCTTGATTTTGTCTTATTTTTCAGCACCAGGGCATCTCCTTTATGCTCGCCGACATGGCAATTAACCTCGAGTTGGCCCGTTTGGTCACTTATCGCGCGGCCACTGACGTGGACAAAGGCGTCCGTTCGTCCTATTTCGCTTCCATTGCCAAATGTTTCGCTGCTGACACGGCAATGCAAACGACGACAAATGCTGTGCAGGTGAAGAGGCGGACAAACTGTCATTTCTATTGACTTTTGCTTTGCCATTTAAGATTTTTGGTGGCAATGGCTTCAACAGCGAATACCCGGTCGAGAAGCTGATGAGAGACGCAAAAATCTATCAGATTTACGAAGGAACTTCTCAAATTCAGCGGCTCGTGATTGCTCGTCAATTGCTTCAAAAAGTTGCACAGACGGGGACAGCGTCGACTTATGACGAATGAAAATAATTAATATAGAATGTTTAGTAATTGTCTAATCATTTATATTTTTAAATCCTCGTATATTTATGTGTCTTTTCATTTGCATGCAAATTTGGGCACTGTTTAAGCATCAATTTAAAGGCTGCCATTGTGTTTTATAACTGATAAATCAATTCACACATTTTTAATGTTACTGCTCTTCCTTTGTATTAGACTAATAAATACTAATTGAATTTAACAGGTTAATTTGATAAACAAATTTAATCAGGGCATTTGATTACACATTCATTAATTATTTGCCAATTATTTCAGCTTTGTATGGTGTCTTTGTCTGCCAGCCATAATTACAAAGAATTTATTTGCGGGTGGACTGGTGAGTGAACGTAATAAAGATAATTTAATTTGTTATTTATGAGGGAAAACTAGGACCATAAATTTTAAAATTTAAAAAATTACATTAGTTTATCCCTTAAGCCGGATGCATAGAGACGTGCCTTTTGTTTCCGCAAACCAAACTGATTTTCCGACAACAGTTGCACAATGTTCTTGCCGTTGATGCCATAAAACAGGTGAATAATGAATGATTAGCCAAACACCGGGGGACTAATAGGGACGGACACGAAACCGAAATTGGGACTTGGAAGAATGAAGTTGACAAAGCACACTCAATGAGGATGGAATATGGGAAGAATTTCCTTTTGACCGACCATCCCTTTTCAGCTCCGTCGTGAGGGCTTACACTTGCTTTACCGTGGCCTTCTTCCCCCACTTATTCAGAGGACAACAACGCGTTCGATTATGTACCTTTTGGACAGAATTTTATTTTTTTTAAATTGCTATTTTTAGGTTTGGAACTTTTGAAAAGTATCAACACGCTTTTGGCTGTGACCCAAATGTGTCCAGCTTCACCATTTGTCACGCTGTTTCCGCCTTTCTTGGTTCGATTAGCTTAAAGTTAATGTGGAAGAAAACAGAAAAATATGAAAAATGGGATATGAATTGAAAATTTCATTTCGTTTTCCAATGCCAAATATCGTCGCCTTTCCAATTACTTTTGCTTTTCCATTAGCCGGTGCTACGGAAGCCATTTTATGCCCTTTGGAGAGAACACAAACGCTTCTGCAGACGAGCAAACACTTTGACAAATTCAAAAACACTGGCGAAGCCTTTAGGATTATGTACAGAAATTATGCACCAAAAGAGTGGGCAATTCATTTTTATTTGTTAGTCTTTAATATAGTCAGCCTTAACAGATTTTATCGAGGATTTTCCGTCATCGTTCTCCGAAATGGGTAAATTGTTAAAATTTTTAATCAAATATCTCTTCATTATTATTATTTTTTAGTTGTAGCAATGTAATGTTTTTCACTTTGCGTGAGCCGTTCCGCGAATTTGTGCTGTCAAAGCTTTTCCATTCAACTGAGAGCAGAACGAAAACGCAACATTTGTGCGCAAATTTTCTGTCCGGTGCCATTCTCGGGGCGTGCATTTCGACCATTTTCTTTCCGTTTAATGTCATCAAAAGTCGGATGCAAGTCCGTTTTCTTGGCTTTTGTAAACGCTTTCACTCATTTGTTTTAGTCAAACATTGGCATTGACTTTTGTACTCCGTGGTTTATGTTCAAAAAAATCCTCGCAGAACGGCATGGCTCAATTCGTGCGTTGTATCGCGGTGCTCAGCTCAATTTCAGTCGCTCATTGCTTACCTGGGGCATCACAAACAGTCTTTATGAGCTGTTGATGTACGAACTGTTCAATCATCGAAATCACTCCTCATAATTTATAAATAGCATTTGAAGGGGAAGGAAACGACATCGACTCGAAAAAAATAGAATTGACATTACTTTTCTCAATGAGTTAGAAAATGTTTTTTTTCTCTCCGAATGCGGCCAAATGCCATAATATTTTTTGTATATAATAGGACTTTTAATTTAGTTAATTCGACATTGATATTATCATGAATAAACCCATGACAAATCATCTATCATTTTGAGGAGCTCATTCGGGTTGGGGCCGGAGGACGAAATTTACAGAACGTTCTACGACTTTTTCATTAATTTTGAAAAATATGTGCTCAAAATTAGGCGGTGCAAAAGTTTATGGATAAATCTTTCAAAAAAAAGTTTTCATAGAGCTAGCTAAGGGATCTTAATAATTCCTGCTAGCCTAATTTAATTCTGAACAAAAAAGTTAATTACCCAAGTTGATCAAATCACTCCATGGTGATCTGAAAACCTGAAAATGGCTTGAAACGGGGAAAATTTCCGAAAAAAAATTCCTATGGGCTGGAAAAACCCAATATGCTCATTAAAAAGAGAACAAAATTCTTGCATATACTTTTATACCTACTGTACATGGAAACCTAATTACATTTACTACTTTTTGAATTTATGCAATAAAATAATAATAACGCCAAATAGCGCACTAATTTAAAAAATTTATTGTCGAGACCGAGTGAGCATATTGTGTCTATTTTTGATCAAATCATGTTCATCGTACCCAAAACTATTATAGGAAATGAAATCTTTTTGATCGTCTGTAAGAAGCTCTATAGCTTTATTGCACTTTGTGTACATTTAGTTACATTTACTTGAAAATATCTTTGACTCCTTAATGTTAGAAGTTTTCGTCATAATTGTCATTTGACAGAGTTTTCGATTAACGACAAAAAATTATTTTCAGTTTTTGATTTGCTTTCAAAATGAAGCTGAACCCTTTCGTCTCCTCCTCAGCGCGCAAATCGCGCAAACGCCATTTCAACGCGCCCTCGCACATCCGTCGTCGCATTATGTCCGCGCCGCTGTCGAAGGATTTGCGCAATAAACACGGAGTGCGTTCTACGCCCATTCGGTACATAGGGGCGGGCAAATTAACCTATAAACTGTTGAATAATCCACTGATTAAGCATTGATGACGAGGTGACTGTCACCCGAGGCCACTACAAAGGCAATGCCGGCCGTATAATGCGTGTGTATCGGTTCGTAATTCATTTATGGTCTTAAGAAAGCTTATTATACTTTAATTTGCTAATCAAGGAAGAAATATGTAGTGCACGTTGACAAAATCACTCGGGAGAAGGCCAACGGAACGACTGTCCACGGTTTGCACTTGCTTTTCATTTGTTTGCTTCTGATCTCAACCATTTTTTAATGGAATTTAAAGCATTTTACAACGATAAAAACATTTTTTGGATTGGCATTTTTCTGTCATTCGTCGCTGTAATTGTTCACTTTCAGTTGGAATTCATCCTTCAAATGTGCAGATCACAAAGTTGAAGATGGACAAGGACCGACGGTAAATTGGAATTTTCATAATTTATTTCATTTTTCTTTGCTCAGCTCATTGCTCGAAAGGAAAGCGGCCGGCAGAGCGCGAGTGACGGGCATTTTGAAGGGAAAGCACACGGAAGAGACCATTGAAGAGTGAGAGAGCGGCAGGGGAGGAGAGAGACAGAGAAAACGAATTGTTACGCCGAAATTGGACATCATTTGTTGTTTTTGTTGTTTGCAAATACAAAAAGCAGGCAGTTACAAGCAGTTCCTTATTACATTAGTCCCATAATAATACACATTCTCAATAACCAAAAATGACTTGGCACAGAAAGTAGGAATTTATAGTTTAAGCTTTTCATTTCATTCGCTTTTGCGGACCAACAAGGTGTACTGACATTAACACGACCTGACCAAAAAAACAACAAGATTTCCTAATTTTCATTTGAATTTTCACCACACCCACTTATCGCTAGGGGGGACAACGTGCAATTTTTGTGAACTCGGTGTCTTCGTCTTCCGTCGTTTGTCCAAACAATCACTCGCCGACTGTTGGCCATTGTTTGGGAATGAGTGGTGGCCAGTCGATGGACCACAAGTGGAAGTTGCGGAGGGGGGGGGGGGGGCGGTGGAATGCAACGGAATGGTCACAACTCGCCCAATTGCTCCACTTTTGTCTGTACCGTCCCTTTTAGGTGGCCTCTTCAGACATTTCCTCTCTTTTCAAATTGTTCAAATATTAAATTGCCAAATTTCGAATTTCGAATGAATGCCTTTCTCTCTTTGCCCTTTTTAGGTTTTTGCCCCCGGCGATGTCTTTTCGCTGCCCTCCGGCGCTTTTTCCGTCCCTTTTCCTCGCCACGCTTTTCCTCCCCCCTCCCTTTTGCTCGTCCTCCGCTTCGCACTGTCTCTTTTCCCTCCCTTCGCCCCCCAATGGCACTTTCTTCGCTTTTCCTCCGTTTCGCCCCGACATTGGCCCACCGCCCCCAAAATCATTTCGAATAAAGTCGAATTGGGACGACGACGACGAAAACATTTCAGAACAAAAACAAGGAGAGGAAAAAGCATTTCGCCACCGATGGAAGCGAAGGGCGATGGATTTGAAGACGAAGCATCAGGGAGGACAAAGTAAGCAAATAATTAGCCAATAAATACTAATTAATCGGCAAATGCCAAGGCATTGGACTGAACAAAAAGTGCAGTGCCGGCGGAGGAGCGTACGGAGAGAGAGAAGAAAAAGAAGAGAGCGGAAGACAGCGAGGCGGAGGCAAAACGACGATGAAAAGCAGCGGAACGCACAAAACAGAAAGGAAAATGCCAATTCTGCAGGTGACTGACCACCGGTTGGACGAGGCACTCACTGATTAGTTAATTACCCATCGGATTGGCTTCATCTCTCGGAGAGTGCCGCCATTCATTCCCTTTTTTCCCTTTTCAGATTGTCCATCCGCCGTCCCCCCGGGAGAAGGATTGGGTGATGGTGGCGGGGGCGGAGAAGCACGTGGACAATGTGCTCGCCTGCAGTCTCTCCTACGGAGGCGAGCAAAGCCAAAAAAAGGGGGGAAATTGGAGGGAATGAAAAGAAAAAGCCAAAGGGAGAAAATATTCTCGAAACTGTGCCGAACATTGAAGACGCGTTGCCTTTTGCTTCTCAGGTCGCCTCGTTTCGATGGACCATTTCCGCGACCCGCACAAAGGCAACCAATTGCATTACTACGCAAGTTTTGGGTCCTTTAAGAAATAAAATTCCCTAAAAAGTGCTTACCAATTCCCTTTTTTGGCATTTTCTTCCATTTCGGCATTTCTTTCTGATTTTGCCCCCCCCCCCCTTTAGGCCATAATGCATCGTTTTTCGGGCTCCGTTTTTCTTAAACCCGAGCCGATGAGTTTTTCAGAGCTTCTGAAAACTGCGCAGTTAAGCCAATGGGAAGGGGGAGAGAATAACTGGGAATTGCAAATATTCTCAAAGAGAGAACGAAGAGGTGGACATGGCATTGACACAGCTTTGCGGGCACGACGAATACGGGGACGGCCGAGTTCAGTTCGGCACTTACTGGGAAAGAGTGCCCGGGGCCGACTCAAGGGTACTGTAGTAGCATACGGTAGACCAAATTCCAACGGACATTGATTAAAAGGAGTGAATATTCCGCATTCCATTCAAACTGTTGCAGATTTGGTTCGCTGGTTCCCCCGAGTCGGACGTGCAAAAGTCACTGTTCGAAAAAGACGGTTTCCGACTGATCAGTCTGTGCGGGTACAGTATAAGAAAGGTGAGCGACAGAAACAGTATGAAAACATGGGACGAAATGAGAAATAATCAGCCGAACAGATTGCCAATTCATACAATTTTTGTATTTGATCAGAAAACTGCGAGATTTGTTGGCGTCTGGCAAAAGCCGGCACTGCGCACGGTTCCGTACGAAGGTAAAAATTGAAAAATTTAATTTTATTAAATAAGCGGAATACTTGGTGAGCTTTCTTTCGTCCCGTTAGTTAGCTCATTTTGTTCCATTAATTAGCTCATTACGGCGTCACACTTTCCGAATGCATTGAGTTGAATGACAGACTCGCGGCAAGGCGAGAGAACAAAGAAAGTGTTCGTCACTTAACGAATGCTTCAGAGATTTCGTCGCGGTGCAATTCCGCGTCTTTCGCAATTTGGACGAAGTAAGCGGCGAATCGGTGCCACCGGCGTTTGTTTAAGTGCCCTTTCCGAAGATTTTGTGCTGTGCCATTTGGGAGCATTTGCCGGGCCGTCGCCATTGGATCGAAATTGGGGACGACCTTCGCAAAATGTTTCGAAAATATGGGCCTCCGCCGACAAAGTTTCCCGGCCATCGGTCTCCCCCTTGGCCAATTATGCCGCGCCAAATTTCCCACTTTTTCGCCCCGGCGGATGACCGTCTTCAATTTGTGGTGCTGTGGAGCGACGTGCACTCTTTCCGACACCCCCGCGCACCGGAAATTTGGCCAAAAGGACAAAGGTTGGCCAAAACCGGGGGGGGGGGGCAGAACGGAAAGGCGGTGATTGATCAGTGATCAGTGATTAATTTGTCGAAAAACGAAAGATTCGCCCTTTTGATAAGGGCAGTCGAAGTGCCGAAAATGAGGCAAAAATGAGGCCATTTGCTGGAACTTTGAGAATGGCGCTTTGTTTTGAATTGTTTCGCTTAAAGGATTCCCATTAATTATTTGGCCGGCACTGAGTCACAAATTGAGCAAAGGCAAAGCGAATTCATTGCAAAGAGAGTGGAGAGGTGAGAAGAGAGTGGGAGAGAGCATAGCCAACTAAGGAAATAATTATTAATTGAAAAACGATGCCATGCCATTCAGATTTATGCGCGAATTGGACATTCCGGGTGAACGAAATGCCAAACCCGAAAATGAATAAAAACATTTGAATCTTTTGCTAGGACTTTCTGTGGCAATTTCGCGTGACGAACAGCTGAAATATGCGGCGGGTAAAGAAAATGAATAAAGTGAAAGACATTCATTTCCAAGTGCCATTCTCAATGCCAAAAAATGAGTTTTAATTGGAAGGTTTTGGCTTTGGCAATGTGAGAAAAAGAAGGGAAGTGACGCCGAATGAGCAGGTGAAAAGCGGAGGAAAAGGCAGAGAAAAAAGAAAAGAAAAAGCCAAAAAAGGAAAAGGACAAAGCAAATTCAAACAGACACATTCAGTTTCGCATCGGATCAGGTGATTAGGGGCAATTAATTGCTCATAAAGTGACTAACCGAGTCCAAATTGGTCAGTGTCCAAGCCAATCACCGCGGCGGCAGTTTTACTCCGTGAGAAATTCCCAAAAATAATTATTGCACTTTTAACCTTTTGGTGCAAAAGTTGTGGACAAAGGAAGCCTCGAGTTGGAACGACACGTTTTTGGGCCCAAAAATTCCATTTTTGGTCCGTTCACCAATTAATTAACTTAATTAATTGTCTATCAACCAAAAGCATTTCAGGCAACGAATTTGCCCGCCAAAAGCCATACGGTAAATGGGTGACAGACATTACTGTAAGTGTGTTTTTAATCAGTTTTTTTTGATCGGCATGCCAAATAGGTACGACATTTGCTTGAGCATACATCAGGTGAGCAATTCTCTTCGGATTTGGTCCCTTTCTTCGGGATTCAATTAGCGAATTCATTCCCGGAGTAATTAGTCGGATTGACCGTTCGAAGGTGGCTGGAACAACGTGGACACGGACCCCGCTTGGTTGGAGCCGGACAAAGGCACCGTCGAACTGATCGAAAAAGTGCTGGGGGAGCAGCCGCTGATCGCTCAGCCGGGAAAGGCGTGGATTTACTCCAATTTCGGCTACCAATTGCTCGGACATATAATCGAACGAATTGCGGGCATGGAATACGAACAATTTGTGAAGCGATACATTTGGCAACAGATCGGAGTCAAAGACATTCAAGTCGAATTTGGGAAAAGGTAACAAAACGAATCGCATTTAACGTTCAGGTGGCCAGGCCAAGTCTATCGGAAAAGTCGAGGTGAGCATTAAAGGATTAATTAACCAATCAGACAGGGTGATCAATCAATATCTGATCACCATCACTAACGGAGGGAGAAAAAGAGTGATAAAACAATCAATCAATCGGAAAGAGTGACACAAGAGACAGAGTGATTAATCAATCAATCTCTGATCACTCACAGAGAGAGAAGAGAGAGAGAGAGAGAAACAATCGCTCAATCACTGATCATTCAGAGATAGAGAGAAAAGCGACCAATCGATGAAGACGTGAGAAGAGAGTGCGATTACTGATAAAAAAATAAACAATGCTTCTGATTGATTGATTGATTTATCTTGTAAGGAATGAGCCAGCGGACGGTTAAAATGCTTAAAGCAGAGGCGAAAGATCTTTAAAAGGGAAGGGCTAATGGGAGAGATTAGTAGCTCATACTAATGGACATTGTCATTTTCTGTTAAACCAACTTTCCTTAACATATACAGACGTGAAGTGCTTTATTATATGGGCGGAGGTAATCGCGTGGGATTCAATCCGTACGATTTGTTGCCGCCGAGGAGAATAGGCAAACAATGAAAAGTGCCGACTCTTTCCATTGGCCAATTTTTAGGCCCATGGGGCGGTTGGATCGCCTCTCCGATTGAGCTGTCTGTCAACTCATTCACAAACATTTCAAATTGTTCTGTTCGTCCAGGCTTCGGCTGATGGCCCATTTGGACGGATTCAAACGACGGCCCGATTTGCTCAGCGATTGGGCAATTCGCGAATGGGCGAAGCCCACCGAAGCATCCAACGAAACGTAACGAACGAATGGTCGGGAGAGGGGGGGGGGGCAATTAGCTAATTAATTAGCCGCGATTGGCATTTGTCAATAGTCGCCCTTTTTTGTCAACTGATCGGCTTGGTCATTGGTGCCTTTTATGCCATCTTTTTTTTTATAGGTACGGCTTGGGCTGGTCTCTGAACATTATGGGCTTCAACGGGTGGCAACACGACGGCCGAATGCCCGGCTCCGCCTCAATGCTCGTCCGACTTGACAACGGATTGGAAATGGCCGTGGTGGTGAACAAAGTCCGCCGTTTTGCTTCTGCGCCCACCGAAATGGCATCATTTGCCAATTTAGGAATACAGCGACCGCGACTTCTTCCACGAACTCGGCTACATTTTGCATCACATTGGCAACAATTGCGACTTGTGGAAGGACCGAAGCATCGATTTGTTTGCGGCGGCAGGGATTAATTGATTGATCAGTCAAAGGACAAAAGGACAATCAATCACTTTGAGGGTTATAACGGCGGCAATTTTTGATTGTTTTGTAACTTTTGATTGGCCATTTTTCAATTAATTTTTCAAATAAATTTTGCGAAGGACTTTCACTTCCCTTTTCGAATTTTCATCCCAAAGGCCACTAATGTTGCGCCATTTGCTCATTTTGGCTCCTCTCCTAAATGGGTGGTCAGTCGCCGTTTCGCCGGGGGGGGGGGGGCGACGGAGGACAATCAATCCGATTAGCATTTGCATTTGCATCAATTGCAGATCTAATTTTCCCTGCAGAAAAGTGATGATGTCCCCACCACACTTTTACTTTCTCTTCTCTCCCACCGTCCGCCATTTGCCATTGGATTGGCTGATCAGTGGCATTTCCCCCATTTCTGTGGCATTTCCCACTTTTTAGCCTCTTAATTATGCGCTTTTTTTGTTGTCCATTCATCGCTCATTTCGCTTTTCTTTCTAATGCCTTTTGTCAATTGCATAATGCCAACTTTTATGCCCCGCCCTTCGCTTTGCCATCATCCGTTGGCCCAGGTGCCCTTCCGTTCCTTCCGTCCGTCAATCGCCCATTTTTCCCTTTTCATTTTCAGAATTTGGCCCTCCTCGCCCTGTCCTTTACGCCAAAAGTTTGTGGCCATTTCCGTCGTCGTTTGGCTCGTCTTTTGCGGACCCTTCCATTGCCTATCAGTGTTTGTATAACCAAAATTTGCTGATCGATCTGACTCCATCACAAAATGCTGATCAGCCTATTTTTTCTGCCCATTTTCAGACCCCCAAAACTCTGCCGCCGGTGCTTTTGCCCCCGCGCCGTCGCATTACCAAAATTTGCCCATTTGGCCCCCACCACCTCAGCCTCGGCACAATCAGCCGATTGGACTGAATGAACTGATCGCCCAATTGTCCCTTTCCATTGTCCGCTCTTTGGCACAAATTTTGACGGAAAGGGAAATGGGCGCAGCGGATGGAATCGGTGGAACAGTGCCACGGCACGAAGCGAAAGCGGAAAAAGGCAGGGCCAATATCAAAGCCAACTAATTAAGCGCTAATTGCCAAAGACTTGGACACGCCCCTCGAGGGAACAGCAGCAGCAGAAAACGGTGAACAGCAGAGAAATTCGGAGGAAGGGAAGAGCCGACGACGAATTGAAAATGGACAAATTCCGGTGGTACAGTCGAACACAAAATACGGTAGCAAATCCCAAAGCGATGGGCTTTAATAATGCCGAATCCAAAGACTACGGGCTGAAGGCGGGCCTTTTTGTGGGCCATTACGGCACCAGCGAAAGCATTGTCAGTCCGTTGGGCCCTTACGGCCCTTTGAACAGTCAAATCGGCGGCTCTTACGGCGGTCTGTCCCAATGGCCAATTGTTTTTGGGTACGGCAAAACAAAAGTCAAAGTGTACGAAGGGGGGAAATGACCGAAGGAACGCGGAGAATGGCCAATAAAAGGGGAAAGTTCGAATCTGCGACCTGAGTGTAGTTTAAGTTTCAGAAATGGCAGAATTATTTTCGCATTTATGGCCAAGCGATTGTCCCCCCCCCCCCCCCTCCTTACACTTTTGCTAATAATTTGCACTTTTACTCGAAGGCGTGACTTAAGGCGACCTCAGCCGTCGAAAAGTGCCAACGGCGCCATTAGGACGAAATCGATGCAAATGCCAACGACGACGGAATGGCAACGCCAAACCAAACAACGGCAAAATTGGGGTGGCACCGGCGGTGCCGCTTCAACGCCGGCACAGGTGAAGGGCGAAGGAACCGTTGTGCAGGTCAAAAAAAAAATCCAGCGAAAACAAATAGGTAATGCCACTTTTGCTCTTATTAAGATTCCACTGGGTGAAAACATTCAAGGCGGAGACGGAGGAGGAAGAGAAATGGGAGAAAACGAATGAGCAACGGATGGGAAGGACACTGATTTGGCATTCAATCTTTGTTCAAATGTATAAATAACATAAAAAAATTGCACAGACAAAACCCGAAATTCACAACATAAAAGAGAATGATTAGTGATATGACTGGGCAAAACGACTTCTCTCTCTCTCCTCTCATCTCAAACTCGCCGTTGTGGTCACTGTCGCGTCATTTCCGTTCTCCGCCGCCTCTGCGTCTTCGCCCCTTCCGTCGCTCTGCTCCACCAACGGCGTCCTTTCTTCGCGGTAGGGCGGACGATCCGTCGCTTTTTCCGTTGGATGGTTTCGTTCATTTTCATCGGGGAGCGACAGCGGAACCATTAGAGGGAAGAACAGCATCCAAAGTAACAAAGTGGTGAAGATGACCTTCCAATGGCAAACCAACGGATTGAACTCAAAAAAATTGTGCCATCGAAAAGGATTACCGACAACGCAATTATCCAAATGCCTTGCGGTCCGTAGACTGTGTAAAGAGTGCTAAAATGTGTAGAAGTGAGCAAATTCAAACAAATTCGACCAAACAGTGCCAACTCACCCTATCGTAATAGGGCCGAGCGCTCGGGCAAAAGCACCGCTCATCTGAAGAATGCCCTGCTGAATGCCCTGCCGACGCGGACCGATGATTTTTGAGAAAAGTGTGTTCAGCGAAATGTTGATGTTTGGAAAGGCTAACAATAAGTGAGAAAACAATGGGATAAATTGAAAGGAAAGGGAGCGAACGAACCCAATCCAATGCAGAAAATGTAACAAATGTAATAATAAATGGGAGAAAGAGGCCGAACAGTGTCGCACCTGCACAAAACAAATGAGAAAAGCACAAAACAAAGCCAACCAAACCAATCGAATTTGTCCGCGTTACAACCAACCGGCTCAGAATGATTGGAGTGATCTGAAAATGAAAAAAAATGGAACAGAAAAGGGAAAGGTGACACTTTGGTGGTGAAAGGTTTCAACATTCCCCGGCAAAAAGGGATATGAATATGTGATCAAGAAGAACATGAGGAGCACGTACAAAGAAGCGAGCAAATTGGCACGATCATTGATCCTTAAGGGAAAGAGGCAAAAGTGAGAAATGAAAGGAAAAACGCACACTTTGTCGATTTTGGTAACGATAAACACCAAATAAGTGAGGAAGGCGAGCAAAGACATAATGCCTTGCTGAAAAGCATTTGTCATTGAGAAAGTGTCCTTTCGATGAAAGAAAAGCACTCACGGCAAGGGAAATGTAAATGAGCACTTGATCACTTGTCCAAGCGAACATCATCATGGCCAACGGAGAACCGATGCTTAACGGATCAAACAGAGAAAAATTGGAATTTGAATGATAAATTGGGACGCAAACAAACTTTTATAGCAATTTTAATTGTTTTGTCTCCCAATTGACCCCTAAAATTACCCCCGCCCATCCCAGCAATTAATTCGCCTACGCTTCAAAATTGGAGTTGACGAACATCTGCGTGAACCGTGTTCCGTAGCACAACAGCGTCGCCCTTTTGTCGTATGGAGGCAATTTGGACTTTTTATTGGTCATTTTGTCGTTATTTGTATTCGATTTCTGAAAAAGGGTGATATTTGTGAGTTCATTCAATGTTCTGGTAATTTTACTTGTTTTCGTTCGCTTTCGGAAGAATGAACGCCAACGTAATTTTCAAAGAACTTAAAAAAAGAAGGGAATTATCGTACAATTTAAATATTTTTTTAACCATCGTTTTAATGCATAACGCGTTGACGACATTCATAATACACGCCATGAAAGCAGGAGCAGTGTACCTTAGAAAAGGATAACAAAAAGGTAACGAATAAACGCACTTTGAAAGTTGAAGACCGAACGGCAAACGAGAGCCAGGATGAGAACCAAAGGGAGTGAACAGAAATTGCAACGCTAAAGGAGTCATTTTCCAAATTGTTCTCCCTAAAAGTTCACCTGGTCCAATCGTCTGCCCCAACGCCACTCCGCCGGTAATTAAAGCAATTGCCTTCGACCGATTCTCCGGGACGCTCGCTGTCGAAGCGTATGCTTTCAGCAAAGAAATGTTACCTAAAGCACACGAATTCGTGACGCATGAATAATCATCGGGATTGATAATTGAATTCGGACCTGAGCCAATGCCCGTGACAAATCGCGCAGCCCATAACCAATACTTTCGCTGCCGTTCTTCCCCACAAAAGTGGACAGAAAGGTAAAGGGCATTGCCGAAAAACATCAGAAGAAGGCCAACGTAAAGGACGTAACGAATCTGACAATGGGAGGGGGGGGGGCACTATTCGAAGGGAAAACAAAAAGCGAAAGAGACGACACTTTGCGCATTCGGTTGGACACTAAGCCAAAGAGTGGCGAGCCGAGAAGCTGGCCCAGCGAATAAGCAGCAACGATGTAAGTGGAGAAGCCTTCGTCGGCCTCACTATCGAGCTAAAGAAAGAAAGGGAGAAAATAAACAAAGACAGAGAGAGAGAGAAGGAGAGGAAACGGACAGCTTTGAAATAGGGCCACATGGAGGCGAAATACAGCGAATATTGGACGACAGTGCAGAACGAAAGAAAGCTAAACAGAGGGAAATTGAGGACGAAAAAGGCAACAAAACCCCAAAAAACAGACCTGGCCACATAAAGAGATCTTTCCGAAACGTTTATTTGTGTGTTTTCCGGTAATATTTCAGATTCATCAATTACAGACTGTGAGGAATCGTCGATTGCTGAACAATTTGTCGGGCTTCGTTCGCTACCCATATTTACACGCTTCAATTTACTTTGCAACTAAACTGTACAAATTGGGAATTGTCGGAACATTTTTAAGAGTATAACCAGTAGAGCTCGGATTTTGAAAAGAGCTAAGAGCTCTACTGGACTTTAAGCGTCCAATCAATGACCATACTTAGTTTCTTAGGCCATTTTTTTACTTGGTCAAAGCCTACATACATGGTAACATTTAAAGTTTGAAAGTCTCTGGGCTCAGGTGAAAGGGAAAGTTGTTCTTGAATACAGACGATCATTAATTGGACGCGTAAAAGTCATTGGATGCATAAATTGCAGTTGAGCCAAAAATGCCTGGACCTAATTTCATGTAGAACCAGCTCTGGACAAAAATCCAGGTCCAGGAAAAACCCAGGCTCGGACCCAAGAAATTTTATACCGTTGATGTCTTCCAAGGACTACTGAATGATTTGTTAAAGATTAATTGTTTTTATAGCATTTTGTCTTTGTATTTTTCTTAAGAACCCACTGTTGCTCTTCCACCCACAAAATTTCGTTCCAAAACTCTCTTATTAGAACACAAAAACAACTATCGTATTTACTCGATTAGAACCCCCCTCTCGAATAAAGCCCCCTTCTGAGGGGGGTTGAACAATAGAGCCCCAAGGGGCTATAAACGAGGAAATACGGTAAACCAAACATGAATTATTCTTTGATAAAAAAAACAAATAAATAAAAATGATCCACAAAAATCAATCTGATCTAAAAAAATATAAATAAATTTTGCACCACCACCACCATCATGAGGCTTTGTTTTTCAGGCACAAAAAATAGCGAAAAGGCAATAAAGGCATGCACAAAAATAAGCAAAATTTTTTTTATTAGCTAGCAAAAACACATAAAAATTAATCGAAAAGATTAATACTTTTGGGTTTACTTCAATTGTAAATGAAATTATAAATATTTAAAGTTTTTCGAATCATTTTTAAACAAAAGATTTTTATGAAGAAAAAAAAAATTTCAGAGGATTTCAGTTCATAGGGGTCTTTTTTTCGTGCTTATCTGAGCGTATTAAGTGCGCAGAAATTTTAGGCATTTTTCTAAAAACGAAGCCCTACTAATAAAAATTTTTTTATTTTACAATTGTTTTGCTAAAAAAATGCTAATAGATTAAATATTGCATAAAAATTATATAAATAAATGATAAAAATAAAATAAAATTTCTAAATTTTCTCGGCGGCACTTAATGAATTTAAATTCATAAATAATTACTCGGTTGCAAGTCGACCAATGGGTCGGTTTGTGGTTCGGTTTGTGGTTGTTCGGCGACCCATTAATTAGCAATGGCTCTCTAACCGACGAATTCTCCCGCGCGCCGTTGGCCCTGTTTTTTGCACTGTTAGCAAAGCCATCTTCAGCTCGAATAAGTTTTGCACAGCTCTGAGCAGTGAAAATGTTGTTTTATTTTAGTTTTTTTTTGCTGACCCTTTCCAAAACTGTCAGTGCTTCGGCGGTGGTGCCGGAAGAGTTCAAAGAGGCCGAAGATGGAAATTGACGGGGGCGAGAGGGAGGGGACGGAGCAGCAAATGGCCAATGGGTGGCGGGGACGGAGGAACGGCACAACGGCCGATCGACGGACATCGGAGGGGGGGGGGGGGGAGGAAAGGGAAAATAGGGGAAAAGAGAGGGGCAATTAATCAAAAATGAAAAATTAAAATGAGTTTTTAATGAGCTAATTAAGAGATGTTTCCCATATCTTTACAATTGCTGTGTTTGTGCTGTTTAACTTATCAAAAATGCATTAGTTTATCAATCAGCAGAAAGCTTTTGCTGCGGGTCCAAAAAGCGATTGTTCAATGAAAAGTTAACGAATTGCGAGGAGAGACGAAAAATGGGGGGGGGGAGGAGAAAACAAACTAAGACAAAACAACAAATTCATCACTGCAGGACAACCAATTAGTTTTTATTAATTACTTAATAGCATTTAATTAAAGCGCATTATTTTGCTATAAAAATTAAATAAGAACTCGGTTCACTTGACCCAAAATGCTTAATCAATCAAATCAATTTTTAAGTAGAGAAAAAATTCTGAAAAAAGTATTTTACACAAAATTTGATCAGATTACTCCTTGGTGGTGATCAGGATATTTCAAAACACACTGAAAATGGGGGAAAATTTCGAAAAAATTCCTAGAAGAGCTATTAAGCAGAAAATAAAATTTTCACATTATTCAAATAAAAATTAATTGGAACTTAAAAAACCGAATATTGAAGCTTCAACGAGAACCTTGAAATGAAATGGGGGGGGGGGGTGGGGGAAGTGAGTGAATGCGCCGTTTGTTCGTCAATCGATGGACGAGAAAAAAAAAACAAAAAAAACGGAAAATAAAAATAAATAAAAACGGCTTACAAATTAACAAAATGAGCATTTTTTAAAAAAGGAGAAACATATGCTAAATTTAAAAAAATACAAATTATATTTATTATGAACGGATAATCTCAAAACCCTTCAATGAATGATACTTAACTGATTTATTTTTCTTTTTTTTTGACTCGTATACTGTACAAATACGACAGTATTCTGCACAGACTTTCAGCCATTAATTTCCTTGTAAAAATATAAACAACTTTTGTTGATAAGAAAGTGAATTGGGGGGGGGGGGAAATCACAAAATTGGTCAGATTGTGCTAATGATTTGTGCTGCTGACCCATTGACTCCCCAAATTCATTCATTTCATTCATTATTCTCTACAAATGAACCTTCATCAATCGCATCAAATGCCAAATGAATCGTTCAAAATGGGGGGGGGGAAACATTGCGACAATGGCATTTTTTAATTGACACTTTCATTTGGCCAAGCAATCCGATAAGCATGGCCAATTATGTGTTCCACAATTGAACAGATGAGCTCAAAGCTGCGCAATGCCCCCGGGGGGTGTCCCCACTCCTCCGACTCCGTCCCTTTTTCCCCCGCCCATTCGCCTCCTCCAAATGGCACTTCTTTGTTGGCACTTTCGCTGCTTTTGTTACGTAAATATTCGATGCTCGCCGCATTTTGCTTCGGCTCCTTTCTCTTCGTCATTTTGTTCAGCGGAAAAAATCATTTTCACCACAAAATGACACCAAATCACAGAACAAATAATGCCAAAGGTAATCCAATCGAAGGCAAAAAACAAAGGAAAAAAAAACACTTTCAGAAATTCGCGAGGCAATCTTTGCAACGATTGACCCAAAACGAATTGCGGAAAATTTGCGGCAATTCACAAAAGAGCCGCACGTGGCGGGGACAGAAGCGAATAAAAGGGTAAATGAACAAAAGGGGTGAAAGACTAATGCAGCTAATTGACTAAATGGAGGTGGCTGAGAAAATTGCAAACATTTGGAAGCAAAACGGAATTGAAGGTAATTGGGGGGGGGGGAGGACGATCAGTGGATAATCACTGATCGGACGGGCTCTTCCCGGACTGAATTGGCCAACCATTCATTGTTCTTTCCCAGACGTGCATTTTGTCCCCTACGACGTGCTCCTCTCCTACCCCAACTTCTCTTCTCCCAATCATCTCTCCGTTCTGTCCGCCGACGGCCAAGTCAATTTCCGCACGGACGGAGTCAGTCCCGAACTTATGGCCCCCAATTCGGAGGACCTGCGCTCGTCCATCCAATGGTTGGCATATTCTGCCGAAGGAACGGTGGAAGGCGAAGCGGTGTACTGTCACTACGGGAGAGAGGAGGACTTTGAACGGCTGAGCAAAGAGTTTAATATCACCAGCTTAAAAGGTGATTGAATGGGGAGGAAAAGCCGAAAATGAAATGAAATGCCAACAGAAAGAAAAGAATGGTGATAAAATGCCAAAATAATTTTTATAAAATTGTAGGAAAAATCGCCATCCTTCGCTACAATGTCGAATACCGAGGAGACAAAGTACGAAATGCGCAAGAACGAGGCGCTATCGGTGCCATTCTCTACTCAGACCCAGCGGAAGTGGCGCGAGACGGAATAGAGCCGGGTAGAATGAGCCGAATTCATTCACTCGTTAATAGTTTCTGTCCCTTCCCCCCAGGGCACACTTTCCCTTCCGCCGTTTGGATGGTATGCCAATGCCAATGCCAATTTGATTTTGTTCTCACTTGTCCTTTTCAGCCAATTGGCGGTGTTCAGCGCGGCTCACTGAAGGAATTGAACGGCGATCCGTTGACTCCGTTGCTGCCCGCCCGTGCCGATTTCTTCAAAGAACGCACTTTGGAAGAGGTGATCCCACCCAATCAATCACTGATCAGCCGATGAATGCCTTTCCATAACATTCGTTTTCAACTTTCGTTTCCAATTAATTAATTCCCCGTGGCTTTTCTTTTTCAATGCCAATGCACTGAACTGACTGATTTTCACCTTTTATCCTTCTAAGGCTCAAGAGCAAAAAGTGCTTCCGTCAATTCCGGTCCTTCCGCTGAGTTATGGCGACGCGACCCACATTTTGTCACAAATTTACGGACCAAAAGTGCCGTCGGAATGGCAGGGAAATTGTGGCAATTTCTCTTACCGTGTCGGACCCAATCTTGTCAAAGGCCAAAGGTTGAAGCTTGAGGTTCAATCCAAAATGGAGACAAGGCGAGTTCAGTGACAGTGCCAAATAATGCCCACTTCAGTACGGCACAAATCCCCGACTTTTCCCAAAGCATTGTTTCACAAATGGTCGAATTTAATGCCATCCATCCCCAAGCACTCTCACAAATTGACCCTTCCTTCGATCCCCACCTATCGCAGAACTGTCCAAAATGTGATCGGTTACATCCGCGGCGCCGAGTTCCCCGACGAGTGGGTGATGCTCGGCAATCACTTCGACGCGTGGGTGTTCGGCTCCATTGACCCGAACAGCGGGACGGCCATTTTGGCGGAAGTTGGCCGAGCATTTGCGGAGGCCGTCAAAACGAAAGGGTGGAGGCCAAAGCGAACTTTGGTGTTTTGTGCATGGGACGCAGAAGAGCACGGACTGATCGGGTGGGAAAATGGAAAAATTGACCAAGGGAAAGGGGCGGGGGAGAAAAGGGGGCGGGGAGGAGAAAAGGGGGGGGGGGATATTTTCGGACAAATGGATAATCCCATTTTAAATTCCAACGAATTCTTTGGCAGATATTTTGAAAATTTTTAAAAGTTCTTTGAAATTGCACAGGTCCAACGAGTTCGTTGAAGAGTTTGCCAACGTTTTGACAGAAAGAGCCGTTGTTTATCTGAACGTCGATCTGATCAGCAACAACCAATCCCTGTACTTCCATCCGATTTAACACATTCAGTCATTTATTATACTATAATTATTCTTAATTACTTTATTACTCCTTCCATCCTTTAATTGCCCCCAATTTGCCAGCGATGTCCGCACCGTTCCCTCTTTGTATTCGGCTGTCACCGACGCGGCCAAAACCGTGCCGAATCCGATGGATTCCGAGCGGAGGATGGGCCGTGAGACGGTGTTCGACTCGTGGCTGCACTTCTTTCCGGCGCCCACGCGTTGGCTGCCCCAAATGCCAAAAATGGCGGTGCCTGGCGGCGGAAGCGATCACGCGTTGGCAAAATGATTTAAAAAGTCGGCAAATATCTCACAATGCTTTTGCAGGACTTTCCTCCACTTTTTGGGCATTCCCGTGGCCGACTTCACTTACCGAAACGCATCTTGGCTCACTTATCCGCTTTATCACAGCCGATACGAATTGCCTTTTGTCAACGAGCATCTCTTCGACAACAACAATTTGGCCGTGAGAATGGCCAAATTTGAAATGATCAGTGAAAGGGGAGTTTAGGTTCACAAAGCAGTGGGACAATATTGGGCGGAGCTCGGCCGCGCATTCGCCGATTCTCCGCTGTTGCCAATCAACGCCACTGTTTTTGCGCATAAACTGTTGGCCGACTATGTTGGAGCTGTGAAGGAGGTGATGAATGATGAACTGATCGTTTACATGAATATAACGATGCATTTGACTGATCAATTGATCGGTGAGTGATTGATGCATTTGACTGATCAATTGATCAGTGAGTGGTTGAGGCTTTTGACTGATCAATTGATCAGGGAGTGCTTGAGGCTTTTGACTGATCAATTGATCAGTGAGTGATTGAGGCTTTTGACTGATCAATTGATCAGTGAGTGATTGAGGCTTTTGACTGATCAATTGATCAGGGAGTGCTTGAGGCTTTTGACTGATCAATTGATCAGTGAGTGATTGAGGCTTTTGACTGATCAATTGATCAGTGAGTGATTGAGGCTTTTGACTGATCAATTAATCAGTGAGTGATTGAGGCTTTTGAGTGATCAATTGATCAGTGATTACTCATGCTTAATCCTTCCCATTCCTTTTCAGTCCGTTTTGTCTCTTCACTTGCGTTTTCCCAATGCTTCTGCGCCCGCCGTTCGTCAGTTGTCCAATTTGTTGCAGAACGTCCGTCTTTTCATTGAGCAAGCGGAAAAATTTGAGAGGGAATTGTCCATGGAGAAGGAAACGCCGAAATTGGCACGGGCAAACGCGCGACTGCGCAAGTTGGACCAATGTTTTGTGAACCCGACGATGGGTTTGGCACGGGAGGAGCCGGAGAAGTAAGGGAAGATTTGGGGAGGGGAGGGGAGGCTTTTCGAATGCTTGTCCATATTTTCGATCATCGACATTGGTCCCACATTTTCTTTGTTTTATTTCGCTTTTTCCCCATTTTTTGTCAGGCGCCACGTGCTCTTTTCAATGGCCAAAGGTGACTCTTACCAAGTGGACGTGATGGCCGCAGTTCAGCAGAAGGTAAATGTGCATAGCAATCAGCTTCGGTTCCATTGCCTTTGATTTATTTGCTCAAATAAATTAATTGGCCGACTTTTTGGGGAAAATTTGAAATTCATTCGGTTGGCTTTGTTACGACAGATTATGCAATTGGCGAATGCCAAAAGTGAGAAGCAAAGGGCCAACAGAGGACGCGAATTGGCATTGGAACTGACAGTCATTCAGCAGGCCACGCTTTGTGCGGTGAGAACACTCAGAGAGACAATTTGAGCAGCGAAAGAATGGCGAAGAAACAGACAAATAAATGACCCTAATTAACTAATTAATGGAAAGTGACACATTTTGAGATGGAATTGCTGACGATTGAGAGGCTTTTAGCCACAAAATTTATTCCAATGGATACCCTCGACTAATTTCACTTTCTTTCCCTTTCCGATAATTTTCACTGATCAAATCGCATTTGCCCTTTTATTTAATAAGCCGTCAAAAAACCCATTTTTATTCAATGTTTTGATTGGTTTTCCATTTTGCTTCACATTTCGCGAATTCGTGCCTCGTCAAATTGGTGATTCAATTAAGTAAAATGGTAAAATGGTAGTGATGTTGGTGAAGTGACTAATGACGAATTATGGGGGGGGGGGACGTTGGAAGTTCACATCGACAGAACATTCCCAGCAAAAGTACGCCGGCGCCGGCGGTTTGTACGTGCGCTTTTTTGTGATTTGTTTTCGGAGGAATGGTGGGCGGGGGGGGGGAACAGAAAAAGAAACAGAAACCAGTTTAGGCGGTTAGGAGCCAAAGAAAGCCCTCGGGGGACATTTGCCCCCGGGGGCGGGGAGGGAAAAAAGCAAAAGTCATAATTATAACAATTAATTGTTGTGACACGACACACAATTAGGTTAAATAGGGGGAGCGCAGCTCCAATCCTGGTCAGAAGCATAAAGCACCGCTGTCATGGTTCATACAAATCGCCGAACGCATCTTTCGCCCCCTTTTGGTCTCCGTGGCCCATTTGTCGCCCCCCCCCCCCCCCACTTAAACTGGTTTGACCTCCACAGAGTGTTTCCCCCTCTTCGGAGTCATTCATTATTTTCGCTAATTATACCATTTAATGAGCCTAATTACCAATATTGTTCATTACCATTATTTTTTCATTATTTTGAGTTCGATAATTTTCAGCCACAATTTCCGATCACTTTCCCATCTGTCCGTCCGTCTGTTGTTCTCACTCACTGACTCCCTCAATCAGATGACCCCACAAAAGACGGATCACTTTTTAATCGGTGGCGGCGCAATTCATTTGATCAAAAATAGAGACAGAATAAGTGAGAGTGAAGTGATCGGAGCGAAGACTTTTTTATTGTGATGATACCTAATTTGAGAGAAAAGTGATGGATGGCACAATTGGCGCACTGAAAGAGAGAACGAATGAATGAGTGTGAGGGGAGAGGAAGAGGGAGTGAATGACCCCTCCTCTCCCTTCTCCCCCCCCCCTCTCCCATTCCTTTCCCTCCCCCTCTCTCATTACCCCTCTCTCTCCCCCTCTCCTATTACCCCTCTTTCGCTCCCCCTCTCCTTTACCTCCCTCTCCCCTTCCCCTCCCTCCCCCTCTCTCATTACCCCTCTCTCTCTCTCTCTCTCTCTCTCTCTCTTTCTCTTCCATTTCTCTTGATTCCTCTGCCCCTCTCCCATTCCCCGCCCTCTCTCCTATTACCCCTCTTTCGCTCCCCCTCTCCTTTTACCTCCCTCTCCCCTTCCCCTCCCTCCCCCTCTCTCATTACCCCCTCCCTCTTTTACACCCCCCCCCCTTCGCCCCAAATTGGCGATTCTCTTTTTGTCGTCGTTTCGCGCAGTTCCTTTTCAGTCAGTCGATCAAATGTCAGTCCAATAAAAGAAGGCATTCCTCAAATGCGCCCTTTCATAATTTTGGTTCCCCCCCCCCCCCCCCCTCTTTTCCTTTTCCTTTGGCTTTGTTTCCGTCTGCGTAATTAATTAATTAATTGTTCCTTAACACAATTCTTTCTTTCTTTTTCCTATACTTTCCCTTTTCCGTTCTTTTGCCCCCATTTTCTCTTCTGTTCCTTTCATTTTTCCTCCCGCCGAAATTTCATTTTTTTCCGATTAAATCCGTCGCTTATTTCTCATCTCACTTTTGGTCAGTGCTTCTCGAAATGATCAAATCCCTTCACCAAATTCGCCCATTTTAGCTCATTCCGCCGGCAAACTCCGTTTCCCCCCTTTGTTCTGTTTGCTCATTTTCCTACATAAATAATTCCCCCGACAATCGATGGCCAAAATCTCCGGCCCAATTTCCTCAGAATTTCCTCAGTCCGCCGACCATTCATTCATTCATTCATTCATTCTTCCATTCATTGTTCTTCGCTAATACATGAATAATTTGGAAGCAAATTGATGAAGCGTTGGCGAAGAAATCGACTAAAAATTGGGAAAACTCAAAAAGAAAAGGGAAAAATGTGCGAATAAAACAAACAAAACAAAACAAAACAAAACAATTCGGTACTTTCCGCCCCCCCCCCCCCCGTTAAAGTGCATTTTTTCCGATTTTCAATTTGTTAAATTAAAATTAAATTCAAGCGCAAAACATCGTTCTGTTGTCCGACTGATGAGTCGCTGAAGTTGTTTTTGACCATCATTCTCTTTTTCCCTTTTTTCCCTTTTCTTAATTGGATTATTTGGGCGGTTGGCGCCCATTTAAAGTCCAAATTATTTATAATTGTTTAAATTGTTCAATTATTTCCCATTTCTTTCCTTCGTTTGTCCAATCGAAGGTTTCCTCGTTTTTTTCAAGTGCGGCGGTGGCGGGCGAAGGACAAATCGGCAAATCGGCGGCTCAAATTGGCCCTTTTGGCTGAGGAACAGTCAAATAAATCCACTCAAATTGGCGCCCATTTCCTCAAATTTTCGTCCGTCCCTAAAAAAGCTGAATTCAAATATTATAATAATTTATTACCATCGGCGGAAAGAGAAAAAAGAAATGCCCCCGGGGGGAGTTTAAGGAAGGAAAAGCGCAATTTGAGCGACAAAATTATTAGCATGCGTTCATTTATTAACAACAGCGGGGGAACTGACGTCAGTGGAGTCATTCGCACGCGCAAATGAGGACATTCCGTCCTTTTACAAAACATTCGATGGAAGTGACAGATGAAAAGGGACGGACGGACAATTGGCTAAAAGTGCCAATGACACAAATTGTGAAATGAAAAGCCAATTAATCCAATCATTCATTCATTTGTTCTTCCATTTAGCTTTTTCTCTCTCTTTTTGTTTGTTTATTACTTTGTTTTTTTGTATTTTCTGCTAATTATGGCTCTAATCCGTCGGCACTTTTCGCCGCGCGTTCCCTCCGTCGTCCTTTTTCTTCTTCTCTCGCCTTTGGCCAATTGTGTCCCGTCAATGCGTTTGTCGCCCCCTTCTGCTACTGGTCAGTCCGTGCCGCTTTTCCGTGCCATTCGTTCCGTCGTTCCCTTCAGAATTCATTCATCCGGCGCCCTTTTCCGCTTCATCGTCTTCCGCTTCCCCTCTCAATGCTTCCGCTCCCCGCCACCCCATCCGCCAACATTCGGCCCATCCGTTCCATCCGATGGCCAACAATGCGTTGTTAAGTGATCCTTTGGCACCGCCAGCAGACGAAAACCGTCTCCAAAGTGTCGTCGTTGAGGTGGACGCCAGCCCCGGCTTTGCCCGAGCAGCGGAACTCTTTCGCAACTCATTGGACGAGCGGGTGGACCCGTGCGACGGTACCGTACCTTCCTCCCATTTTCACAGCGTAATCATTCGTTAATTGCCTTTAGACTTTTTCGAGTTTTCATGTGGCAAATGGGTGGTGAACAATCCAATCCCATCCGATCTCAGCTCATACGGACACTTCAGCGAATTGCGCGAGAAAGTGAACAGTGAAATGCGAGGTTCGCTGCACGGCCTTTTCTTGGCCAAAAAAATTTGTCCCAATTTGCTCATTTGCTCAGAATTGTTCGATGATCCCGAACCGTCGTCGTCCAATGCGATTAACACGCTGAAGCAGCTTTACCGGGGCTGTATGAACGTGGCCGAGCTGAGTTCGCGCAAAAGTTCAGAACTGATGGCCCATGTGGAGAAGTTCGGGTAAATGCTTTTCTTCAATATATCTTTAGTTTTAATTGTGTCCCTTTAAAGTTATTGGCCAATTATCCATGGGAACAAATGGCGGGCCCGAGAAGTTCGACTTCACTGAACTGCTCGTCAACGTTGGCCGTTCCCGTGCCATTGACGTGTTTATCGACGTTTACGTGTCATTGGACCAGAAAAACGTTTCACGACGTGTCCTTAACTTCGACCAGGGCGGGTTGGGGTTGGGTGCCGGAGCGAGGGATTATTATTTGAACGACACGCGGTACGGCAAACAAATAGCGGCATACGGACGATACATGACGAAGAAGGTGAACCAGGGAGGGAGGTGGTGGAGGAAGGGAGAGGAGGAGGGGAGGAAAGGGGAAAAGATGGACAGACAAAGGGGGGGGGGACGGGGATACGAAACGGGGATAGATGGGAAAACAATTTTGGAAATTATTTTTGCCATTTTGCGCAGATTCACACATTCGCCACCGATGCGGGCATTCACCGAACGGAGGCCGAAATTGACAGAGACGTGGCAGAGATCATCCAATTTGAGAAGGAATTCGCTCGCATTTTGATCCCGGACGAGGAGAGGCGCAACTTTTCCAAAATGTTCATTCATTTTCCGATAACTTTGCTAATTGATCAGCTGATCCCCCCTCCCCCTTCAGGTACAACATTCGCCATCTGTCCGAAATGGAACGTCACGTGTTCCCCGATGTGAGTGACTTTCTGTTGCTTTTCAATTTATCCCAAAAAATAAAAATAAATTCCCGCGTCCGATAATTACAATTATTACATCATCAATTAATGAATTAATTGACGAATTAATTAATTGGATTTCGATGGGGAAAGGGCAGTGTCCGTCGTTTTCCCGTGCATTCGCACCTTTCCCTTCCATCGGTCGCAAATTTTCAATTAATCAAACGGCGAAGGACGAAAAAGCGTCGAACATTCTTTTAAATTTAACAAGAAAAAAGAAGGCATCAAAGAATAAATTTGAGAGGAAAAGAAATTAAAAAACAAATAAAAAATATTAAAAAAGGAAAATGAAAAAACAGCTGATCGGCCGATCAAAAACCAATTGGTCTTATCAGCCGATCACTGATCAATCAATGTTTGATCGTTGTCAGATGAATTGGTCCACTTACTTCGGCTGGTTGGTCCCCGACGAAATGCGTCCCTACGTGGCCTCTGACCCGGAAGTTGTGCTGGCCGAGCCGGCGTATTTCGTCCGATTGGCCCATTTGCTGCGCCGGACGGACAAACGAATTATCGCCAATTACGTCCTTTGGCGTTATGCCTCCGCGTGGTCTTTCCAGGCGAGTGGCGCAAAATTTAAATTTTAATTGAAAAATGCAAATGGAATTAAATTATTCAATTTTATTTGAACTTATTTCGTTGTATTAAATAAATTTTTGGTCATTTTCAGATGGACGAACGCTATGACGACATTCAGCAGGTAAAGCAATTATTATTCTCGTGGAAAAACTAATTGACGACACTTCAGGACTTTCTGAAGGCCTTTTTGGGCAAACAGAGCAAAAGCCCGCGATGGAAAGACTGCAGCAGTTCGGTGTCCCAGAGAATGAGCTATGCCAGCGGGGCGATGTACGTGCGGAAGCATTTTGACAAGAAGAGCAAAACGGCCGCATTGGAAATGGTGGGGAAATGAAAGCGACGAAAGGGGGAGGGGTGGGGGGGAGTGATCAGATTGAGGGGAGTGATTGGGATCAGTTGAGGGAGTATCTGTGGCGGTAGGGGTGAAAAGGGTAGGTGATCAGTGGAGCTAGTGACTGATCAACAGACATTGGGGAGAGCGGAGAACATAGGCGAAAGGGGGATGAGGGGGAAGCGGGACAGGGTGTGATCAACGGAACAACGGGGGGGGGGACTGATCAGATGAGGGGAGTGAGTGGCGGGAGGGGTACACGACAACAAGGTTAGGTGATCAGTAGAGGCAGTAACTGATCAGCAGAGAGGGGAGAACATAGGCGGAAGGGGAGAGAAATTATCAGTTTGAGGGAGGGAGACAATTAAAGTGACCAATTTGGGGGGGGGATGGGGGAGTGACCATAACAGACACAAGTTGCTTGTCAGCTTTAAGAATCAGTGATAAATTGCCTATTTAAGATCGAGGACCTTAGAGGAGCTTTCCAACAAATGCTTGTGGCCAACGATTGGATGGACACGGACACGCGCGAATTTGCGATGGAAAAGGCACAGCAAATGATCAATTTGATCGGTTTTCCCGACTTTCTGTTCAATGACACGCAATTGGACGATTATTACAAAAATGTGAGCTATTTAAATTGTTCAAATTGAGCTTCTTTTCTTGGCTTTCAGTTGGTGCTCCACCCAAATGACCATTACGCCGAAATGGTGGAGAAAGTGTCGGCGTGGGCACAGAAAAAGGCATTCCGACGGCTAATTGAGGAGGTGGACCGGTCCGAATTCGGCACTTCCAGCGCAGTGGTCAATGCCTTTTATTCGGGCGTCAAAAATGCGATCAGTGAGAGAGTCATTTCATCATTTTTGTGTTTAATTTTCAAATTTGGTTTAGCGTTTCCCGCTGCCATCCTTCAGGCGCCGTTCTTCGACCAATCCTTCCCAAAGTAAGAAACATTTGCCATCGAATCAAACAGACATTGGCATTGGCATTGGCATGATGTTCATTGGGCAATTCAATCAAACTTCCTACGGTTGAATTTAAGAGCAGTGAATTACGGTGGGATTGGAGCAGTGATTGGCCATGAGATCACCCACGGCTTCGATGACCAAGGGGCACAATTCGACGGCATTGGCAACCTCAAAGATTGGTGGGACCCGAACACGCAGCAGCACTTTGTGGAGCGAAAGGTGTGAATTGGCAAATTTGATTTGAATGAGCAAATGGCATTTGGTAATTAGCAGCGGTGCATCATCGACCAATATTCTTCCTTTGAAGTGCCCGACATAAATTTGCACGTCAATGGCATTTTGACGCAGGGCGAAAACATTGCGGACAATGGGGGCATAAAGCAAGCTTACCAAGTAAAAGAGAAGTGGGAGGGAACGGCAAAATGAGGGAAAATGTTAATTAAGGCTTACAAAACATATCTGAACAAATTGGGACGGGAGGAGAAGCGGTTGCCCGGCTTTGAGCGGTACAACAACGAGCAGATCTTCTTCATCAGTTTTGCTCAGACGTGGTGCGGACATACGAAGCCGGAGACGGTAAGCGGAAAGGCAGGCAGGCATTCCGGACAAACATTCATTGGCATTGGCACGCTCAGCTGATCCGACAAATTCTGACCGACCCCCACTCGCCCTACCGCTACCGCGTCAACGGCGTCGTGGCCAATCAGCCCGAATTCACCCGCGCCTTTGGCTGCCCCGCCGGCGCCCGGATGAACCCGGCACGGCGGTGTTCGGTGTGGTGACAAAGGACGGACGGAGGGCGACAAAGTGCAAAAACAGTCAAACGAGCAGCAGCAAAGCCCACCGATTAGCAAGCACATCCCATTTTTGTACATATTTATGCAATGCCGCGCAATTCGTTGCAATATTAGAACAAAAGAGAGAGAAAAAGAGAAACAAAATCAAAAATAAAAACAATTGCCAAATGAGTCGAAAGTTTGGCCAATTTGGCCCAGTGATTATGCCATTCATCGTTTTGCTTTGCTGGTCGATTAAGCCTTTGCCGCTCTTTCCTTTTCTCATACCAATGGCTTTTCCGATTCTTTTGGCGATTCGCTCCACGCAAATTTGAGAAAGAAAAGGAGGGAGAAAAGGTTGAGCAATTGGAACACGGCCAAGCACACGTAATCGAACTTCATGAACACACGGCCCCACTCGCGTTCGATCTGAAAAAGACACCAATCAGCAGAGAAGCAGAGAATGCCATTCACTTTTTCCCGCGTTTGTTCTCTGTCCAATTTCGCTCGGAATTCCCTTTGAGAGTCCACCACAAAAGTGAGAAGGGTGCGAATGCGGGCCAACTTTAAAATCCGATGCATTTTTAAATTCAATTTGAAAAATGATCACCTCACTGCTCAGATGGGCCGTTTCTTGAGCGGACTTCCTTAAGCGAACAAACAGCGGAATGAATTTGAATGAAGTCAAAATTGGACAATTAATTAACAAAACATTGTCCGCTCTAATACAGTCTCAATTAGCATTTTGTTTTTGCTCTCCTATACAATTACTGCTTCTCCCCACCTTCTTTCTGTACACCCACCCCCTCCCCCCTCCCCCCCCTCCCCCCTCTCCCCCCCTCTCCCTCCCCTCTTCCCCCCCCCCTCTTCCCTCCCCTCTTCCCCCCTCACCTCTTCCCCCCCCCTTTCCCTCCCCTCTTCCCCCCCCCCCTCTTCCCCCCCCCTCTCCCTCCCCCCTCCCCCCTCTCCCTCCCCTCTTCCCCCCTCACCTCTTCTCCCTCCCTCCCCTCTTCTCCGTCGCCCCCTCTCCTCTTCTTCCCTCTCCTCCCTCCCCCCCCCTCTTCCTCCCCTCTTCCCCCCTCACCTCTTCCCCCTCTTCTCCCTCCCTCCCCTCTTCTCCGTCGCCCCCTCTCCTCTTCTTCCCTCTCCTCCCTCCCCCCTCCCCCCCCTCTCCCTCCCCACGCACCGCCTTTCCCCTGTGGTGCTTCCGTCCTCTTCGCTTTGTTCGTTCAACGCTGTTTCGCGACGGTGCATCAGCGACAGTTCGCCCCCCATCAGCAGTGTGTTCGTTGTGTTCGCATTTCCGTTCGGTGTCAGCTTCGTCAGATTGCTCTGTCGACGCCCTCTGCCCGTCGCCCGTCCGCGGCCGTCGGCACAAACATTCCCATTTCGGCACTCTCCGCCACTGTCAATAGAGCCGTAATTTGCCATCGCCAGCGAATGCCTTTCGCCGTACCGTCCGCCGTCAGTCGAACCGAAAAAAATTGGAGGAGAATAAACGCAAGAAGAGACGCAAAAAAAAGAACCGCTAAAAAGTGACTCATTCTCAAAAATGCCTTTTCAAAATGCCCTTCCCTTTTCCATTTTCCCCACTTGCCTTTGTAAGCCTCTGAGAAGCGGACCCCCAGAATTTGATGTGATATCGACTTGGTCCGCTGTATTTGCCCCTTTTGTTGTGCCATTCTTTCCATTTTTTCTGCTCTTCGTACTGTGTACATTTGGGGCCGTACGAGTGACATCCTTTTACGGTATATTCACCATTACCAAGAAGTACAAAGGTTTTCTTTAGGGAATGGTAAATCCAATTCCCCCCCCCCCAAATTTGCTTTTGCTTTTTGCCGTGGCTTCGCTTTTTCACCTGTAAGTGAATTTGCTTGGTATTCGGGCGTTGTCAACATAACGTTTTGATGATGTCATAAATGCCTTTAAAATGAATGAAGATTTGGCATTTTCAATTAAATTTGCGAATTATTGCCATCGAAACGGCGACGGCAATGGCACAAAGAAGAATAACGGACAGAATGTAATAGCCAAGAAGCGGAATGGAATTGCTCTTTGGCATCGCACCGGCGACAATGCCCAGCAGAACGGTCATGGCAAGGAGAGAACCAAGGCCAAGGGACACCTGAGAGGGAGGTGGGGATGGGAAAGGGAAGTGATCAGAGGAGAAGGGAAAATGGTAGTGATCGAGGGGGAGAGAAAGGGGTGATCGGAAGGTGGGGGAGGGTAAGGGGTGATCGTAAGGTGGGGGAGGGAACGGGGTGATCGGAAGTGGGGGGAGAGAAAGGGGTGATCGGAAGGTGGGGGAGGGTAAGGGGTGATCGTAAGGTGGGGGAGGGAAAGGGGTGATCAGATGGTGGGAAAAGGCAGAAAAGGGGGTAGGTGATCAGAGGATAAGGGAAAATGGTAGTGATCGAGGGGGGAGGGAAAGAGGAGAAATGGAATAAAAGCAATTTTAAATGAAAATGAGTACCTTCTCACTGCGCGGCCCTTCGTTTGAGCCGGGCGTGAAAATACCGAGAATAGAAAGAGCGGAGATCAGAAAGATGGGCACGACGATCACAGTGATGTAGAAAATGGGACGACGGCGCAAATTGAATACGAAATGGACCTGATCAGAGAGGAAAGGGTTAAGTAGTGATCAGAGCATTGGGCGGCAATTCTCAGAGAGAGTGCCAATAAATTTCCCAAATTGTTCTCACTTCGGCACGGTATTCGCCTTCTTCGAGGTAATGCATGTTCCGAACAGAAACCTGAACCGAATTTTTGATTTTGTACTTAAATTAGCAAAAGACTCTCTCACATTTATAAGGTTCCATTCCGAATTCCCCGCAAAATAACTGTCCGAAGGCGGTTGGGTGGTGTTGACCTGTGAATTTTGCATTTCTTTGTGACTTAGGTAATTGTCCATTTTAATTGCCTCCATTTCATTAATTGTGAGCAGTGGCGAGGCCAATGCCACGGCACAAAACTGCGAATCGAAAGGGAACTGTTCGATGCCAAGCCGACACGTGCTGAATGAATGAGCAACGGTTACCGACCGTACACCCTAATCGCGTATTATGACCTGCCGATACCGTACCCCCCCCCCCCCTTACCAAGTGACAAACTGCGGAATGTTCACTTTGATCAGTCCGTCCCATCGCAGTCGCACGTCGTATTTCTCTTCGTTTAGCATTTCTTTGGTGTCCATTGAATTGTAGACAAACTGAAGTCAAAAGGGCAATTCATTCATTCATTCTTTCGTCCCCTTTTCCCTGCTAATGATAAATTATTAAATGCTAATTACCATTTTGGGTTGCCACAACATTTTCTGTGGCACAATTAGTTCGCTAATGTTCCCATTCTCTTGCGGGTCCCACGTCAGCCGTTTGTCGTGCCATCGCTTAATTTGTGCCACTTTTGTCTGTTTCTGTCTTTCCCCTTCCCTCACCTGCGTTTGTGAAATTACATAAGCTGCCACCTGCTCGTTTTCGCGCTAAATAATCGAAATTCAAATTAAAATGATTTCTTTTACCATTTCAATCAGAATGCCTAGCACAATTGTGACGGTGATTTGAACGGCCGATTTATTCGGAGCGATCGGAGGGGGACGAAGACGACGGTCGTAGCGATGGAAAAGCGTGTGGAAAAGCCGTTGTTGGGGCTCATCTGAAAAGCGATAAAACCAAAAAAATGAAAGGGGAGGGGGCCAAATTTGGGAGGAGGGGGGGGGGGGGGGAGGAATTGGGAAATTAAAATGGAAAATTTAAAATGGAAAATTTAAAATGGAAAATGAAACTTACCACCCAAAAGAAGGCCAACGCTTTGGTGGGAAAAGAGAAGAACGAACGGAATAGCAGAACAAGCGGCAAAAAACGAACAAACCATTGGAACTGCCCGAATTGTGAAGCAATTAAAAAACGAATGAAAAGTTTGGACAATTTAAATTAAAGGAGGAAAAAGTGAAAAATGGAGGGGAGAAAAATGCCATTTGTCATGGCATTTTTTCTCAATTGACGCGAATGACAATGGACGGAACGGAGCGGAGATTGAATTATGCTAAGCGAAAGACGAGCAAAACTCAAATTTGGGGCAAAGGGAAAGGGACGGCACTTTTAAAATGGCAAAATGAGGGGAAAAAGAGAGAAATGAGAACAAAAAACGAAAAATATTTTCATTTCATTCAAATTGAAATTGATAAATGAGAATGTTAACTTCCAATTGAAAATGTTTCTTCGGTTACCATCGATACAAAAAGAAAAAGCGAAAGGAAAGGCACTTTGGCCACGGATGGCCCTTAAGGGCACAAACTCTCAGCTGCTCTCTTTGTCTTTGCCGATTATTAATTGAACGCTCCAAAAAGTGCCAGCGAAGCGTGGAAATGCCAATGGAACTGAGCAGGGAAAATGGAATTAATTATATAAAACTCAAAATTTAAAATACGAAAAGAAAAACGCAACAAAAAATAATGGACGAATGAATGAATTGGCGAAGGAACGAAAACAAATAAATAATTAACAAAGCACAAATAAATAATTATAAAGCACAAATAAATAATTAACAAAGCACAAATAAATAAATGCACGGCCATTTTCCTCTTAATGGCGGCACAGATTTATCATTTGGGCGTAAGCCTTTAAAATATGCACAATTTCCGTCGATGGAAAAGCGTTGCGGCACAACGGACGAACAGCAGACGGATGGGAGGGGGAAAGTGCCAAAGAAGACGAATTTGAATGCCAATTTACGAAATTGAAATAAATTATTATACGAAAACGGAGAAAAACCAAAAATAAATAAATAAATAAACATCAACAAATTAAGCTTGATCAAAAAAGAATAACAAACTGTTTCTGAACTTACTCTGAACCAAAAGGTTTTTAATCTTTTAATTCCATTTTTGGATTTGGTAGACATTTCCCAATACAATTTCCCATATCATTTCCCATTTTATTTTATTTTATTTTACAAAAAGTTACATAAATTTTGCAGCATAAATAGCATTCTCTCATGCTTGAGCTGTTTCTTTGCACTTACACTTTGGCCATGTTGCCATTCCCTTCTCTTTTTCTTGCGTCAATCGTCGCGCATTTGGCCAAACTTTGTTTGGTTTTCTGCGTCTGCCTTTTTCGGCATCGTTTGGCTTGGGAGGCGTGGCCGAGTTCCAATTAAATGCCATAAAAGGGAATGCCAATTCTGAAAGTGGATCAAAACGATACCACTTAATTGCAAGTGAAGAACTCGAAAAACAACGGCAATGACTGACAACGAGAAGGTGCTGATCACGGGGGCCAACCAGGGCATTGGATTGCATACGGCACTTCTGATGGCCAAGAATTGCAACTTCGAAATCACTTTGGCATGCCGAGACGAGAAAAGAGCCCGCGGGGCAATGCAGCAACTGAAGAAGGAAAACGCAAATGTGCAGGTGCAATGGATGGAGGTGGACTTGGCACAATTGGACAGTGTGCGCGACATGGTCAAACTGATTCAAGAACGAAAAATGTAAACTAATGACCGGAAGAATGGCAAATGAATGTTAATGAGGGACGGGGGACAATTAGTTAACTAATTGGGTTGACGATTGATTGGTCAACAAATGACCTGTGCCATGCCAATTCAGCTTTTTCGACATTGTCATTCTCAATGCCGGTGTGCTGTTGCCAAAGACGGAGAAAACGGAGGACGGCAATGAGCACACATTCCAAGTGAATTTCTTGGCCCAATTTTTACTCATCGACGGAATTATCGGCCACCAATGCCCGGCCAAACCGATCAGAGTGGTCACACTCACTTCACTTTTGTACCGGTGATATAATCATTTCACCAATTCCGCCTTATATAAAATGCTTTTCCCTCACTTAGATTTTGTGGCAAAATAATCCCCGTCAAAAAAGACCCCTCCCAATGGGGGCCAATGTTTGACGGCGCCCGGCGTTGGAAGGCATACGCACTGAGTAAATTCGCGATGGCATTGCTGGCCCAGCATTTGAACAGCCGCGAGGGGGTGAAGGCGTTCACTGTCCACCCGGGGACAGTCAAAACACAAATGGCCGAAGCAGTGGGCTCAAAGACCTTCAGAAAATGCCTGTTCTTCCTCAAGTGCATTCTGATCAAGCCGGTAAGTGCTTTATGAAGCGGCACAATTTAATCAAAACGAATCAAAAGCACCGACTGATCAGACCGGATGATTACTTTTTGTTTGCCAGCTGATCACTTGGGTTATCAGCTTACCAGATAAACTGATCAGATTTGTCCAAATGTGCTGCACTTTAGGAAATTGCTGCAGAGAATGTTTTGTTCTGTGTGCACAATGACATGGCTCCGAATGAGTACCGTTACGCTAATCGCGTCAAAAAATTGTCCGTATTGGCATGCAATAAAAACAATGCCGACGCACTGATACGACTCGCGTTGCAAATGACCGCCCCTTCGTCCGTCCGCCCATCGATCGCTTTGCCCTGCGGCGGACAATCGATGAATTAAGCAAGAAGGAAAAGCGCAATTAAGCAGAAAATAATTAAAATATGAATGATTTTCGGTTCGTAACCTAAAATTGTCAATTTTTTTTTAAATAAGCAAATTAAATAAAAATTTGCGCCGTTTTAAATGTGCACAATTTTTGGTATCGATGGCAAATCGCTGTCGGAATTCAATGCCTTTGGATGAGTTCCGTCAACTGCGAATAAAGCATGGCCTTGTTTTAATAGTCCCTCAGCAGCCCATCGGTAGTCCATTTTTCTTAAATTTGTCAAAATTTATATTACTCTTACATTGAAAAAATTTCCGTTCTCGACTTATTTTTCGTATATCCAAGCCCCAAAGGCCCCTCCTGGTCACCGCCCCCCCCCCAAAAAAAAGTACCACATGACCACTCCCCCCCTCCCAAAATGCCACATGATCCAATTCCGCCCCCACCCAAATGCCCATGCCCCCCCCCCCCTCCTCCGTCGTTTTTCCCACCCCATCTCAATGCCGCCGCTTCCAAATTCGATCGCCGTCCTTTCCTCCTCCTCCTCCAAAATGGGTTCGTATTCGCTTCTCCGTTGTCCCATCAGTGTCGCCTCTCTCCATTGGCCGCGTTTGTTTCTTTTGCGGAGCAAAAGTAAAAATCCCGAAGAATTGCCGGCCCAACAAAAAAGCAGAAGCAGAATAAGAAGGAAAAGCCCGTAGAAAGTGAGCAAAAGTGGTGGCAACGGAAAAAGATGTTCAGTGGGAGAAGCGGAAAGTGCTAAAGGGGAAGAGAAGAGGAAGTGGGGAGAAGAGAATGGGAAAAATGAAGGAGAAAGAGAGAAGAGCGAGAGGAAGAAGAAGGAAGAGAATGGAAGAGAGAAAATGGAAAAGGAAGGAGGAGGAGAGAAGAGCGAGAGGAAGAAGAAGAGAAGAGGAAGTGGAGAGAAGAGAATGGGAAAAATGAAGGAAAAGGAGAGAAGAGCGAGAGGAAGAAGAAGGAAGAGAATGGAAGAGAGAAAATGAAAAAGGAAGGAGGAGGAGAGAAGAGCGAGAGGAAGAAGAAGAAAAGAGAAGTGGGGAAAAGAGAATGGGAAAAATGAAGGAGAAGGAGAGAAGAGCGAGAGGAAGAAGAAGAGGAAGGAAGAGAATGGAAGAGAAAAAATGGAAAAATCAAGGAGAAGGAGAGAAGAGCGAGAGGAAGAAGAAGGAAGAGAATGGAAGAGAGAAAATGAAAAAGGAAGGAGGAGGAGAGAAGAGCGAGAGGAAGAAGGAAGAGAAAAATGGAAAAGGAAGGAGGAGGAGATAAGAGCGAGAGGAAGAAGGAAGAGAATGGAAGAGAGAAAATGAAAAAGGAAGGATGAGTAGAGAAGAGCGAGAGGAAGAAGAAGAAAAGAGAAGTGGGGAGAAGAGAATGGGAAAAATGAAGGAGAAAGAGAGAAGAGCGAGAGGAAGAAGAAGGAAGAGAATGGAAGAGAGAAAATGGAAAAGGAAGGAGGAGGAGAGAAGAGCGAGAGGAAGAAGAAGAGAAGAGGAAGTGGGGAGAAGAGAATGGGAAAAATGAAGGAAAAGGAGAGAAGAGCGAGAGGAAGAAGAAGGAAGAGAATGGAAGAGAGAAAATGAAAAAGGAAGGAGGAGGAGAGAAGAGCGAGAGGAAGAAGAAGAAAAGAGAAGTGGGGAGAAGAGAATGGGAAAAATGAAGGAGAAGGAGAGAAGAGCGAGAGGAAGAAGAAGAGGAAGGAAGAGAATGGAAGAGAAAAAATGGAAAAATCAAGGAGAAGGAGAGAAGAGCGAGAGGAAGAAGAAGGAAGAGAATGGAAGAGAGAAAATGAAAAAGGAAGGAGGAGGAGAGAAGAGCGAGAGGAAGAAGAAGAAAAGAGAAGTGGGGAGAAGAGAATGGGAAAAATGAAGGAGAAGGAGAGAAGAGCGAGAGGAAGAAGAAGAGGAAGGAAGAGAATGGAAGAGAAAAAATGGAAAAATCAAGGAGAAGGAGAGAAGAGCGAGAGGAAGAAGAAGGAAGAGAATGGAAGAGAGAAAATGGAAAAGGAAGGAGGAGGAGAGAAGAGCGAGAGGAAGAAGAAGAAAAGAGAAGTGGGGAGAAGAGAATAGGAAAAATGAAGGAGAAGGAGAGAAGAGCGAGAAAAATAAAGGACATGATTTTGAAGAAGTTCGCTGCTGTGAACAGAAACTGGAATTCTGAATTTCCGGGTCCTTTATGTGACGCAAAATTGGGCGAGGGGTCCGTTCCCATTCCGGGCTCTGCCAGTGAAGGACCTTGGATTGAAAGGCATTGTCCATCAGCCGAATTGCTAACAACACAAATCATTCCCGTGGGGCATGTTTGGCGTTCCGTTGAACACCAATCAACGCCAGTTGAGTTTTCCTGCTGAATTTCTTAATGATACAGTAACCAAATTCATACGGTATTTCTCAGTTTTCTTTCTCTGTCCGAGCAAAAGTCTCACCGCCTTTCTGCCCTCACAATGTTCCCCTTCAAATTGGGCTCGGCATTTGCAGGTGTATGCTTTGTCCCGTCTCCTCCACTTTCGCTTATGGCCATTTTCTGTGCATGTCCCACCATTCCAACAGGGAAAGGCATCGCATGGACTGCCCTCTGTACTCAAATCCATTTTAAATTAATTTTTTTATTTATTCGCTCTAATAAATGATTTTTTATTCAAAAATTGCCTAATTAATCATACGGTCATACCGTAAATAAGTCGAGAAGAAACGCCATCAATGAAGAAGTTTTGATTTTGATCGTTCAGAGGAAATGAAGAATGATTCTTTTCGATCATTTTTTAATGTATTAAAAGGAAAGCGTAATTGGATATTAATTGTAAGTTATAAAACAAAATGCCCCAAAGAATGAAAAGACTTTCTCAAGGGAAAGGCACTTTTGGGACCCCTCAAAACGAAACGATGAGAGAAGAAACAAATAAATGAGTCGGTCGTCCAAAAAAGCTTCTTCTTTTATATGGCTTGGTCGCCGCCCAATTGGAGCCTCGAGGGAATGCCAATGCCAACCCAGGCAAAGAGAAAGACAATTGGCACATTTTTTACACTATTAGCATTGGCCAGCAAATGGTCCTTTTGGGAAATTGTGCCAAAAATTGCTGCTTTTTGTTGCTCCAAAATAGTTAGTTAGCTGTAAAATAATGCTAATATGAGCAAGGCGAAATAAAATGTATCAATGTCAAATGAGCGAATGGCACGAGCGATGGGAGAAAAACAACACGCGAAAATTTCGCTTCCATTAATTATTGACATGCCATAAATACAAAAGTAAGCGCTCATTAAAAAAAGGAAAAGCCGAGATTTTGTAAAGCAAAGGAAGCCGGCAAAAGACAACACACATTAAGCATTTGAAAAAGCAATCAATCCTCTGTTCTTGAGTTATTCATTCTGTTTTGTCTCCGGCAAAAATATGATACCCATTTTGGAACAAAAAGTCAAAAATTGGTATCCATTCAAAATTTTTATTTTGTTCGAGCTCGAGTCCGGGGTTCACAATTAGTCAAAATGAATGTCAATTTGTGCACGGCGACCCCAAAATTTTAAAAAGATAATTTAAAAAAAAAGAAATGACAATCTACATTATTACCGAAAAATGTTTTATTAATAGCTTAAAAATCATTTTCTGGTTTTAATCTTAAAATGAATTAAATAATAAATATTTTAATTTGAAATGATTTTTTTTCTTATTAAATTTATTTAACTAGCCCGAAAGCGCGCCTTCGGCGCGCATTTGGGCTAGCTATAAAAGCGAAATTGTTTCAATAAAACTATTACAAAATAAAAAAAAAATTTTCCTGAATTTTTGATTTTGTTCAAATAAGTCATTGTCTAAAATTTTTTAAAATAAAATAAATTTGAAATCAAGATTCTCAAAACTTAAACCCCTGTTTAGAATAGAAATCTGCGTTCTAGTTAAAACAGTTTAATTTTTTTTCAGGCTCACTCTCTTCTTTCTCTCTCTCTCTCTTTTTGTTTCTCTTTGTCTCTCTCTCACTGTTTCTCTTTGTCTTTCTCTCTCTCTCTCTCTCTGTCTCTCACTCGATCTCTCTCTCTTTCTTTTTCTCTCCTCTCTCTTCATTCACTCTCTTTCGGTGTCTCTCTCTCTTTTTGTCTCTCTCTCGCTTTCTCTCTCCCAGTCTCTCTATTCATTTTCTCTCTCTCTCTCTTTGTGTCTCACTCTCTCTCTCTCACTGTCTCTTTCTTTCTGTCTTTTTCTCTATTTCATGGTCAACTCTCTCCACTCCCTCTGTCTGTCTCTCTCCACTCTCTCTGTGTCTCACTCACTCTCTTTGTGTCTCACTCTCTCTCTCTCTTTGTCTCTCTCTCGCTCTCAACCTCTCCCTCCCTCTTTCTCTCCTCCGCTCTCTCTCTCTCTCTCTCTCTCTCACTGTCTCTCACTCTCTCTCTTTCTTTTTCTCTCCTCTCTCTTCACTCTTCACCCTCTCTCTGTCTTTTTTCTCTCTCTCTCTCTCTCTCTCTTCACTTCGCTCTGTCTTTCTCTCTCTCTCTATCTCCTTTTCTCTTTCTCTCTCTAGTCTCTCACTCTCTCTCTCTATCTCCCAGTCTCTCTATTCATTTTCTCTCTCTCTCTCTTTGTGTCTCACTCTCTCTCTCTCACTGTCTCTTTCTTTCTGTCTTTTTCTCTATTTCATGGTCAACTCTCTCCACTCCCTCTGTCTGTCTCTCTCCACTCTCTCTGTGTATCACTCACTCTCTTTGTGTCTCACTCTCTCTCTCTCTCTCTTTGTCTCTCTCTCGCCCTCAACCTCTCCCTCCCTCTTTCTCTCCTCCGCTCTCTCTCTCTCTCTCTCACTATCTCTCACTCTCTCTCTTTCTTTTTCTCTCCTCTCTCTTCACTCTTCACCCTCTCTCTGTCTTTTTCTCTCTCTCTCTCTCTCTCTTCACTTCGCTCTGTCTTTCTCTCTCTCTCTATCTCCTTTTCTCTTCTCTCTCTAGTCTCTCACTCTCTCTTCTCTCTTCTCTCTCTCTCTCCAGTCTCTCTTTCTCCTTTCTCTCTCCTCATTCTCTCTCTCTCTCTCTCTCTCTTTTCTCCCTCCTCTTTTCTCTCTCTTCTTTTCTCTTTCTCTCTCTCCCAGTCTCTCACTCTCTCTCTCTCCTCTTCTCTCTCTCGCTCTCTACCAGTCTCTCTCTTCTTTTTTCTCTCTCCCAGTCTCTCTCTCTTCTTTTTTCTCACTCTCTCCTTCTCTCTATCCTCTTTTCTTTCTCTCTTCTTTTCTCTTTCTCTCTCTCCCAGTCTCTCTCTCTTCTTTTCTCTCACTCTCTCCTTCTCTCTATCCTCTTTTCCTTCTTATTTTCTCTTCTCTCTCCCAATCTCTCACCTTTCTTTTTTTCATATTTTTTCAAAACAAAATTGGCATAACGTCTATAAGCGCAAATTCAAATGGGGTAAATGTCGCGGACACACAGACACACAGAAATTGTCAAATTTATATATGGAATGAGCTATTCTAATTTAAAAATGAAGACAAAGCGCCAAAGGCGCGTAAAAATTCAAAAAACGGCTTTGTTTGCTTTTTGCCTTTGATAAAATGTACAAAATCGGAGTCATTTTTGTTTGCGAATTATTCCCTTTTAATGTAAAAATAAGAAGATGATAAACATATATTGGTCATTTTTGAAATTGTTTAATAAGATATAATTTATGCTTTCATAATTTAGCAACTTACATAAAATCTGATGACAAAATGAGTGCCCAATCTGACACCCCTAACAATTATGTGTTAAAACGGAATGGTCGTAAAGAGGATATCTTTTTGGACAAGATAACGTCACGCGTCAAAAAGCTGTGTTATGGCCTTAACATGCAATTCATTGACCCGGTACGTGCCTGACTTTGTTCATTTTGCATTAACAAGTAATTATTCCCCAATTGTTCAGCTCAAAGTGACTTTCAAAGTCGTAAAAGGCATTTACAAAGGGGTGACCACCGTCGAATTGGACAATTTGGCAGCCGAAGTGGCGGCCTCAATGACCGTGACCCATCCCGACTACGCACTTCTCGCAGCTCGGATTGCCGTTTCTAATCTGCACAAACAGACTAACAAAGTTAGCCGTCGTAATGCTTAATAAAACGTGGCTAGTAAATTCAAGAATTACTTTGTCCTGGATCGGCAGACATACTGAAACGGACCTTTTTTATCTAGTTCAAAAAAACCCAATTTGAGACAAGGAAGCCTTTAGGGGCTCTACAATATTAATTATTAAAACAAGTAAAATGGGGTTTATTATTTAAAATGTTGAATTTAAAAATCACTAGCAAAGAATAAAAACAATGTAAATTTTTAATTTATTTAAGGCTTTCTCAGAGGTTATTTCCGATCTCTACCATTATGTTCACCCAAAAAATAAACGTCAAATGCCAATGGTCAGCAAAAAAACGTACGACATTGTGATGGCAAATGCACAGGTGAATTATATGACATTTTAATTGTTTATTCCATTTTATTTAAGGCCCTTAATTCAGCAATTATTTACGACCGGGACTTCAGCTACACATATTTTGGGTTTAAGACACTTGAACGTTCTTATTTGTTGAAAATTGACGGGAAAGTTGTTGAGCGTCCCCAACACATGCTTATGCGAGTTGCCATTGGAATTCATTACGAAGACATCACGGCGGCAATTAATGTGTTGTATAGTTAATTATAATTGGAAATGTATGTGAGTGCTTCATTAATCGCCTCATTTTTACAGACGTATAATTTGATGTCCGAGCGGTGGTTTACCCATGCCACGCCCACTCTGTTCAATGCCGGCACCTGCCGTCCCCAACTTTCTTCCTGCTTCCTCCTGACAATGGTCGACGATTCCATAGAAGGCATTTGCACGACTTTGGATCGCTGTGCTCTCATTTCCAAATCCGCGGGTGGGATTGGGTTGAACGTGCATTGCATTCGAGCCCAAGGATCATACATTGCTGGGGTTCTTTCCCGTCTTTTTTTGTTTTCGTTTAAATGGATTTGCAGACTAATGGCACTTCCAATGGTCTCGTGCCGATGTTGCGAGTGTTTAACGCCATGGCAAAATATGTGGACCAAGGGGGGAACAAAGTTAACCTTGCACCAGTGTTGGAAATTGTTCATATTTATTTTTAAGCGGCCTGGCGCCTTTTCCATTTATTTGGAGCCATGGCATGCTGACGTCATCGATTTCCTGGAGTTGCGCAAGAACACCGGGTCTGAGGACGAACGAGCCCGAGATCTTTTTTACGCGCTTTGGGTTCCCGATCTGTTCGTAAATATAACGTAGACAATGTCATTTGGGTCTTTTAATTTTCAGCTTTATGAAACGTGTCAAGGAAGACCAAGTTTGGTCATTGATGTGCCCAAACGAATGCCCCGGACTTGACGATTGTTGGGGAGAGAAGTTTGAAGAGCTCTACCAACAGTAGGAATTTTTTATTGCTTTTCAATGTCTAAACGACTGGCAGTTACAAATAGAGAAAACACCGAGATTCATTAATAGGTATGAAAACGAACAGCGCTTTCGTCGCCAATTGCCGGCTCGTGAAGTGTGGAAGTGCATAATCAGTGCCCAGACTGAGAGCGGCACTCCTTATATGATGTTCAAGGACGCGTGTAACCGAAAGTCAAATCAGCAAAATTTGGGCACCATTAAATGCTCCAATTTGTGTTGCGAAATTGTCGAATATTCGTCGCCCGAAGAGACCGCCGTCTGCAATTTGGCCTCTGTTGCGCTCAATCGCTTTGTTCTTGGAGAAGGAAACGGACCGAACCAACGAAAATTCGATTTTGAAAAGCTCAAAGGAGTGACCAAAACAGTGACACAAAACCTTAACAAAGTCATCGATGTCAACGATTACCCAACGGAGTGCTCAAAACGCTCAAACAAACGCCACCGTCCCATTGGAATTGGTGTTCAGGTGAATACCCTGAAAATAATGGCATAAAACATTCACTTCAGGGATTGGCTGATACTTTTATGCTGATGCGTTACCCGTTCAACAGCGAACAGGCGCGTTTGCTGAACAAACAAATCTTTGAGACCATTTATTATGGGGCGCTGGAGGCGTCTTGTGAGTTGGCGGAGAAATTCGGATCCTATGAGACGTATGAAGGCTCACCGGTCAGCAAAGGCATTTTGCAATACGACATGGTTGGCATGGAGGGGTGAGAATTAATTTATTCGATCGATCACTTTTTAGTGGGATGTTGTACCAACGGATTTATGGGACTGGCTGCTGCTCAAAGAACGCATTTCAAAGTTCGGTGTTCGGAACAGTTTGCTGGTCGCCCCTATGCCAACTGCTTCGACAGCACAAATCCTCGGCAACAACGAGTCCATTGAGCCGTACACTTCAAATGTGTACAGCCGTCGTGTCCTTTCGGGAGACTTTCAAGTAAAATTGCCAAAAAAATTTATGGATGACCAAAGAATTCTTAAACATTTAAGATTAGTTTCTATATGTGTTTTCAGATTGTCAATCCGCATTTGATGAAGGATTTGATTGAACTCAATCTTTGGGATGATCAAATGAAGAACAGACTAATCGCGGAGAACGGATCGGTGCAGAACATCAAGCAGTTGCCGCAAGAAATCAAAGACCTGTACAAGACCGTGTGGGAAATACCGCAGAAGGACATTTTGAAAATGGCCGCCGATCGCGCCGCTTTCATTGACCAAAGCCAATCCCTTAACATTCACATAGCGCAGCCGAACTATGCTAAACTGAGCTCCATGCACTTTTACGCCTGGTCATTGGTCGGTTATCGACTAATTATTAATAAATAAAAAGTTGTATTAATTTTATGCCTTTTATTCCTTTTTTATAACATTGCGTAAAAAAGAACACCTATAAGTTTAGGACGATAATAAAAATACCATGAAAAAATAAATTCAAAAAATAATGCTAATTCGACCAAACAGGGGGGGGGGACTATGTATGTTACGACTCATTAATGGGTACCATCGTTTAGGGACTTAAAACCGGGATGTATTACCTGCGCACTCGTCCGGCTGTCGATGCTGTTCAGTTCACTGTGGACAAAATGGCCCTTCGGGGAACAATTGCCAAGGACGAATCTGTCGAAATTGACGTTTTGAAAGACAAGGAAAACATTTGTGCCAATTCGGAGTTGCGCGTGCCGTCCAAACGCAAATACAATGAACAATTGGAGGAGGGTGATGGGTGTTTGATGTGTTCCGGTTGATGGATTGTTTTTCCATTTATTTGATTGTATTTTTGGGCATTTTTTTTATTTGGCTTTAACCATTGGTTTTCGTTAAACATATGATAAATTGATATTTTGCTTGTTTAAAACATTCCCTTCTCTTTTGGTGTATATTGTTAATACATAAAACATATTTTTAAAAATTACCCTTTCGCTTTCAAAGTTTACAATTAATAAGTATTCATTGTAACATCTCGTCACCTTTTTGATTTATTCCGCCGACTATGGAAGGTGAACAGCTTGAAAATGATGAAAACCTTTCTCCGAGTCGCGTTTCCCCCGCCAATGCCTTTGATGTTCAAAAGGGTGGCCATTTGCTGCACAATTTTGCTGAGCCTGGACCACTGACGACAAAGGTTTTGTTGGCCATCGTGAAATTCTTTTTGATTGCTTCTGCTCATTTCAGATTTATTATTACGTCGATGACCAACAAATTCCGTTCTCCACCGAAATTGCCATCTCTCCGTCCAAAATTACGCTGGCGGACTTCAAAAAGTGTATCACGCGCAGAAACTACCGATACTATTGCAAAGTGATGGACCCGGCACTTAACGCGTGAGAAGCGCAAAAAAGGGAAACAAAACCAAATAAATTAATCACTCGTTTATTCAGCGAGGTGAAGACGGACATTCGCGACGAAAACGCCGTGCTAAAGCCAAATTCGACGAATGGACGCTTTGAACTGTTTTTGCTGTCCGAGACACAACAGACGCACTCGTCCGCCTCCACTCTCCCCATCCAAAAGCTACAGGTTTTGTCATTTTACGAATAAAACATTTTAAATTATAGCAATAACCATTTTAGCATGTCGGTGCCATCCGTGCCTCTCTCATGGAAAAACGGACAACGGCCAATTACATTGTTGACGGGAGGCCAAAACTCATTGATGACAGTCAGTAAAACTGATTATTTTTGATAAACTTCACTCCTATTTTTGTAGGCATTAGCAGCCCCGAGGAAGACAGCACCAATTTGCGTTTGTTTGGCGAGTCAAATTTTGAGGGCATTACGGGGAGCATCGACGACAGCGACTCTCAGTCAGTGCAAATGATTCCAAATTGCATGCTGTTTATAAATGCCTCTCGTTTTGCAGGTACACCACCGACTTTACGAGTGTTTCTCAGCAGAATCCACACGTGCCGAAGCGCACCTTTGCCATGGCGGAGCGATGGTGCGGGGAAAGTTGTGACGATGGCAAACATGGACATGGCCACCACCATCACCAACAACAAAGGCACCGCCATCGTCCCGCCTTTGTGAGTACGAACAAACGCTACGACAGCAACAACAAACCGTGTTGGACGCGCGAGAAGCGAATGCGGACGCGCCGCAGGTCCTTCACGGCACTTTCCAGCACATTTGAGGACACCACGGAAGCATCGATGTCATTGGAAATGATCACGGTGAAATGCTTAATTAGACACCTGTCAGAAGTGTTGAAAAGCTCTGCTTTACGTGATTTAGTTAATTGGTACTCTTTAAGTTTACGGGACAGATTTCACATACATTTTCAAATGTCTATAAATGTGTTTTTGAAATTAATGAAAATAAGTTTTAAGGGTTTTTTAGGTCGCTGATCACGAATCCGGGCTCAGATCAGCGCTACCGTTCAGGGACAAAGAATTGATAAGCTTCCTGTATCAAGGGTATCCTCATGGGCAAGATACCAATGAGGATACCATCCATACAAATTTTCTATTTTTATTTTTGTTCGGTTCAGGGGTTCGAAATTGGCAAAAATGGGTGCTGTATTCGTGATCAGCGACCTCAAAAACCCCTCAAAACTTATTTTCATTAATTTCAAAAACACATTTATAGACATTTGAAAATGTATAGTGAAATCTGTCCCGTAAACTTAAAAAGTACCGATTAATTAGGCAAAGGAGACTGTCTTGCATTTTTTAGGTGACTTTCAACTTGGACAGTCGACGACCCTTTGGGATGTCCATTGTGACGAAGAACAACCGTTCCGGATTTGCAGGGATTTATGTGCATGAAGTTAACCCTGGTAAGCTTAGAATTTAGAGATTTTAGTACGATTTGTTTTATCCCATTTCAGGCGGTCTTGTGGCGTTGGACGGTCGAATCAGACCCGGCTTTATCATTCTGGAAGTCAACGACATTTCTTTGGATGACCTTAGCTCAAAGGAGGCGCTCAATCTGATCATCTCTTCGGTTCGAAATGCTACCGAAACCAGGGGGTCAGTTATTTGTTTGTTGTTGGTTCATTTTTACGGGTTTCGTCGTTTAGGCAACTCAAATTGGTCTGTGCTCCCAGCAGTGAGTCTGTTGAACTCGCGCGAAACGTTTTCCACCCCATTTTGGCCGAGCCCGTACGACCGATTGATCCCACCGCGTGGATTCAGCACACAAACGCTGCCAGGGGGTTGGACCACCAATTGCAGCACTTTCCCCCTCCCCTGCCGACCGCTCATTCGCAAGGTCCGTCTGTCATTTTTAGTGATAGCTTCGTTGCTTTCTTCGTCCTCTTCAGGCCAACAGCCGCCGATTTGTTGCATTATGCCGCCACAATGTCAGCCGAACGCAGCGAAACCGATGGCCAGCAAATCGTCGACCATTCCAAAAACAAACCCTCAGCAACAGGGAAAGGGTGGGTCAAAATAACATTCAAATTAAGTCTCGTTTTGCACAATGAGTTAGTGTGGTTTTATATTGATTTATTCGCTTTCAAACTTTTTCCTCTGTTCAGTCGTTGTCCATGAAAAGCAGCAACAATTTGCGGGTGCTGCAAATTGTGCCGTTGACGGAGACATTCGAATGATCCAAAACCCATCGACTGACATTACCACGACAGAGTCGGGCATTTCCTCCGTGGAATGCTCTATTGGCCAATTAGAGCCCTCCGCGAAAGCGAAAGGCGCACCAAGTGGGAACAGAAAGAGGAGCAAAACGACGGAGACGAAGAAGCGAAGGGGAAGCGGAGGCATTGGGACGGCACTCCGCCGATTGGTGTGCATTCGGACGACGAAAAGAGGGGGGAGAGGGAACGGTGGGGAGAAGAAAAATGGGTAAACGGAGGACAGACAAACGGACGCAGCGTGGGGAAGGGAAGGACGGAAGGAGGGAACGTACAGCACAACCCAAGAAATAATGGAGAGGGCAAAGCACGGCGGATGAGTCAGCAGCGACGTGCAACATTTTTTTGATTTTGGAATATATTCGCCATAATTTTTGCTAATTCTAACCTCATAACTTAAAAACGCTAATGTAAATTATTCGAGTTTCAAAGTTGACTTCGTAATTTAGTAAAAACTTTTTTCCAAATTTCAAACAGAATGCGTGTCTTTTTCTTTTCGTTCACTGAATTGTGCAGGCTGTGCTTTGAGTGCGATCGCTCCTTTCCTTCTGCTGCTGCTGTTGTTGTTCTTTCTGTTGTTGTTGCTCTTCCGTTTCTGCTGTCTCTCCCTCTTTTATGAAATTGTTCACGCGTGTACTGCTCGCCGAGTCGGCTTCCGCCGCTGTCCCCGCACTTTTGCGTTCTGTCGACCGATCAACTTTAAATAAAAATATTCAATGCATTGGTTAATTAAATGCTTCACCCCCCCCCCCCATTTACCATTCTCCCTCCCTTTGCTTGCGCCGACCCGGACTCTTTCGCGAGGGTATGTCAATGTTTTCAGCATGGCGCCCATTCCCTGCACATAATTCTTTTGTTTCTTCACCACATTTTGTGGTTCGTCTTTGGTGGTGCCATTGTCGCCGTTGGCATTTTCATTGATAATGCCCATGCTGCTGGAGGTTGTTGCGGGTAATTCTTGCGATGATGCAGATGTCAATGCTGTAATAATAATTATTATTATTAATTTTGCCATTTCCCTCCCGTGCAATGGCACACCCTTCTGCTCCTTCGTCTCCTCTTTCCTATGCTTTTCCTCTTCTTCTCCTCCCACTTCGTTTGTCGTTTTTGCTCTTTCGCGCGATTTGCTCTTCATTTTTGGCATTATTTTCCGCCTTATGATCGACGTCTTTCTTCGCAGAATGTGCACCAGCGGAGAAGGGGACAAACGCCGCCGGGGGGCGTTAGGCCGTGCCGGCCGATTTCGACGATTATTCTGCCGTATTTCAGTGGCACGTCGGATGAGTTGGCCGACGAGGTCGAGCACAAAGTGATCGGCCAATTGGTCAGCGAAAGACAAAGAACGAAACTCGCAATTGGGGCCCAAAGAGTGGCACAACTGTTCACCCTAAATGCTAATTTAAGGGATTATCACTCCAAAATCGTTTTGCTTTTCCCTAATCCGTCCCCCCATTCATTCTCCGCCGACTTTTTCCTTTCCGATTGGACATCGTCCGCCTTCGCGTGCTTCTCGGATTCGCTCCATCGAATGCTGTCTCCCCGTTGGGGTTGTGCTCCTCCTTTTTGGCACTGTCTGTGGTGGCATTTCTCTGTCCGACGGCGACCCACCGCCCGAGTTGGTGCCGTATCCGTCGTCAGCAGTGTCCGTTTCGTGTCCGTCCTCGAAGCCCTCCTCCGCCAATTGGTCCTCGTTGCACAGCAGCAGAGTGGCGGGCTGATTCCCAATTTATGAATTAGCAAATGCCTTGGCTTTTCGTCTCCCTTCACCGATTTTCCATTGAATGTTTGAAAGTCCTCTGTGACGGACTCCAAGGCGAGAAATGAGTCGGGATTGAAAGCGGAGTAGCAGAGAATGATCGCGTCTGATCTGTATTCCAATTGGTCAGAGTCAGTCAACCAATTAGTTAATTAATTGCCCTCATTTCCCACTTTTGTTGGATGGCCATTTGGCGTTCGCCCGTTTTCTCCTTTTAAAATAATTCAATTTTTTCTCCAATTTTCTTTTCTCACTGTGCCTGGGTCGGTTATTTCCACCACAACCTAAAAAAGAATAATTCTCAATTTGTTTTTTTTTTTTGTTCATTTATTTTTTACCGGCTCTTCGCTGTCTTTGAATTGAAACGTTAAATACCAAATGTCCGCGTATTGAATGTGCTGTTCAAACTTTTGTGCTGCTGAACACATTTTTTTGAACTTAAGTGAATACCGTATTATTACTTATTACAGTAGTCCGTTATCGTATACCAATGGCTTTTTGTGTTGGGTGCCCAACAGAACCAATCGGTACTCCTTGGCAGCATCGGCGGAGGAGGAGGACAACAACGAGGAGGACGAGAGGGAATTGGGCAAAGGCAGCAAATCGTTCATTGGGAATTTTGGAAAAGCAAAAATAAAAATCAATGGGAAGAGAAATTCGGGAAAAAAGAATAAAAGAAAATAAATCACAGGGAATTGGACTCAAAGAACGAACAATCGAATTGAAAATCGAATTGGAAAAAAAAGAGATCATTGAGAGAGTTCCTCAGCCGTTCCGCGTGAAGAAATTGTGAAAAAAGGTAAACAAAACTTTGGGGAAGACGAGAAAAGAAACGGCGGAAAATTTGGGATTAATACAAAAAAAGAGAGAGAGAGAGAGAGAGAGAAAAGAGGAGGGAATTTGCAAAAGAAAAACTTAAATTAATTAATTAATTAATTATTGGCAAAACATTAAAATAATTAAAAATTGAAGAAAGTTTTATAAGAAAAAATGAAATTTAAATTAAAAAAAAAATAGAAGAACGTGGAAATGATATCATTGAGGGAATGATTAATTGTGCAAATGATTAATTCGTTTAATTCGTGCGAATGTTTCGTTTCATTTGGCGTGGGAGGGAAATGAGTCAATTGAAATTAATTTAATTTCTCTTTAATATTTACTATTTATTATTGAAAAAAAAATTAATTTCTTTAATATTACTTATCATTTACAAAAAAAAAGGACAGACGAAAGAGAGAGAGAGAGAGAGAGACAGAGAAGAGAGAGAGAAAGAGAGAGAGAGAGAAAGATAGAGAGAGGGAAAGAAAGAGAGAGAGATAGAGAAGAGAGAGATAAAGAGGAGAGAAAGAGAGAGAGAGATAGAGAAGAGAGAGATAAAGAGGAGAGAAAGAGAGAGAGGGAGAGAATAAGAATTTTGCGTAATGAAATGAAAAAAAGGGGGGGGGGGGAGAGACAAAGCAAAAGAAAAGCGCCTTTTTCCGCAAAAAAGCAAAAAATTTATGTTCCTTCGGATGGAAATGAAAAAGCAGCATTTATTATTCATCATTCATTTCATCATCTTCCTCATCATCGATACAATTCATATTGTTTCATTTTCATTAATCATTTGTTTGTTTGTCGCAGCACCAAAAATAAAATTAAAATAAATAAAAAATGGAATTGAGGAAAAGCACCGAAAAAGAAAGTCACAAAATTAAAATGTTAAATTCAAATAAAAAATTAAACACTGTGGCCAATGCTAATAAATATGCAAAAATGACGTATCAATTTGGGTGTGGCATAATTTGAGTTGGCAAAGAATGGCCGTGGGATACGCCGTGGGCGAAGGAAGTCCCGCCGAGTCAATTGCTATGGAAACTTGGCCAAATGGGCTGAACAAATTGTCAATTTGGTGGGCCATAAAGGCAATAAGCAGAAAAGAAATGCGGAAAAAGAAACGAGCAGAATAAAGAAGCATTGTTCGATCGGTCGGGAAGCTTTGCCAGCAGCGATTTGTCGGTCGGCGCATTCTTTGGCCATCGGTCAAAGAAAAGCGACGCTTTTCGTCGGCCAATTTTTGAAGTGATCGGATTGGCATCGACTCGATCAGTTCCAACAAATATTGACAATAAAACATCATCTGATCACCTCCAATTATGGCATTGCTTTATTTGTTTTTTGGTTTTCCATCATTTTTTTGCCTTGTGGTCACCCCATTTATTATGCGTTTTTCTCTTTTTATTTGGTCATTTTCTCCTTACAATTGTTCATTTTCATTCGCTTTTTGCTGGGGAATGAATTGAGACGAAATTTTATATTTGAGGAAGGGCAATTAGCGTCCAAATTGGCGAGCAAAAGAAAGCCTTTGAGCGGAGGAGGCGACGGATTATTAGTGATCCCAAATTGTCCCCCCCCCCCCCGCCCCTTTCGGAGGTGCCCAATAATGGGCTTCCTTCTGTCGGTCGGTGACGACCTTTCCCCTTCGCCCTCATCGCTCTATCCAATTTTACACGACGATGGCAAATGGATGAAAGAATGAATGGAGAAGATGAAGGATGTTCAGTAGCAGCAGCAGCAGAAGGAGAAGGAACAAATGAATGATCAAATGGGAAGATGGGCGAAAAAAGGGGGAAAAGGCGGGGGAGAGGAGGGGAAACGGGGAGGGGGAAGAGAAAGGGGGCGGGGGAGGGGAGAAACCAGAGGGGAGAGGAAAAGCGGGGGGGGGGGAGAGGAGGGGAAACGGGGAGGGGGAAGAGAAAGGGGGGGGAGGAGGGGAGAAACCAGAGGGGAGAGGAAAAGAGGGGGGAGAGGAGGGGAAACGGGGAGGGGGAAGAGAAAGGGGAGAAACGAGGGGGGAGAGGAAAAGCGGGGGGGGGGAGAGGAGGGGAAACGGGCGGAGGGGAAGAGAAAGGGGGGGAGGAGGGGAGAAACCAGAGGGGAGAGGAAAAGAGGGGGGGGGGAGAGGAGGGGAAACGGGGAGGGGAAGAGAAAGGGGGCGGGGGAGGGGAGAAACGAGAGGGGAGAGGAAAAGCGGGGGAAACGGGAGTTACGGGAGAGGCGATGATGAGAAGTCGCGGAAGAGCGAAGAGTCGCACCCCCCCCCCCCCCCCCGCCCCCTTTGGCAGAATGGCTTCAAAGGAAGCGCATCCCGGCCAATTGTTGTGTGATGAGTTGCGCAACCGCAAATTAATTTATTGGACCCTCCGGGGAATCGCCCATTGCTTTGGTGGCGGCACAAAACGATAAATGAAAGAGTGGACAATGAAAACGGTGGGCGAAATGCCACTGAAAGGTGAGTGAGTGAATGAGTGGCGGTGGAGGAAGGGGGGGGGGCAATGAGTGCCGTTCCTGAAGGTGAGTTGCGGCATGGATGGACGACTGACCAATGCATTGTTTTGGCTTTTGTCCGCCGAGTCAATGAATGAGTGCCCTTTGGGTGATTTCGCCGTGCCATCGTCCGACGCAATCGCAAATTTTTTTTCGAATTATGACAGTTCAATGTTTGAAGTGCCGCTCTTTCGTTTGGCTTTCCGTTTTCCTTTTTTGCCTTTCTGTCGGCCATTTCTCTCTTCGCCTTTCCTCGGGATGTTCTTCAGTTCATTTTTGTGTCCTTTTCTCCGCTTTTTCTTTAGATTCTCTTCCATTAATCGTTTTTCTCATGCGATGAGTGTTAATTACGACGAAGCAAAAAATAAAAAGGCAAAAAATGAATTGTTTTGGCTGGGAAAGGAACAAAAAAGGGACGGACGAGAGGCAATTCGCAGAAGGAGTGTCAAACGTATTCAAAGTCAAAGTGCCAAAATTACAGTACACACACACACACTCACATTCAACGACAGTAATTGACAAAAGCAAAAAACAGAGACAAAACAATTAAAAGGCAATTAATTAATTAATCAATTAGCAAGTTAATTATGCAAATAAATCAATTTCATCATTTTAATTACGAATAAAGAAATAAACCAAAGTTTTGTCCTCAAATTGGGTTAATTATAAGCTAATTATGGCTTTGACTTTATAATTCTCCCCTTTTCTTTTATAATTTCCTCTTTTTCCCCTGCAATTTTTTGTGTCCTTTCAAATTTCCGTTTCCAATCTTTCGCCGGCTGTAAATTTGTGGACGCTGAGCTGATTTGTGCCGAGGTGAGTGAGTGAGTTCCTCTGATTTGGTTTCATTTCATTGGCATTGGCACTTTTTGCCCTCCCCCCCCCCCCTCTATCCACCTGCTGTTGCTTCTGCTGGTGCTGCTCTTCCTGTCCATCCATGCTCATCCGCGACCATTTCACTTCCTCCATCCGCTCCGTTCCCACAACCTTGGGAAAGGGAAGGGGACGGGGGGTGAGGGATGAGGATGAGGATGAGGTGGGTATGCCTTGTCCAGTGTCCACCCCACTCCCTCCCCCTCCCCCCCCCCCCCACTCCATCCGACTGCCCATTCCCACTGTCCCCCTCCCCTCCCCTCGGGCGATAATTTTGATGATGCTAATGAACAGAGCACCATTTTGGACTCATTCAGACGAGGACAATGAGGGTGAGAAGAGAGAAAAGATTAAAAAAATCAAAAGAAACAAGAGGGAGAAGAGAAAGGGAAGAGGAGGAAGAAAAGGAAATATGGAAATATAAGAGGAAAAGTGGAAAAAATGAGAGAGAAAGAGTGAGAGACAAGGGAAAATGAGGAGGAAGAGAAAAAAGGAAAAGGGGAGAAATGGGTAAAAGGAAAAAGAAAATACGAGAAAATGGGTTGAGTTTGTTGATCACTTTTTAATTGGTTTGGATGTTAAATGATCGGCTCACTGTTTCATTAAATTATGCGCAGAATTCACTTTTTCCGAGAGAATTTCCCGCGGCGAAATTCGGTGCCGAAAGGGCCACAAATTTGGGGTCCCTCTTTTCCTTTCCTTTTCCTGCGCTGATGCAATTTGCCATGAGATGCTTCCGACCGTAACAAGCCTTCCCCCCCCCCAATTTGCCCCTTTCTCCGAATAAATCTTCTTCATTTGTCCGCTTCAACCAAATCCTTCGCATTTTTTACGCTTCGGTGCCATTGCGAATTTGAAAAGGCAAATTTTGAATATTTGCCGTCTAAAAGTTGAATTCATTTTGCTTTGCTCCGTCCATTCTTCTCGCTTTTGCCGTTTTGTGCTACGGTACCTTTTGGGTTGGGTTCGCCGCTTTTGTTGCTTTTTGCCGCTTCTTCTCCCCCTCCCCCCATTCTTTTGTCTTTTTTTCTTTTTGCCATTCCATCGAAGGGAATTTCATATTACCTTAATAAATTTGCCAACTAATAATAACCTTCTAGCAATTTATTTGTTTCAATCGTACGGAAGGCAAAGACAAACATTTTAATTGATAAATTAATGGCATTTAATTAATCGCTTTTACAGTAATTGGCCCATTCGCCCCGTCTCACTAATGGCTTCTCGAAGTCCTTCGCCCCTTTCTCCGGGCATTCTTTTGGCCCATCAATGAGCAATTATTACCCCTCCCCACCCTCACCGACCGATTTTCCCTCATTCGTTCAAATGCTCCGCCCCGTCACTTAACGCTTATTCGCTCCGCCCATTCCCCCCCCCCCCCCTCCCCCGGGGGGACGACGCGGCGCCGTCACTAATCGCCCCATTACACGCCAACTGTGAACAGTAGGCAAACGCAGCAGCAGCAGCAGCAGAACCCGGGCAAAGCTCATTCACTCATTCATCACCAGTCAATGACAAACGAAAAATAATTAAAAGCCAAATTAACAAATTTAAAATTACTCTCCTCAATTAAAAATCGTCACCCCTCAGGCTGTGTTATTTTTGGATTACCACGGATTATCCCTTTGGCTCTTCTTCCCCTTTTCCCTTCGTTCTGTTCATCCGCCGGTCATTCATTGTCCATCTCTTTTTTCTGGTCCGATTAATCTCCAATTAACCCCCAAAGTGCCAATTCAGTTGTCTCTTTTCGTCCAATTTGTCTAATTTTGTGCCCAATTCCGTGCCAATCTTTCGCTTCATTCGCCACTCTCTCAAAATGATGTTCGACCCGCGAAATGCGGCAATGGCCGCCGCTGCTCTGATGGTTGGCACTCCGATGGCACAAACGGTGGCGTCGACAGCGGTGGCAAATGCGGCGGCGATGCCGCCAATGTTTGTGGACGCACTGCTAAAGAACGAAACGGAGAATGGCCAAAATGGGTCCCCGACAAATGGCAAAATGCTGGTCGGACTTCACCAGCAAAAACGGTACAACCATCTGACGGAGTGAGTCGAGCAGTGCCATTCACCGCCCACCCCTCCCCAATTAGTGACGCCTTTCCGCACCCTCCGGCGCGCCATCCGCGTCCTTTTCCGTGCTCCGAAGCACCGCCCTCCGTCTCGTCAGTGTTCCGCATCGACACTCTTCTAGACTCCTCGACTTCTTCGGCGTCGCCGCCGGAAAGTGCCGTTCCGCAATTGTCCGTCCCACCACCTCTCAACGACGTTCTTCCCCAACATGCACCACCACCAACTGCGCTTATATTCCAACAGACAGTGCAGCAACTGCTTGCCCAAATGGGCGCTTTCGCCGCCTGCGGGGCAACGACACCGCCGACGGCATTCATTGGCCATCTGTCGACGGAAGAGAACGGCACGGGCGGAAATGGCAAAGGGACGGCGGATGGGAACAACGGTTGGTTCAATGTTTTGCGACATTATCTCCCGTTTAATTATGTCATCTCCGCGTAATCCGTCACCTCCCCCCTCCCCTTCTGCGCCAATTTCACTTCCATTTTCGCCATTCTTTCAATGCTTTCTTTCACCATTTATGTATTTTGTTGGTTCCGCTAAATATGCCTTTTTGTCCGTCGAGCACTAATTACCTTATGATGACTCTAATCGTCCACTTAAGAGCAATTTGTCGGTGTGTTGTTGGGGGGGGGGGAGAGTCAATCCGTCCGTCCGATCACCGCCCCCCCCCCCCTCCCCCTCCCCGTCAACCCATCCCATCAATCACTCGCCGCCCTCCGCGTGGGCGCCCAATTGGCGCATCGCACCTTTTTGCGATTCGGTTGATGGCAATTTGTGCGATTTTTTTTTTGTTAGTGACAGCCGACAGACAAAGGAACGGCTGGTAATAAAGAGTGTGTCATTTAATGTTATTGTGAAGTTTGTTTTAATATTTCCGACTCGGCTGACCGAAAATTAATTGAATCATTGACTCTCTTCTCTCCCCTTGCCCTCCCTCCCCCTCCTTTCTCTGTCTTTCTCTCTCTCTGTCTCTCTCTTTCTCTGTCTCTCTCTTTCTCTGTCTTTCTCTCTCTTATAAGGTACAGTAACTGTGTGTCTGTGTGTGTGTGTGTATATATATATATATATATATACAGTAAGTGTGTATATACAGTAATGGTCCTGATTACGGTGTCTTTATTATTAATATGTCTTTCTTCTTCTGCTGATTTAATACACCTTTTTGTCCATTTCGACTTCAATATCCATTCACTCTATTCATCTTTTGGGCATAAATTAGCGCAAGAAATGACAGAATACTGTAAGATAATTGAAATTGTCGCAAATGACGCCGATTGACCCATTTTAAGGGGGGGGGGGGGGAGGAAATGGAAAATAGCTTGAGGCGATGAACGGAGGGCTTAAATGCGTCGTCCCCCGTCCTCTCCCTCAATTTCTTTGCCAATTTCGCACTTTCCGGAGCGCCCCCTACGAGCCGATTAATCCAATTCCCATGCACAGGGGCACATAATTGAGTGGAGAATGGATTAAAGGAGAGATTTGAGGGGGGGGGGGGGGGCATAATGGGTACAATTGGGAAGGAAGGGGGGCGGGGGACGGATACGACGAGCAATTGTTCGGATTTGTCCCTTGCGGGGATTATCCGGGACTCCAAGCGAAAAGCACAGAACCAATTCACAGAGTTGACTTTCACCGAAGAGGGTGCTTATTACCTTATTATTCTTATGATTGAGGGGGGAGGGATATGATGAACAGAAGAGAGAATTAAGTTTGAAAGTGCTTTAAAACAAGTTTAACATTTAAATTTCCTCTCGTCTCTCTCTCTCTCTCCTTTCTTTCCTCTCTCGTTGCACTCTCCTTCTCTCCCTTTAACTCTATCTCCCTCTCTCTCTCCCCCTTTCCCTCTGTATCTCTCTCTCCCTTTCTTTCCGTGTCTCTCTCTTTCTCTGTATAACTCTCTATTCTGTCCCCCTTTCTCTCTCTCCCTCACTCCTATCTCTCTCTCTTTTCTCTCTCTTTAACTCTGTCTCTCTCTGTCTTCGTTTCTTCTCTTTATCCTTTCTCTCTCTCCTCTCTCTCTCTTTACTCCTTCTCTCTCCTCTCTCTCTCTCTCTATCTCTCTTTCTCTCCTTTCTTTCTCTTTCTTTTCTTCCGTCTGTTATGGTGATCTCTTCTTTCTTTCATTCGTTCATTTGCCAATTTGCCCTTTTCTGCTGATCATTTGTTCATTTTGGTGCCATTTATTTCCGCCATTTTCGTTCCATTTCTTTTTGCATGTGAACAAAACAAACATTGTGAATGGATGGAATCACTCGAATCAGTCAGTCCAATGCCCGGGGGGGGGGGGGGGGGGGAAAGGGCGGGGGGTGCCCCGTCAGCAGCAGAATATGTCTATTAGTTGGGGCGATTTTGTTGTTGGAACTCATCGGGCCGTGAGCCCATTATCTCGTTTCCTCCCATCCCCGGGGGATAAAATGAATGCAAAACAATGTGAGAATGAGAACTCGAGGGGACAGGTGGACGGGCGGGGGGAATCATCGAGAATCCCCCCCCCCCAATGTCTCCCCCCCCCCCCCCTCCGTTCTTCCCTCATTTTCTGATGATTCTGCTAATGACTGACTTTTGCCGTTAATGTGTGCGCAATTAAGTCATAAAATGAGGGAATAATGAGAAGCATTTTTTGAGGAAAGTCATCAGAAAAGAAATTTTGGGCTTTTGAGCAAAAGGAACAAAATTTTGACAACAAAAAATGCAAAGGATTTGTCGGAAAAGGAAATAAAAGGGCTGAGTTTCGCGTATTTAAACGCTGGTTCCAATTCCAATTGCCCATTTCGACCAACTTTCTGTCATTTAATTGCTGCCTTCCTTTAAATTCTCTGTCCGTCCCTTGTCCATCTGTCTTCCGATCACTTCGTCCCCATTTTCCTCCGATCACTCAGTCTTATGTTCAATTTTAGTTGATCACTCTGTGTCCTCACGCCATCTCTTCCGTCCTTCGATTTTCCTCGCCCACCAAAATCACTTTGCCGACATCGCCGCCGGCGATGATTCGTTCGCTTCTCGGCTCGCCCCTCGAAACAACTCCGCTTCGCCGACCACCAGCGGGCGATTTTCGCCCCGTTCGTCCGCACCGCCAACTCCGTCTGAGACGGGCGCCAGTGGCGCCGGAGGGGGCGGCAGCGGAGGGAAAAAGGCGCGCAAGGCGAGGACAATTTTCACGGACAAACAGCTGCAGGTGGCAAAAGCGAAATGGAAAAAATTCAAACAATTTTAATTGTTTTTAATTATTTTAGGAATTGGAAACGATGTTCGGGTCTCAAAAGTACAGAAAACCAAGAAAATGCAATAAGCAAAATGCCAAATAATTGAAGGTATTTGTCGGTGCAGGACAGAGTGAGTTTGGCACAACGAATGGGACTCACCGACACTCAAGTGAAAACGTGGTACCAAAACAGAAGGTGGGCAAAATGCTTAAAACACTCGAATTTAATCATTTCGGTGCGGCATTGTCCCCCCTCCCCCCCCCCGCCATTTTGGGCTTTTTAATTAGGGCCCTTGGCACCCCTTTGGCGTACTGTAACCGTGCCATTCATTTGAATGCGATGTCTTTTCGTGTCGTTCACTCACTCAATTATGAGCCAAAACAACAATGCGACTAAGCCGGGACACAAAATGAGCTTTCAGCATAAAGCGGGATGCTTCGGAAGTGTGGGGAGGAGGAAGTAAAGCGGCGCCAATGGGAAAAGAGGGAAATGGGGGGGGGGGGGGAGGAGTGTCATCCATCCGTCCGTCCTCTCATCTCATCCATTGGCAAATTACACCAATAAATTGGATGGGGGTCAGTGCACTTATAAATTGATAGGTCGCATGTCAAATGCGGATTACACTTTCCCCCCGCGGGGGGGGGGACAGTCGGTCAGTCATTCTGCGCCCATCTGCGGAAATCGCGCCGTCTTTGAAGTGGATTTGACGAATTAAGATTAAGCAAATAATACGTTGGCTTGGCTGCCAATTTGTGCCATTTTTGAAATGCCATTTGCCCCCCCCCCCCCCCAAATGCGCCCTTTTGATTTCGTCCTTTGACTTTTGTTTGGTTCTCTTTCCAATGTTTTGTTTTGTTTTTCCCATTTTCAATGCTTTTAAGGACAAAATGGAAGCGACAGAATCAGACGGGAGCTGATTTGTTGCAGGAGCACAACACTTTGATCGAAATGCAGAAGTTTCTCTACAAAAACCCCTGCATGTTGCCTTACATCGCGATGAATGCGTCGCTCTCTCAGCGTTTGTTCCCCGCCGTTCTCCCGCCGATGCCAGCGGCGATGTTCGGCGCAATGGCCGGCGGCGCGGAAGGGCAAAGCGCAGGTGAGTGATCAGAGTGATCGCTGATCAGACAAAATGAAGGGAAAATTCAGTTGAGGGAAGCCGAATTGGCACCGACAAAGAGGCGGAAAAACTGAAAAAACAGCAGCAGGAAGAGGAAGCAAGGGACAGATTGACGAACGGACAAACGGCCGACGGAATGCCAAAAAAGGAAACGATTAGGGAGGAAAGGGGCGGAACGGCACGAGGGGCGCCGGAAGGGACGGACAACGGCAGAAAAAGACGGGCGGAGGACGCAGCCCAAGCGGAGGGACAACAGAAAATGGAAACGAAACGAAACAAAACGAACGGAAGAGAAAGCGGAGGGAATGCCATTTGAGGAGAGGAAAAGCCATCGGAGGAGCAAAAGCATGCCAAAAACAAAGCACAACATTTGACTAATTTAGCATAAATTCGCTTTTTTGTTTAAAATCCTTTCTAAATTCAATTAATTAATTAATTATTATAATTAATTAATTGCCCTCCCTCCCTTTCCTTTCCCCCCAAATTCCATCTTTTGCCCCTCTCTTCGTCCGTTTCATTTTCATTTCGTTCATTGCCTTTGCCATATGGCGCCATCCTTCGCATCGTTTGGAATGAATGGGCGAATATTCAAGAAAATTTATCAATTAGCGCAAATATTTCCGCTTCCTTTTGCCTGGGGAAAGTGTCGTAAATTTCCTACAACAATTTTTTCAATTTTTAATTAGCGATCGTTTTCATCTTCTGGCCAAGGATCACACACAATAAGCTTCACAACATAAGCTTAATTCTTTTCCGGTGAATTTGTGTCATTGCTTTTGGGGCAATAAAACCAATCCCTTCCCTCGGTTAACAAAAGCAAATCTGACAATTAGCACATATCCACCACCAAATTGCTGGTGAGTTGGGCAGTGAATAACGCCGGGGGATGGATGACCTTGGGATGAATGGAAGTGGCGACTGAGAACAAAAGTGCCATTCTTTTTCCATAAAAACCAAACCAATTACGAAATTGTGCAAATTTAATTCCATGGGATGTAATTATTTAATATTGCGTCAAATTATTCTGTTTTTTCATCATTGGTGCTTCTTTTGCCGACTTCTCTTCATCGCCGCTTCTTCCCTGTACAATTCGTCCATTTTTGTCCTCCTCTGCTTGAACATATGTTTAATGAGGGTGAAACCAACTGAAAAGCAAAAGAAAAAAGAAAGATGAATCATTGGACAATTTCACAGATTTACAAATCGGTTATAAGTAGAGCTGGCAATTTATGTAAATACATATTTTTGCCAGCCCTAGTGATAAGCGAACGCCCTTAAAATTCCACGTCCGACCCTTTGTTCGGCTTTAGCGCCTTTGAACATTTTTATTTGACCAAAAGTAAAAATAAATGATTAAAGTAATAAACCCACTGAAAGGGAAGCAAATGAAACTGAAAAGGGCCAACACAACGCCAAAATTGTAACTGAAATTGAGCGCATTTGGAAGTTGCAGTGAATAAACGCCGGAAGAGTAATAAAACGGAACGGAAATGAGTAAAACGAGGGCTGAAAGAATTCAAAGATAAATTGAGATAATTAGTGAAGTTTTCAAAATGTACCCTCAAGGAAAAGGCCGAGCGGATAAAGCAGCAGCCAAACGTTGTAACGAAGCCAAGTGACAAATCGAAGGGAAATGCCAAGGGTTTTAAGCGCGTAAAAGGGGTAACTTAAAATGAAAAACAATGACAAATTAATAGCAAAAAAAGAAAAAGCGAGTGCTTGTAAAATGCCATCGGAAAAAAGGGAGAGACCGAAATTGTTCGGAGAGAAGATAAGTGAGGACCAATGAGAACACCGGGGACCAATGCCAAAGCGGGGGACATCCGTTGACAATGAAAAGCATGGCGAGACGACCCGAAATCTGCGAAATGCAATGAATTACCAATCGAAAAATGCATTAAAAATGGGAAGGAAGACGGACTTGGAGAAGCGAAGCGACGGACCCGGCATTGGTCAGTCCGACCAAAGAATGGAAAAGGTCCAATGATTGGAAAAGGGTGGCGATCAGAAGCCATTTGAAGTTGGCGGGCCAAAAGTCGAGCAGAAAATCGGCTAAAGACAATTAAATACAAAATAAAACATAAAATGGCACTTTTGTGCCTTTTTCAGTCGAAACGAAATCAAAGAGAATTGAGCAGAGAATGAAGAAAGTGAAGCTGAAGGGAAAATGAAATGAAAGCCATAAAAACGAATTCTCTTTTGATGGCACAAAAAAAAATTGTCCATCCGATGGCATAAAAAAGGACTGTCCATCCTCCGCCTCTCCCCCCATAAAAAATCGTTTGCCGCCTCACAAAAACATCGCCAAATTGAAGAGGAAGAGGTAGCAGGAGAACAGCATGTTCACGTGCTGCCTCAGCTGCCTTTCACTGAACATCAGCTGGTCCTTCTCCAAATTCAGTTCCCTCATAAGGCGTTCGATGTGCGCATTCTAAAAAATAAAATGCAAAAACCATCGCTTTTGCCAAAAGCATTTGTCAATTTTGCAAAAATACCCACTCGAATTAATAATTTCTTTTTTAGCCCATCAATTCATTTTTCCCCTAAATATGCCAAGTCCATTTTAGCCCACCCTCCTCAGTTCGGCACTTCCGTCGCCCGACTCATCGGCCGATTGTTCGTCGTTCGGGTCATCCCGCCATTTCTCAAAATCGAATTTCAGCCAACGGTACGTTTGTTTCTGCTCGTCGCTTGCCAAAATGCCATTGCCCCAAAATGTGGGCTTAATCTTAGCCAAAGTGAACTCAACGCGAATCCCGCCGACTCGAGTCAGTTCTGGTGATTCCTGACAGAAAAGCCGGACTTCCATGTCTTTGCATTATTATACGAACATTCACAGAGTCAAAAAGTGGGAGTCGGAAAGTGTATTTGATGCAATTGTTGGCAGTGTTCGGTGAATATGCAAAAGCCGAAAAATCCACTAAACGACCATCCTCCAAAATTCGAATGTCGATGTCCTCAAAAAGTTAAGGATGCAACGGAATAAAGGAGGGTTTCACCGAACCTTTGCCTCCTTAACGTCAACCTTCAAGTAAATATGCTCTAAGTCTTGCGCCCAATAGACAAATGGTCTTAAGTTCTGTTGCGTGTCCATAAAAAACTGTACAAGTAAAAAATAAAAATAAAACCATAAAACAGTATTTTAGGTATATTGGGTCATCTAACTACAACAATAAAACAATACAAAATCAAAAATTAACTTTTTATTTGTTAAATGTGATTATGTTTTTTGAAAAAGCCACATAAAAGTGGGACCTGAAAAGGGGAACAAAAAAAGAAGAAAAAAGAGGGAATAGCCAATAGAGAAAATTATTTGCCAACTTCGAAATAAAGTCGGCACACATCAGATTAACCCAATGAAGCTATTCCCCAAATTTTTCACAAATGAACAACAAAGCCTCAAAGAACTGTTAATTGAGAACAGGCCCGTAACCAGGGGGGGGGCAGTTGCCCCCCCCCCCCCCCCGAAATGAAAAATGAAAAAATTTTCCAGTAAAAATGGGCAATTTTTTAACCAAATTTCTTAACAAAATGCATTAAAAAAAAAAAATTTCCCGGCGGCGCCTATCGGCACCGCCGGACCCCCATTTTGCCATATTTTTGGACCTTGAAGCCCAAAAAAGTGCAAAAATGTAGTCATTTTTTGGCGCAAAATCGGCTATATTTCCTATTTTTTGCTGTCAGGCGCCGACACTTTTAAATATACGATGGAGAAAAAATTTTCTGGCCCGAAGAGCGCAAAAAAAAAGAAGCTCTTCGGTTGCCCCTCCCGAAATTTTTTCCTGGTTACGGGCCTGATTGAGAATGGCATGTGATGAAAGGAATTGTTAGTCTTGGGAAGAACCGGGTCAACATTGAGAGATTGTTCAGACGATGCACACATTCGAGGCGGTTAAGTCTCTGCTGATTGGTGCTCTTCACGAAAAGAGTGCGATGAGAATGCGCCACAAAGGACGGAGGCACATGTTCAGATGGAAATAGAAGAGGGCGAGCCAAACTGAGAAAAAAGGGATTCCATTTAAAAAAACAACCGAAATTATTAATTAATCAACTATAATGCGAACCAATTTGGACCATTAAGCAGCGGAGATCGGACACATCGACGGGGCGTCCCCTAATCGACGCGGACTCACAATCCTCGGCGTTACACAAAAAATTTCCCGTCTTATAGAAGTGATCAAGCAGCAGGTCCTGGAAATTTGCTATTCGTTTCAGTTTGGTTCAGCATTTGTTCGTCCCAACCTTTTTCCTGTACTGCTCGTACAGCCATTGCCTGAAGACTTTTACTTCGTCGCACCATTCTCTGCTCACGCGATGGATTTGGTAGTGAACCGCGACATTCACCGATTCTTCACTGGGCCAAATTCCGAGGAGCCAACGACCAAAGTGTGGCACAATGCCTTTGTGATAGCCAATTGTGACGTCCACAATATATTCAACCGGCGGACATTCCATGGCACTGTTAATGACCAAATTGTTCGGAACAGAGGCAAAAACTTTTTTACTCTTTCTTCTCCATTAGGGGACCACAAATTTTAAGGACAGAATGCGCTGCACCAACTCTAAATTTTTTTTTGAAAAAAAACAAAATATTCTACAAGTGCCTGGGATGGGTGCAATGTTTGAATGGGGTAAGTCCTTCATTAGCACAAAAGCGCTGTTCCGTGTCCTTTATCAAAAATAAGCGCGAACCTGAAAATGTTTTAAACAAAAGATGAAAGGGATTCTCAACCTTCCGGATACGTAATGACCCATCCATAATTGTACTTCCAATAATTTTTCTGCAGATGTCTTCTAAAAGTTTTGAGAATTTCAGCACGCTTTGCCTCGCCAACTCCCGTCCCTTGTACGAAAAAATTCCCATGCGCTGTCCACATGGCACCTGAAAAAATGACAACTTCGAAAAGAAATGATTATGTTTTATCACCAATTGGATTCCATTGCCAAAGGTTAAAGATCACCCACATATACTAAAAGAAAATGTGAAATGAACAGAAAGAGAGAGAGAGAGAGAGGTGTTACTTTTCCGGCAAGTGAGCCTTTGTCATGGAATGAAGTCATCAAACAAAAATGGTCCAAAAGACCCAAATGATTAACAATACACAATGCACGTTTGTCAGCAATGCGCGTGATGTCATCGCCATAGTCAACAACTGAAAGAAAATTTTAATTAAAATACCTTGTGTAAAACACAACAATTAAACAGAAAATTACTCCTTAATCCGCAATATTTTCCAGAGGAGACCCATACATCTTAATTTTTTAGTATTAAAAAACTCGGGACAAATATCACCATTGACTAATCGGCAAAGTTCATGTTCAAGTCGATTAAAGAGAGACAAACTGAAAAATATGAGATTATTGCTAACACCAAAACAAAACACCTAATCCATTTCAGAGGTAACAGAAACAATCCAAGTGTGCAAAGACAAGCGACGGGCACGACGATCACATTCATACAGCAAAAGTAAAGTGCGACGGCCAATGAGATCCAACGACGAAGGTCAGGCAAAACTGAGACCAGGCCCAATATGCTGTTGATGTTAGGTTCGTCCTCCAAGTCGCCTGGCATAGTTTCCTGTTGGTGATGGCTCATCGTTGCTGCGGCGGTGGCAGCACTCTGATCGTCAAACTGTTCGTCGAATTTTGCAGCAATCATTTAGGATAATTCCAAGTCTGACGAACCTTAAATAACGCAAAAATGGATGATACAGTAAATATGATTATTTTAAACCCAAAAACGAAGAGATTACTCAGACTGTCATAAGAATGTTGGTTAAAGGCGACTCTTTAAATAATTAGGTAGACGCATACGCAAGTAAAGCATTTACCTAATTTGTAAGTAAGCAGTGGCTGTTTCAAAAAGCCAAATTAGTGAAAACCTGCAGAGCGACAACACGCCAAATTATGTATTTCTAAGAATTCAAAATTTTGCTTGTTACAAAAAAAAAGTACGTATGGAGGAATATCCTTAAAGAAACACAAATTGTATTTTTTTTAGAATCTACGCATCTTTTTTTGATCCAGATAAGCTAATGTCGCACCAGAAACTGCGAAGAAATGCTAAAAAGAAAGGTCTACAAACGGATTCACTGGAAAATCAGGAGAATGAGGACCCAATGCCGGCCAACCAAGAGAATGTAATTGCGAATTACGCTTTTGATGAGGAAGAAGACCTGCTGAACATGAAAATCCCACCACCGCCAGAGTCATTTATGCATAGAGACGGCAATCGAATGGTTATTTCCCATATCGAGGTCGAAAACTTCAAATCCTACTATGGCCGACAAATCATCGGACCTTTTCATAAGGTTAATTATTCTCCACATTGTTATTATATTTTAAATATATTGTTAGAGTTTCACTTCAATAATTGGGCCAAATGGCAGTGGAAAGTCGAATGTCATTGATTCACTTTTATTTGTCTTTGGTTATCGCGCATCCAAAATTCGTTCAAAAAAAATCAGGTAGTTTTTTTAACTTATTTTGACCCCCCCCCCCCATTAAGTGTGCTGATCCATTCTTCCGCTGACAAAGAGGACATTCAGAGTTGCACCGTCACAGTCCATTTTTGTAAAATCATCGATATTGTGAGATGATGTTCTCTTATTTTTTCAAATAAATTCCTAAGGATGAATCGGAATACAAGCAAGTCGACGGAAGCAACATTTCTGTTTCGCGAACAGCATTTAAGGACAATACGAGCAGGTCTTTTTTTAAAATTGCTCATTCATTTTAATTTACTTAAAGATATTCATTGAACGGCAAAACTGTTAAATTCAAAGAAATTGCTGACTTGTTACGAATTAATGGCGTAGATTTGGTCCACAACCGTTTTTTGATTCTTCAAGTGTCTATTTTCACTCGTTTGGCATTAATTACAAAGTGTACCCATTCGAATAATTATTATAAACCAAAAGGGGAGCTACTTTGAGCTTTCCTTAAAACGTTTCACGATAAACATATATTCAAAAACGTCCCAACCAAACAAACAATGGGTACATTTTGTAAATTTTGCCCCGCTTTTTTGATGACATTTACCAATGCATTTTAGGGTGAAGTTGAACAAATTTCGATGATGAAACCAAAGGCAGAGAAGGAGGACGACGAAGGAATGCTCGAATATTTGGAGGACATCATTGGTTCAAGTCGACTAAAACTTCCAATCAACAAATTATCAAATCGAATTGCAAAGATTGACGAACGCAGGGAAATGCAACTTCAGCGACTACAACACGCAGAAAGGGAGAAGCAAAAATTGGCGGGCCCAGGTGATGGAATTTACTCATCTTTGAGTTTGGAATGGTTTCAGCGCGTGAAATTCTTCACCAAATGCGACTTGAAAATGCGATCAACTGTTTGACCAACCGTATTTTATTGGCTAAAAAGTGAGAAATTGAGTTGTTATTGCTTACAATTAGCTTTATTAAGATATGTCACCGAAGAACAGCTGTCGCATTTAGAAGCAACGAAAGAGCAAAGAAACGAAGGATTGGAAGAAAATCGGAAAAAACTCAAAGAAGTCATTGAGCAGGCGAAGCAGCAATCAGCACAAAGACAGAAACTTCAAAAGTCGGACTATTATTAAGACGAGGAAGGCGTGCATTTTTAATTTGTATTTGCATTTAGTCAATTGGACAAATGCCAGGATGAAGTTCAATCGACCGAACGCAAAATTGGAGAGCAACAGCAAGCAAAAGTAAAAGCTGCTAACGACAAGAAAAGACTGGCAACGAAAAGGGGAAAACTCGAAGAGCAATTGGAAGCCGAACGAAAAAAGGTCCCTCCGAAAACATATTGGCGAATTATTTCCCATTTTTTCAAATGTACACAAATTCAAGTTGACTGAATGGCTGTCTGCACCTGAAAAGGCGAGAGCCAAAATCGAAGATTACCGAAAGCAATTGGCTGAAGCGAATGCAATCATTGAGGAGTGCTCTCCCCTTTTGATACAAAAGCTTGACGAAGTACAACAACACGTGAGGGAGGAACGCCAAGAAAAGACGCAACTCGAGTCAAAACTAAGCAAAATGTCAGTTGACGAGGACCAACTCAACAGCAAAGTTGGATTATTTGACAGAATCGAAGCGACAATTTCTCTTTTTTTCTTTTAAGCTTACATTGGCACAAGAGAAATTGCTAAACTTACACAGAGAGGAGGAAACGCAGAGAAGGAAATACGACGAATTGCATAGCAAATTATTGGAGACGGAGGAAAGACATGGGAAAGTGCAAAGGTTAGAAACAGAGCGATGAATCGTTTAAGAGTCAAAAATGCAGAGACTTGTCTTCTGTGGTCGAAACATTGCCAGAATTGGAACAGACTTACCAAGGCAAGAAGGTCCGTGTAGACAATTTACGGGAACGGGAAGCGAGACTGGCCAATTTGGCACGCGAATTACGTGGTCAATATGAGGAGAAACGTCAAGCGGAGGAACAATGGAAGGGCGCCAACAAAGTGTTGGACAGATTGATGCAGGCCAAGCAGAGCGGCGAAATTAATGGCATTTTTGGGCGATTGGTGAGCATATCATTAAAATGGCTTATTTTACAAAAACTCAGGGTGATTTGGGAGCGATCGACCAGAAATACGATGTGGCCATTTCTACCACTTGTTTCGCCTTGGACCATATCGTCGTCGAAGATGTGCCAACCGCACAACAATGCATTGATTTGCTTAAAAGGCACAAATTGGGCGTTGCCTCATTTATCGCGTTGAATAAACAAACGCATTATTGGAACGCCATAAGACAAAAGCCAAAAACACCGGAGAATGCGCCTCGCTTGTTTGATCTGATCAGAGTTGCAGACGAAAATGTTTGCTCTTTCATTAGAACAACAATCTTACGCTTATTTTTCAGATTTTGCCTGCTTTTTATTTTGCTGTCCAAGACACACTCGTCGCTGATGACATCATTTCGGCTACTCGCATTGGCATTAATTCGGGCAGCCGTCGGTGGCGAACAGTGACGCTGAAAGGCGAAGTGAAAATATTAAACGGAATTTTTTGCTTTTGAATATTCATTGTATTAGATTGTCGATGTTTCCGGTTCAATGACAGGCGGGGGAAATCAGCAAATTCGGTCTCATTTTGCTTGAATCTGCCATTAATATTTAACATTTAAGTGGAAAAATTGGTCAGAATGTTCGCGTGGATACAAGTCAGAGGGGGAATAATGAGCAGCAAAGCATTGGCGAGTTACAACAACAAATGAACAACGCCGAGGCCGAATTGACGGGCATCCGACGCGAATGCGCCCAATTGGAGACTGAGTTGCAGCAGCGCCAGGGACAGCTAAACAAAATGCAGAAGGACCTCCGCGATTTTGAGCTTGACAAGGATGTGAGTTCTTCAATATAACGACATATTTTTAAACATTCATTTTTAGCATCTCGCCAATTCAATTCGAAGTTTGAGGGCACAAGTCGAAGTGCAAAAGAAGAAGGTAATTGAAGCGACCGCAGACCCTGATGAGGTGCGAAAAGTTGAGACTGAAATCGAGAAAATAAGAAATGGTCAGTTGTTTTTTCATTGTCATGTTAAAAAGGGTGAAACATAATGCAGAAAGTGAACAAATTGGGGAAAAGACGAACAAATTGCGAATGGACATAATGGAGCTGAATGACCGAATAGAAGAAGTGACCAAGCGAATCGCGGGGCCATGCCAAAAGCGGATAAAGGAAGCCGAAAAAGTCAAGACCGATGCAGAAGCTGGCATTAAAACCGAGAATTTAACACTTGCGTCAACCGAAAGGAATGTGAAAAAGCTTAACGAAAAGTTGCGCAACTTGGAACAGGATATAACGGCAAGTTTATTTTAACACCAAGTAAAGGGAATACCATTAACTTTAAAGGAAACGGGACGACAATTGGACACCATTACGACACATTTCACCGCGGCAGAAGAGAAACTTGAAAAGCTGGAAGAAGTATTTATTTTAGAAGAAAAGGACTTGATGTTAATGTTTTTTAGATTTTAATTCAACGAAAGAACGAAGCTGAAACATCAAATACAGCCTTAACAGAATTCATAGACTCAATCAGTGGCCGAAATGAGGAGGAAATGACACTACAGAAGAAGGTGGACGAGCTGAAGCGTGAGTTGAAGGGAATTGACAATGAATTGGCAGTGTTGGGCGCAAAATTGAAAGCCGGCGAAACAAAAGTAATTGATTAGAATAATAATTGTATTTTTTATTAATTAATAAAAGACACTGATTGTTTAATCTAAATTTATGACTGAATATTTAGGGGAAAAAATCGGGGACGAGACAAAAGCTTGCCGCCCGAAATCTCGCCGCAGAAACCTAAAAAATTTTCAAAAAAAAAATTAAAAATGTTTTTACAAGAAAATTTCAAAAAAAAATATTGAAAATCAGCGTTTTTTTTTTGGTATTTTATGATGATTACTAACAATAACGTTTTCGAAAAATTTTGCAAATTTTTTTTTTAATTTTTGCTGCGAGATTTCGGGCGGCGAGATTTTGGGGTTCACCCAAAAAATACGTCTAGAGCCTATGTTTTTTTTCAGTTAGCGTCTCTCAAATGTTTCCGTACGAAATGGCTTGCCAATGCGTTGTCCAAAGAATCGGGAGCGATTGTTGAGCGTCCACCGAAGAAAAGACGCTTACAATTAATAACTGAAGACGAGGAAGCAGCAGAAGATGACGAAGAAGAGGAGGATGAAGGAGAAGACGGAGAGAGCGACGAATTGCACGAACAAATGGAATTGGAGGAGGACGGAACTGAGGATGGACAGCGACAATTGGAGGAAGCGGAAAACGAAGAGTCTGTGGACGACCTCGACCAGTTTCTACACGACTGTGTGGCGATTGACGATAGCGATGTTAATTTTGATGAGACAGACGAAAGAGATGCGGAAGACCAAATGGAAATTGATGAAGACGACGACGATGAGGAGGGAGAGAGAGAAACGAACAACCAATTGGACAACTGGCCAAAGAGCGACGAAATCAACAACCAAAGTCGTTGCTAACCCGGACAACCTCAACAAACTCTTTATGCCGTTGCCCAAACTTAACGAACAGCTTTTACGTGATGAAGTTGACGTGGACCAATTGGAACATCAATTGACAGAATTGGAAAAGCGGAAGCGGAAACAATCTGTTGCCAACCTGACATTGGTGCTCGACTTCTTCGCTAAGGTTGACGGACTGACATGTAACATATATAAGACTTATTTTAGTTGAAAAAATACCAAACTGAGTTCAAAGAACTCGCCGCCATCACTGAGCAACGCGATTTACACCGGGCCTTTCATGATCGGCTGAAGAAGCAACGCTTGCACGAATTTATGGAAGGATTCCGAGAGATTGCGACAGAATTGCGGATCACTTATCAGATGATCACCATCCAAGGAGATGTTTCACTTGGTAAGTTCCTCCTTTTATTTTATTTTTTTATTGTTTTTCATCCAGAATTGGTTGATTCGCTTGATCCGTTCGCCGAAGGCATTGCCTTCAATGTTCGTCCCCCCAAAAAGTCATGGAAGCAGATCACCAACCTTTCGGGTGGTGAGAAGACCCTCGCCTCTCTTTCACTGGTGTTCGGTTTGCACAAGTACAAACCGACTCCGCTGTACGTAATGGATGAAATTGACGCGGCTTTGGACTTCCGAAACGTTTCTATCATCGCCAATTATCTTCTGGTAAATCTTCCCACTGTATTTTCTCCTAATTAACTTTAATCCGCCGTCATTTATTAAGGAGCGTACTCGGAATGCCCAGTTTATTGTGATTTCATTGCGCAATCAAATGTACGAAAAGGCCAACCGACTGATCGGCATTTACAAAGTGCGTGACTGCACTAAGAATGTGGTCGTCAATCCGTCTGCCATGAGCAAGGCTTTCGAACAGGACAAGAAACGGAAAAGCAACCCTTAACCGATAAAACCATTTCCGATCTCACTTATTTAACTCTTTGGTTCTCTCTTTACAAATAAATAATTTTTGACTTTTTATCTTTATAAATTATCCAATCGTTTGTTACTTACCACTTTTACTTGACATTTTTTCCCTTTTATTTTAATGTTTTTTAAGCAACATGGTTAACACAAGCGCTTTCTTCAATGCTGTCCAGAATTTAACTTGCGAAGGTATGGCAAATTGGAATTGATGGGATGCATTTTATAATCGGAGTACAATGTTTTGTGTAGCGAGTTCGAAAGAATTGGCGCAATTCTGTCGTCGCTGGTTGGATGAAAATGCGGAGAAAGTCAATGCAACGGAGGCTGATCGCTTGGTGGGAATGATCAATCTTCAGACGCACACCCTCGGCGCCATTTGCACACTCTATGTGAAAGTGAGCAATAAATTTATGACTTCAGTAATTTTTTCGGTTTCAGTTAATTAAAATCCGAAGCGACGTCGAATTGCGTGATTTTCTGACCAATTTGTACGAACAACTGCCTTTTTTCGACCTTAAACAGATCCATTGGGCACTTGATATTTGTCGGTTTTTTCATTTGGAAGTTTATTTAGAATTAATAATAATCACATTTCAGATAATCGTTTCTTCGAAAATATCACTGATATTCTGCTGAAGCGCAAGGTGCCCTTGTGGGGCATTTTGCTGTTGGAACGTGCCATTTTGATCTGTTCCCAAGGCCATCCCAATCGGTTGACCAACTTGCACGCCTCGTTCTTCTGCCTTTGTTTGAAAGCACGCCATTTCGACAGGGCGGTGCCCTTCCTGCACATCGATGTTGTTGAACTATTCAAACGAGCTGACGGGGCGGCAACCGGAGCTTCGGTTGAACCCGGCGGAGATGGCTCAGCCGCAGCTGTGGGCGGTTCCGTTTCGGATGGTGGTGATAAGGCGAGTGAAGTGACGACGGACAAGGCAAAATGAGGAAAAAACAAAACAAATAATAATACATCTATTCGGAAATGTTTAATTTCTTCTTTTTACCAAGTAATTTGCCATTTTTTAACTTGTTTTAGGTTAGCTCAAGTGAGAAACAGCAGGCACAGTCTTCTTCTACCGGTTCCGGAATTGCTTCGTTACTTCAAAAGGGTTACAGAAAATTTCGCCCTTTCTCTCCTACTTTTTTTTCGTTTAGCTATGAACACTGTGTCTGGTGGTGGCGCCGGACAAAGCGCAAAGTTCGAAGAACCCAAAACCGCGACCCAATGTGAGAGACTTTAGCTAGCAATTCATTACGACATTTCGTGATGCTCCTTTAGCTCACAATCAACTGAACCGTCGTTCCGTGTTGCTCTCTTTCTATTACGGTGCTTTGATTTACGCAGCGTTAGAGCAATGGGAGGAGTCGGCGTTATTTCTCGAGCATGTCATTTGTTTCCCTGTGATGAAGAAGAATTCGGCAATTGCATTGGATGCTCTGAAGAAGTACAATATTATTTGGCTGATTCCTTGGCCGGTCCAAACCAATTGAGTAAGTCACGGCAGAGAATGTGCGGGGCAATGAAAATGGGACTATTTGTTGGGCCAGCTCATTAGTTATTTTGTAGCTCCCTTCCTCATTACCGTTTGTCGGTTTTGCAACGAAATTTTGTGGCACTTGCCTCCGTTTACACCAAACTGTGGCCCCTCATGCAACGAAACATGGACAACAAGACGGACTTGGTCCATACTTTGTTCTCTTATCTCAGTGAAAAATACACCGTTTTCGACAGAGTACGTTCTCATTCCCCACAATGTTTTGTTCTTTCTACTCTTTGTTTAGGACAGAAATGTTGGTCTTATGAAAGTGTTAATTAACGTGTGCCGCGAAAATGCCATTAAACGCCTTGGCAATGTTTGTCCACCAATCCCTTCGCTTCCTTTCACTCATTTTTCACTATGCATAGATTTTTGTCTCTCTTCAACTCGACGATGTGAATCGGATGGCACATTTGGGTCAATCGCTACCAGCAAATAGCGACGAAATGGAGAACGCTGAGCAAATCATTATGCGTCTTCGTCATAAATCTCCCTATTTTGTGGCCAGAATCGACGGACGCACTCAAACGGTGTTTTTTGAGGAGGAGGCTAAAAGCAGCAAGCAACAAATGGCAGCACAGCTGCAAAAGAAAGTGGACACAGCAATGGCCGATGTGATTACTCTTGCCAGCATTGTCCACTCTTATGAAGATGCCGTTCGACTTAACACCAATTAGTAAGCCGTGGAAGCTTTGCCATTGAATGGGTCATTCATTCACACAAATTTTAGTGTGGAAAAATGCGCTGCACAAAAGGAGAAATTGCGTGGCGCGGGTGGCAATGGGGGAGGAAGTTCGTCGTCAATGACTTTCGACGACGAGGGACTCTTTGGTGGTGGGTCGCCCTGATGTGAAATAATGGATTTCCCAATGATCGGATTTTAAGATAATCGAAATTGTTTTTTTAAATTTGTTTTGTGTAATATTCGGAAACAAAATGGACAAAAAAGAAATTGATAAAACGAGGGCAAAGACTTGTTCATTCGAAATAGCTTAAATATATCGACTAGAGAGAAGACAGGCCAATGTCGCGCCCAGTTTTGGGTAAAAGTGTGTTGTCATCATCGTCCTCCGTCGAATTGGTCGACCGTTCCAGCAATTCGCCGGTTTCCTCTTGCTGCGTAGTCATTAAGCGCTGTTTGCGTTTCACTCTTTCGAACAGTCCGTTCGTTGTTAACCTGTGAAAAGTGCCGTAAAATAAAACTAATTAAGGAAAAGAACTTACGCAACGCCGGCCTCCACATCGCCCCCCTCCTCCAGGCTTATTCTCAAATATGGGTTACTTTTCCGGGGCCTGAACTTAGCTCCAACGAGGCAAAAGAAAAACAAAGACGCAAGTTCAGCAGCCGCTTCGGAAACCCAACGCTTTTCGTCCGGCAAAAAATACTAAAAAAAATGATTGTGAGTAATTCCTTTTTTTAATTATCTATAATAAAAAATGATTGGCACATTTAAACATTCCACAATTTTTTCTTTTGTGACCTAATCTGGTGTTACCTCGAGAGTGAATTTGGCACCACGAGTTGTGTAAATGTAAGCAATGACATGCAAATAAAAGCGACGGAACAACCGAAGTCTTTCAAGACTAAATGCCGCCTTTCCATCCGTCGTTTTTGTGGCACACTCCGTCAGAAAGGCAATAGACCTTAACTTATATCTTTTCAAATGATTATGTTCGCCGCTTCCCTATTCGTCATTTCTTCCTTACTTTTTTCTATCGTTTTTCCCTTCCCCCTCTCTTTCTCCTTTCTCTTTCCTTCTTCTCCATATGTGAAAAAGGGGTGCGCCAGGACCAATTTTTCGTACGAAGGCCCCCAATTTTCTCCTGTGGTGACCTTTTTTTTGTTGCTGCTATTTAAGGCATTTTTTTTGCGTTTGGGAAGGGGGTGGGGCGGTCCGGCGGTGCCGATAGGCGCCGCCGGGAAAATTTTTTGAATTTTGTATTGATTTCGCTAAGGAAATTTTTTCAAATTTAAAATTTCCCCCGTTCGTTACGACCCCCCCTCCTTTACAGCCGCCCCCCTTACGACGAAAGAGGGGGGGGGGGGAGGTGCGCCGGCGCACTCATTGTTCACCTATGTTCTTCTCTCTCTATCCCTCTTTTTTCTATTCCTCTTTCCCTCTCTTTCGTCTTCTCTCTCTCCATTCTTTCTTTTCTTTTCCTCTCTCTCTCTCTTTTTTTTGTCCCCACCACAAAATGGGCAAAAGAATGCTCATGCAGCAGACAATGTCCAGGAAGGTGAACATCTCCAGCCAGAACAAATAGCGTTGGTCGCTGAACTCCGACTCTTCCAGAATTATCATTGCAATGTTTGCCAAAATTTGCAGGGGCAACACGAAAATGAACAGTCGCCTGTCTCTGTCACTCAAAAATTGCTGTAAAAACACTCAAAATAAACGAAAATTTGGGAAATTCACTTTGAAAAAAGTGTAACCGGAGCCAATCAGAATAATTGTGCCGAAGAGAAGCGCACCTTTAAGCCTAAAAGTGCGAAATAAGACGAAAAAGAAAATGCCATTCTCACAAATGAGTGACGTAGTAAATGATAGGCCCAAAGCTCACGTTCGTGGCCATAAACGGAGACAAAGTAAAAGTTGACGCCGTGGAAAAGCAAAGTGAGCGATTTGAGGAAGACGAGCACCAACATAAGACGATGCACTTTGAAAATGTTGTTGCTGCTAAAAAGAAAAATAATGCCAAAACAGCAAATTTTATTGTCATTAAAAATTTCGGTAGGAAATTAAGGAAAAATTTCAATTTTCTGAAAGGGTCCTAATTTTGTGATTGAGGAGGGACATTTTCTCATAAAATGCGATTGAATATAAAAAAACAAACAAACTCCGATTTGCACAATAAATTTGCCCACAAAATGGTGGCCAACGCGAAAAGAAAAGCGAAATAAACGTAAAGAGACGGCTTGGGAATGTCCACAACCGATAGAAAAGAGTTGACATTTTTCTCGACAATTATCGCCTTAAACATTTAATTATTTTCTTTTTTCCTACGGAAATCACCGCCAAATCGACCGCCACGCGGTCGCTGTATCCATGTTCACGATAATTGAAGCAATTATGGAAGAACAGGAAGAAAAAGCCCTTCTGTTGTTCGTTGAAACGGACAGCGAACTGGGAAAAAACAGTCAAAAGGGAAGCGAATGGCGGAAAATAACGAAAATATTCAATTTTAAAACCAAATCCATTTCCTCTCCTCCTTCCCTTCCCCGGCCAATCACCTGAGTCGAATATTGGCCATTATGAAGTCCAATTGGCAAATAGTCAAAGTATGGCAGCTTCAAATCGTTGCTGGAGGAAGAACCCCCAAACAAATGGGAAAGAAAGCCCCCGGACGAAGCCACGACGGAAGAGGTCGAATTGCGCTGAACAGAAATTGGTAAGGGAGGAGAAAAGTGGGAGGGAGGAAAGACCGTTTCGCCATCATCCGAAAAGGGGCAGCTGAAAAGAGCAAATCCGTCAAATATATTAAATTTTATGTCGTTTTTTTGTCCTTGCCTTGACAAATTCGTGCACAATTTGATGCTTTTGATGTGTCCAGAACGAACAACGACCAATCGTTGGGCGGTGAAATCGAAAACGAAGAACAGCGAGTCAATGCCCTGGTCCTGCTGCTGCAGTTGGCACAGGTGCGGGTTGGTCTGCACGCCATTGGCCAATTCCCGGCCCCGGCTGAGGGTGAAACCGATGATGCCCTAAAGCGCTGCCCTCGGAGAAATAAAAAAAATGCTTAATAATTCAGTCACCAATTTGTCCTCGCCCCCGTCTTTCTGTGTTTGTTTGAGCACTGCGTCCGGAACAGTGAAATTTGTCAGCGAAAAGGACAAAGTGCCATTGGAGCCGAAGCCAAACTTGGAGAGCAAAATGTTACGCCGCGAATCATCGGTTAGCGAAAGGGTGTGAATTTTGGACAAAGCGAAATTGAGAAGGCAAAAAAGCGGCAACAAATGAAGCAAAAGTGTCGAAATGTGCATGAAATTCATACACTCATTCAGATGAATAAACTTTTAATGCTAAAAACACAGGAAATTAGAAAAAAAAAGAGGGGAAACCAATTCTTTTGAGAGACAAAGGATTAAAATTTCACTTTGTTTCAACTTTGTATCCAAGAGGGATGGGTTTTGGTGTACGGACATTTCGCCAACTGGACATCTTGCCAATAGACATTTCGCCAACTAAGCCAAATTAGGACGTTTCGCCAACTCACCCAAAACCGGACATTTCGCCAACCCGACTTTTTGCCAACTAGTATAAAAAAATTTATGCTATGTCTTCATGAGTTAGATACGAAAGTAAACGAAGCATTGGAAGGAAAAAAAAAGAAAAATGAATTGCAATTAATTGACAAATGTAACAAGATTGAAAAAGCTTTTTTGTCACCAAATTATCATTATTTTGTTTTTGTGTCAAGGTTTTTGAATTTTTATTTGTCTATCCAAACTAAAAATAAGATTCTAATAAGAACTGTTCGCGAAATATTTGAGTATACAAAAGTCAAAAACGGCAGGCAAGCTTGAAATCGGACGCTCAGAACATCCCCAGTGAAGCATTAAACATCGGCACGATACACCATCAAGTAAATTGGTGCGATTTTTGACGAGGCCAGACTTGTACCAAAAGAAGCATTGACAAATTCTTTGCCCTTGTTGGAAGCACTCTTATGTCAAATTTAATCAATTTATCATTGTTGGAAAGCTAAAAACAATATCGTATTCTGCCCTTGAAAAATACTCAAGTTATTACTGGAATTTTATTCCAAAGCACCACCCCTCCCCCGCCCTTAAACACAAATGAGCGTTTTATATACACAACCATACAGTTACATAGATGACAATAGTGTAGACAATGTACATATAGACAATTTGCATGGGGTGTAGACAATGTACATATAGACAATTACAGGGGTGTAGACAATGTAGCATATTGACAATTTACAGGGGGGTAGACAATGTACAATGGGGTGGTGCACTCGCCCTCACACGTTGTATTCAATGTAGAGCATCTTGCGCAGAAGGCCGTCTCCTTTCATCGTGCCCGGCTGAAACACTTCCGATTCGTTCATCGCGCTCCATTCCAAAGTCAGTGTGTCGCCTTTCGTTTCTTCCATAGCCGGATCAATGCCATCGCGTGTGATTCCTATGTCCATCGACGCGCCGGCGTTGAGCATCTCCTTGTTTGGTTTGGCGAACAGACGCGGGGTGCTGGTTTTGATGCCGAATTTGATCGCCTGGTCGCCAACGTTGGTCACCTTAATTTGACGCGTGTAGTGTTATTACGCAGGGAACAATGGGTTAAACGAACACGGATGTAGTAAGTACTCATTTCATCCAGCGGGCCATTGAACACAATCTTGGAAGAAGGCATCGTCGCGATATTTGGGATGTGCGCCATTATGTCGATTATTAAGATTTTGGAGAATTGCCGGTGAAGGTGGATGACACGCAAAAACACTCAACTTATATACAAAAAAAAACATGTGCCTCCACACGTGATTTGTCTCAAACTCAATCAGTTTGCGCATTGAAATCACCATTTAAAGCGTGCTGTATGCTCAAATTCTAAACTTCATTCGCTATCAACAACCAGCATTTCGTTTTTGAATTTTTCATTCACACGCGCAAGAGCAATTTTGAGTAAAAATGTGTTGTCATCATCGTACTCCGTCGAATCCGTCAACTTGATGTTCCAATTGTCCACGTCAACTTCATCACGTAAAAGCCGTTCGTTCTTTAGGATATTTCGCTTATTAACCTAGGTTCCAAACTGCCTCTCAAACGTGTTTTTGAACTGTCATATCTATGGACTCGTAAGTATGGGACTCTTGATGATTTGGAGTAGGAATCAAGGATCGCCAGGCAGACAATTGTGGATTGGTTTAACTTCAATCGCGATGTTTGTGCGGAATTTTTTGTGCGCAATCCCATTGCAATTGGGGGCCACGGTACAATTGAAACGGCTTCTTGTTCAATGGAATAAAATTGTAGGGCGTTACGTCGAAATCGACTGAAAAATTTACACTGGATAAAATCGAAAATTTACGAATTACATATTTTTTTCATAGAGACATTTGGTCATTTTTGGTAAGAAACAGAACAAAATTTTCAAAAATTTCCCCGGCGGCGCCTATCGGCACCGCCGGCCCCTTCCCCAATTTTGAAACTTTTTTGAACAAAAGCCAACTACTAATATTGTGCGAAAACAAATAAAAAGCAAAGCTTCAAGGATGACCCCATTTAAATAAAAACTCATGAAATTTCTTTAAAACTCGCTCGAAATTAGGTTATTTTGGGCAAAAGCAGTTAACAAATCCAAAAAAATTTTCAAATATTGTCCACTATAACCCTTATTTTTCTTAATAATTGGGCAAATATATCTTATAGATCAAAAACAAAAGACCATGTAAAAAAGATTGGAATTGATTTTGAACGCAAAATTATGAGAAATATACAAATTATGGGCGCTCCGCGCGTGCCAATGGTAGTGCTGTTCGAGACCGAAAATTTTCCGAGGCTCGAGACCGAGACTTGACCCCGAGACTCGAGACCGATTTTTTATTGTTCTCATTTTTGACTCATTTTATGAACAAAATCTGTTAACAAATTGCAATCAAATTTTAGATTTTTCGCCCTGGCGGTGCCTAGCGGCGCCGCCGGACTACAAAAATTTATTATTTTATAAAATTGGCAAATTCGCAAAATTTGGCTATTTTTGTACAAAATCTGTGCACAAATTGCACTCAAATTTTTAAAAATTCGCCGTCCCTGCTGGATACCCTATTCCCAAAATTTTTTTGGAAAATTTTACCACAAAAAAGACAGTGTAAAAACAAAAAACTCGCCGACAGGGAAAAATTTAACTTAAAAAATTCACGGTCACGGTCACGAAAACCGGAATTTCACGGGTTTTTTGGATCACGATCACGGTCACGATTCACGGTACCAATTCACGGTCACGATTCACGGGGTCAATTCACGGTCACGGTCACGTTTCACGGTTCACGGGTTTTTTCAGTCACGGCGCATCTCTATCGTTCATCGCGCTCCATTCCAAAGTCAGTGTGTCGCCTTTCGTTTCTTCCATAGCCGGATCAAAGCCATCGCGTGTGATTCCTATGTCCATCGACGCGCCGGCGTTGAGCATCTCCTTGTTTGGTTTGGCGAACAGACGCGGGGTGCTGGTTTTGATGCCGAATTTGATCGCCTGGTCGCCAACGTTGGTCACCTTAACATTCTTAGTATCCTGGCGACGCCCGGATTAACCGAACTGTGGACAGCCGAAACATTTCTGATCTGTCGATCATCTGTGATTTTGAAATCAGATTTTTTTGCGCTCTGTCTTAGTACGTTGGCGATACTAATTCAGTTCGTCCACGCGCACCCACTTGTTTACTTACCAACTTGGCGCTGTTAAACAATAATTGAACAAAATCCGAAATTGTTATGAGAAAATTCAAAATAGTAATTCGGGTTCGGGTATTTTGAAAAACAAAGGTCTCATATTAGTGATCAGTGCCACAAATTACACTAGAAATACTTAATTGAAAATTTCATTGGGTCACAAAACCGAAAAGTACCAAAAATCTATAAAAAATGTATTAAAAAAAGTTAGCTAAAAAGTTATTCAAAAAACAAAACTTCGAGACCTCATATCTTTTTCCAACACATTATATTGCTTAGAAAAAGCTTATCATTGTCAAGAGCTTTCGAATGTTACCAAGTTTGTCCATTTTGGTTGGCAAAAACCTTCAAAATTTTTTTTACAAAAATCATCGTTTTTTAATTGCTTAAATTAATATATTTTCAAATTTTATTGATATGAAAAGCACAATACGCTTGTGAATGAATCGATGACCTTTTGAAAATCTTTGGTAAACAACTGTTGATTTATGGTTTGTCCATGGATCGGTCGGTTCGCTTTCTCCGTTCGCTGTTTGTCCCTTCGTTCGGTCATTGGGGCCAATACTGACTTGGATGGTCCACCGTCGAAGTGCCGCCCCATTCGTTGGTGCTCAGATTGTGCAAATGTGCGGCTGAGTGTTGTCCGGCCAGCACGGACACCTGCAGACTCAGCCCGGAGCCTGGGAAAAAGCACCGATTTGTCTGGCATTGTCACTTTGCCCTTCTCACCCGGCACGGGCATTGCTGCGCCACTGACGGGCGGAGTTGGGAAAGCGGACGCAGTCGCCGTCGTTTGGTGAATGTTCGGTGGGTAACGGTAACGCTTAACAGAAAGTTACGGTAGCATTCCCAACAGAAAAAGGCAAACATTGAAATTGTATTGGGCAGCCGACGGTAGCATACTGTACGCACTTAAGTCCGCTTGGGACATGCCAAAGCTGAATCGAGGAGAGATATAAATGCTGAAGAAGCACACCCCAAACCAGTCCCAGCCCCACTCACTACGGGTCGATGCCGTAATGCATTTGCTGTGCCGCGCCCAGTGAATGCATCAGTGCCGCGCTGTTCATCGTCGACGCGGAAGGGACCGAGCCGCCGAGTCCGTTCATTGTGGCAGCTGCTGCTGCGTAGCCGGCGGCTGCAGCGTTTCGCAAAGATCCGTCCGGACTTAGCCGGGCACTGTTTGAGCCGGCGGAAGACTGCTGTTGGACGGCGTTGGTACCATCCAAACGAAGTTCCGTGCCAACATTGGCGGAGACTGTTAAAAAAAAATTCGAAAAATGTTAAAACTCATAAGAGTACTTTGTCAACACTTTTTATAGCAACCGATGGCTTTGTTTAATCCCGGCATTCTTCTGCTATTCCGCTTTTGTGCCTATTTCCAGTCAAATTGAAGCATATACCGTTGGCCATTCCTATTTCTACAGTATGACCTTCCTTTTTCCTACGGTACAATTCGCCGTTTCCGACTCTCTATTCGCCTTAACACTCACCTCCGTTCTGCTGATGTTGTGGCATCGATGCCGAAGAGGAGGACGGTGAGTTTGGCATCAGTGCGTTCCCTTCGCCCGGCTGTGCCGTGCCGCCCCTTTTGGTCTGCTCAAATTGCGGCTGCTGCAGCTGGTGACCGGCCCTGGAAGTCGCTGCACGGCATGCCGACGAAGCGGAAGACGACGCGGAAGAGCCGGTCATCGAATTGGGCGTTCCTCCGTCCGTCGCTGCGCCGCTTGCGCCCGAAGTGATTGTGCCGAGGTCGACGGCACTGCGCTGCTGAGTCTGGTGATTGTGCAGGTTATTGCCCTGCTTGCGAATCTTCTCCTCCCGCCGGTATTTGGCACGACGGTTCGAGAACCAAACCTACGAATGGCGGGGTTAAATTTGGGGACAGTTCGGCATTCTGAGGCCCACCCAATCCATCTTTATTGGCCCCTAATGAGTGCCAAAATCCTTAAAGTTCACAATTTACCCTTTCGAATTTGCTTTTCCCATTTGTTTTTAGTTTTGCCCTTCACCTCTCTCTCACCTGAACTCGCGCCTCGGCAAGATGGATTTTGCTTGCCAAACTTTCCCGTGCGTACACATCCGGATAATGTGACTTTTCAAATTCTGAACCCCAAAATGTACGATCAAATGAACTAATTAATCACTTATAAATAAAGCTGCAATTTTTAGGCAACTGCTTTTTTTTCTGTGCACTTATTTCGTGTAGATAAGCAAAAAACGAATTTTTAGCTTAACTATTGGATGATGAATTTTTATTCAATAATTCATTCCTTTTTCGCGATTGTTCGTGCCTAAGAATTGCGGCTTTACTAATTAATTGATCAATTAATTGTTAATTGACCAATTAATTAATGATTGTGTGTCTTTTCGCCCACCTTTCTCCAAACTTTCGATCTGTTCCTGAGTGAATGACGTGCGGTTGCGCTGCAATTTGCGCTTCAGTCGCATCCGCGCCTCCTCATCCGTGCCGGTGCTGCTGTGGGGCAGTGGCGCTTGTTGGACGATCGTCGCCGGGTCGGCCGGCGGCTTCTGCTCGTCGTCTTCAAAGGGAGTGCTTCGTAATTGCCAAGTGCCGTCGGCCTCTCTTTGTCCCTTTTTGCCCTTTGCTTTTTGCCTACCGTTTCCCGGGTTTCCCCCCTCTTCTGCCGGTCGCTTTTTCAACACCTTCCGTTTCCCATTTGTCATTTTAGGGATGACAAATTGCCTCTCGGCGACAAAAACTGGGGAATGGTTGAATATTGGTCGGACCGATTGATTTATGGGCGAGGCGCCCATCCAAACAGAAGCGGGCGCGGGGGGGACCTTCGCTTATCACCCGACGCGATCTTCTCAATTCGCGCGACTATCGCCCGAAGGGTCCCCCGGGGGATGAGACGCGCGGCGATCGCCTGCCCAAGGCATGCGCCGATTGATGCGATAGGGGGGGGGGAGCAATTGACAAATTGAATGACTGATGATGAGAGACGGGGGGGGGGGACTTTTACTGGTCGGAAGACATCGAACGAAGATGGATGGACACGGAAGTATAAGGCAACGTAACGCAATTAATCATCGCATTACGGAGGAAGCATTTGTTGTGGGAAAATGGCCCAAAAAACACTTGAAAAAAATCCCACCAATTTCGATCTTAAGAAAACTATGAAAAATGAGGGGAAATCTCAACAGAAATGGATGGGTATTCCGATGATTCCCCAAATTTCCCGCCGGTGGGTCCACGGACCGAATTTGCCCTTTTTGCTGTTGGCACTTTTACCGCTGCGGCCACCGGCGCCTTCCGTTGGTGGCGAAGGGAAAATTTGTATGGCCAAATGCGGCTGGTGAAGCTGCGGCTGCTGCTGACTGCGGGACGGCACAACGATTGCCCCGTCTGTTGCCGGCGTTGTGGCGCCCGTCGGTGCTTCGGTCGAAAGCATTTGAGAGTATTCGGAGAGTGGAAAGCCAAAATCGGTCATTGGAGAGTGTTGAAAGTTCATCGGATGAGTGAAGGAATGATGGGAAGACGGATGAGAAGGGTGGAGGAGGAAGGCATTTTGTGCCAGAAATTGGTCGGATGAAATGGCAGGCGGAGCCGACTGAGACGAGGAGGGGAACAGAAGGGGGTGCTGATGTTGGGAGTGGGCCATGCCGGAATATCAGGCCAGGGTGGACAATCCGGTCGGCAATACTCGACAAAGCTGATCAAATTGGGGCTGATCATTGGCAAGAATTTGACGGACAAAGGAAAGTGATTGGGGGGAGGGTTTTGTATTGGTAAGCAACCGAACACTGATCGGCGACAGTTTGGGGAGAGAAGGTTTGCGGGAGACAATTTGTCAAATTATGCTGGGTGGTCTTAATTGGATCATGGTGGGCTGGGAAGCAATAATTGCGTTTTGGGGCGGCGGTTTCGAGTTTGGAATTGGCGGTGTGGGTGGGCGGGGTGGCAAGAGATGATGATCGAATCAAATTTGAACTAATCAATTTGCCAGGAGGTCCCCCAGGCGCCCCCCCCCCCCGCCCTCACTCTTTATTTGATTAAGCGTCGAGAGATTAAGTTAATCGCTTTAATTCAATTATCTTTTAGGTGATAATTTTGATTGGAAGCGTTGGAGGGGTGTGGAGAGGGGGGGGGGGGTTGGAAATGGAACCAAAATGCCAATGCCAAAATCATCGGCCAAAAAGCATTTCGAATTCGGAATGCGGAGAATACCTCTGCCATCGCCATGTCAAAAACACTAAATGAATTTTTGAGATGGGGTGGGGTTGTGCTGATCTGATTCTGTCCGATCGGAATTGCTCTCCTTAAAATCAACCCGTCCCCCCCCCCCTTCGGTGTCTACCGTATGCGCTTTTGCTGCTCGTCTTCCGACGAGTTCTAAACTCACATTCCCCCCCCCCCCCCCCTCTCGTGTTGTTCTTCAGCACTCTCTCTCTCATTAATCAGCATCGGTTTGTCCGTCGGTCCGTGCGTTGTTTAACGTCGTGTCCCTCCCCCCTCCTCCCCCCCGTCCCCTCCCATTTTTGGTTTTCCCCACAAATACCATCCATCATCTGATCTGATCAACATCCCCCGCCCGCCTGCCCGACCGCAAATGGTGTTCAACAACACGCGTGAGCAGCATTAGAGCAGCTGGCGCACCCCACCCAATACCCCGCGGCGAAGAACGAACCGTTAGTTCACGCTTGATCGAACTGCTAATGAAATTAGGGGGCGGGGGGGGGGGGGAAACACCACTCTCTGGTGAGCGAACAAAGCTCCCATCACCCATTTAAAGTTACTCTAATCAGAGTTGGCACTTCCGCGGGGGGGGGGGGGTGGACCTTCGTGTTCACCACAAAAAGTGATGGATGGAGCGCGGAAGAAGAACTGAGTCAGTCATTGAGCAAATAAAGGGATGGAAGATGTTTTCAACGGAAATGCATGTAAAAATGGGCTGGCAGAGATGTTTTGTGCGTTCGGCGGTGATCAGAATTCGGATGATTTGTGTTCATTTTGCTGATTATCGTACAGTACCACGGCACGGGCGAAAGGAAATGAAACGAACGAAACGCAATTTAATGCAAAAAATGGACGAGTTTTTTAAATGAAAAAACGCGAATACGTCAAGGAAACGGTTGCATGATCATTGATAAAACCGTTCAATGATCTGATCAGTCAGTGAGTGATCGGACGTTTGGACGGAAGTGAGTCCATGACGAACACGGAAATGGGGCAAAAAGCTGAACACAGAGAGAGAAAGAGAGAGAGAGAGAGAGAGGAGAAGGGGGGGAAGAGGAAGGGGGAGGAGGAGGAGGAAGGGGGGGGGGGAAGGAGCCATGTTGGGGCATTGGGGGGGGGGGGGGGGTGAGTGGTAACGGACTGAGTGGGGGGGGGGGGCAGTGGAAGGCTGACTGACCTCTGAGAGTCGTCATACTCCCGCAGGGCAAGGAAGGACACATTTCAGGAGGCAAACCGACGCCCCGGGGGAGAGGGGCAACTGTCAGTCATTCAATCGACAGAACGAAGACTGCCAAAACCATTCTGAATTCTTCATAATATTGACGTGACTCGGCAGAGGACACCAACAGAGTGGCGGGACAGCGCAGGTGAAAAGCACGGGGAAAAAAAGGAAAAAGAGACAAAACCCCGGGGGAATGCAGCAAAAGGAGCCAATTCAAATTCAGAATTAATGCGAAGTGAGTACCGTGCCGAAACGGAAGAGTGCCACCGGCAAAGGAAAGGGCAAAAAGTGATGGCACAACGAAAAAGGAGCTGACCCTTCTCACCCAAACTCACCGGCCACGTCCTCCTTTTTTGCCTGAAAGAATGAAGCGGCGGTGGTCGCCGCCAAACACTGCTCGGCCATGTTGGCGCCGGAAAGGTGCGGGAATTGCATGGCATTTGGCAAGGCGGCCATCTGCGAAGAGCACCAGCCGTATGGCCAATATCTGCTAGGAAGAGCCGTTCATAAGTGAAAGGGATGAAAAATACTGAGTCATGCATTGTCCAATTTTTAGTTACTTAAAAAGCCGACCGATCGATTCGCTTTCTCCCCCCCCCCCCACTGATCAGCTGATGGTTTGTCCGCTCTCACTCCGATTCTCCCACCTGCTGATCCCCGTCCTGAACAGTTCGTTCTGCATGGCCATTGCCGTGCTCATTGTGCCATTGCTTTCCATCGCGGCCCCTCCGCCGATGGCACCCGTCGATTCTTTTCGCGTTTGGATGGAACGAAGCACCCGATTGATGGATGAGACCTGAACAAACGGAGGGACAATGACAAAATGCGGGACTGAGTTGGCCACCCACACTTGGCAGTGTCTCGTCCGTGCACACTTTGTCCTGCTTCAGCCGGTCTCTGATCTCCCAGGCGAAAATGGACGGCTGCGCATCTTTGTATACCTAAAAAGAGCAAATTGGACGTGACGAAAGACGGAAAAACAAACGGGAAAATGGCAAAATTGGAAAGTGTAACAAAATGCCGTGGATTTGTGGACAAAATAATTCCTTTTTTTGGTTGTTTTGTGCCCGAAATGTCTTTTTGCCCTTTTCTTTCTCCGTTTGTCTTAAACTCGCCTTTATTTTCTCGCACACTTCTCTGGTCGCCACTCGTGGCTTTGATCTTAAGTTTGTCATTTTTGTCAATGTTTTGATTGGTCCGTTCAGTACCCTCCGATTGCCCTCGGTTTGATTGTGCCGTGTTCGTAGAAACGCGCGAGAATTTTGGAAACACATCCGTTCGACACCTTAACATTTGCAAACACAATGATCACCCAATTATCGTCGAATATTCTCTGCTATCTCTTCCTCTGATCACCTTTTCGAACTTCGCGATCGCAAATTAATCCCCCCCCCCAATTTACCAGCAAATTGCGCGAAATGTCACAAGGGCGCATCCCATCCTTGGCCAAGTCGACAATTCGCTGGCGAATTTGGTCGGGAAGGGGTCTGAAGAGGGGAAAAGGCATTTAGTGGCGAATTGTGCCGATGGGTCGGTCACCTTCCGTTGACGAAGACACCGCCCAGCTGATTAGTGCCGGTGTGACCTTCCAAAAATGTTTTGCCTTTATAATTAAGTATGCCGGAAGTTATAATTAATAGAATCTTTTGAAATAAGAAGTCATTATTTCGGTTTCTTTTTGGCATTGGCATTCCTTTCCCCCCTCTCCCCCTCTTTCCCCCTCTTTCCCTTCTCCGCTTTCTTTGTCCCATTGCCAAAATTATTATTTTATTGCCCATTCATTCGCTCATAAAACAGTGTTATTGTTTTTTTGTCTGTCTTTGGAATTTTTAAAAAATCAGTGGCAAAATTGCCCAAATTCCGCTGTTTCGAAAGAGCAACAAATCAGCCCACATACTTTTGGTTGTAATAATTAGCAAATTGCCTTTGCCATTTGTATTCTCCCCCCACAATATAACACCGTAGTTTCTCCCCATTTTCCCCTTTAATACCGTAGTTTCTCCCCATTTTCCCCTTATAATACCGTAATTTCTCCCCCTTTTTCCCTTATAATACCGTAGTTTTTCCCCCTTTTGCCCTTATAATACCGTGGTTTCTCCCACTTTTCCCCCTTACAATACTGTGGTTTCTCCCACTTTTCCCCCTTACAATACCGTGGTTCCCCCTTACAATACTGTGGTTTCTCCCACTTTTCCCCCTTACAATACTGTGGTTTCTCCCACTTTTCCCCCTTACAATACTGTGGTTTCTCCCACTTTTCCCCTTTACAATATCGTAGTTTCTCCCCATTTTCCCCTTATAATACCGTAATTTCTCCCCCTTTTTCCCTTATAATACCGTAGTTTCTCCCGTTTTTCCCCTTATAATACCGTAGTTTTTCCCCCTTTTTCCCCTTATAATACCGTAGTTTTTTCCCTTTTTCTCTCCCCCCCCCCTCATTATGCACACATTCACCAAATCGTCTTCGTTCCGTTGTCATTCATTGTCTTTTGCTTTTATAATTTGTCGGGATAAGCCCTTTAATTTACCGCCTTCCCCACGGGAAAACAATTGAAAGAACGCATTAAGAAAGAACAAACAAAGAATGATGAATGACCAACGGACAATGGACGATGGGCACGGAGCATAGGGAAACGGTGCATTGGCACACTCTCTCCCCCCCCCCCCCTCCCCCCTCTTAGCATCACTTACTTTTATAACTTTTTAAAATTCCTCTTCTCCTCTCTTTTCTCCCCTCTACTTCCTTTCCCTTACTCTTTTCTTCCTCTTCTCTCTTCCTCCCCCGTTTTTCATCATTCTTTCGTCCTCCCTCTTCTCCCTTCTTTTCCCCCTTTCCCCCTCTTCTTCAACCTTGCTCTTCTCTTCTTCTTCCTCCTCATCCCCAGGGTGTTCTTCGCACATCCCTTCCCCCCCCCCCTCATTTATCCCCCCTCCTCCTCCGCTACGCCCAATTCAATCGCCGAATCGTCGCCGTCGGCCGACCGTTTCATCGTTTTGATGGCCTTTTCGCCTTTTCCCCCGCCAATAATCGCCTAAAAAACTCAAAAAACCATCGCCATTGACACTTTTGTAACTCCGAGAAGAGAGGCGATTTGATGGAAAGCAAAGGGAAAAACTTAAGCGATGACAACGCCAAAAATATGTCAATTTTGATGAATTGTCGTACTTTCGTCGTATTGTCCAATTGAACAACCGTAAAAAGGAAAAATGATCAGATTAAAAATTTAAAAAAAAATGGTAAAATGACTGAATAACCGCACAAGGAATTCAAAATGACAATGGCAAATAGCAAATAGCACCCGTTGTGCCCATCGCCAAATTCAAATTGGCAACGCAACTGACAGATACCCACCGCCCCCCCCCCCCCGCCCTTTCACCTAATCCTCCGTCCCTTCCACCCCCGCGCCCCCTAAGGGTGCATAAATTAATTTCAGTTTTCCTCTCATCAGAGCGATTCTCCGGGGAATTCACTTCACTTCACCTCATCCATCCGTCAGTGGGCCAATGGCCCTAAATGCACTGATGAGCATTCAATGACTGACTTCTCATTACACATGTGAATGGTTCTAATCGCTGAAACGCTTTCCAATGCCTTAGACACGAAAAAACGGCCAAAAAGTGCCAAAAAAGTCAATGGCACTGTTTAAGGGACAGACGGAGACATGTGAGTCGGGTCAAGCTTAGTAGGCCGACAAGGCGTGGGTGGCACTGTTCGGACGATGGCTTTACCTCGCGAACCGGGCGACGATGCCATCGAATGGTTCGGCTGCTCGCGCTTCAGCATTTGTGCCGAGTGCAGCTCGTTTCCGTGGTGGTTGTGCTGCTGTTGGTAGTGGTGGAGGAAGGCGGACGCCTGGTCATGTTGGAACAGTGCACTTTGCAGCATTTGCTGCTGTGAAATGCCTTAACGGAAAAGCACTAATCAAAGCGCGAAATAAATTCAAATTGTGACACAAAAGCCTAAGTGAGGAAAACAATCGGCAAAATGCCAAAATTATCGCCTGAGTGAATGAATGCGTTGTGCCAATAAAAATGCCGTCCCTCCATTTGCCAATGAATGACTCACTGTCAGCAAATGGCACCGGAAAACATTTCTTACCAATGTCCAAAATATGATGTCCGCTCCCTGAAGCGCCGTCAATACCAAAGCGTCCACTCGGCTGAATGTCGATGTTCAGGCTGAGCAGACTTTGCTGCCCGAGGGGGTGCCCAAAATGGTGGTGATGGTAACCGGAAGATTGGTAAGGAAGTGGCGATCCGTATTTGAGGGAGCACGAAGAAGAAAAAGCGGAAGAGGAAGAAGTTGAAGTTGAGGCGGTGCAGGAGGAGGAGGAGGAGGACGAATTGGAGCAGTTCAAAGCGACGGAAGAGGACGAAGAGGAGGAAGCAGTCGTGGTGGAGGGGCCTATTGGGAGGGACAAATTGGCAAAAAACGGCACAAATGATGGCATCAAAAAAAGAGAGACAGAGAGAGATAGAGATCGAGAGAGTCATACACAACAAATTACGAGCAATTAATGGAAGTGCAACGGATAATTGCATAATTAAACTGCGTTAATTTGCCATTTTCCTTTTGTTTTCTTCCATTTTTACTTTTAACAGTCCATCCTTCCCCTCCCCCCCCCTCCAAATTCATTCACTCATTCTTTCGCTTTTCTTCCTCCCCTTCCCTTTCATCAGTTGCTCATGTCATTGGCCAACTCCCTTATTAATCCCCCCCCCCCTTCGGCTTTCTCTCCCCCAACTTTCAATTTCCCCCCTTTTTCCCATTTTCATTCCATGCATTGATGGGATCCGCTCAAGCGCAAGAACATTTTCATTGGGCAAATTTAGCGCAATTGTTCTGGGCTGAAGTCGATGATAGAGCGGGGAAGGGAATTAACCGGATGGCCGAATCACGCGGGCATAAAATCTCCGTCAATCGGAAGTTGCGGTGGAGGGGGCGGGAGGGGGCAAGGCATTGTGCCGTCGGCAGATGCCTGCTGACCGAGTGGCCCCATTGTTAGCGATGCCCTCCCCTTCCCCTCAATCCGCAGGCTGGCTAATCACTTTTGAGCCGCCTGGATGGGCACATTTGGTGGAATTTGGTGACGACGGAATTTCACCTCCCCTTAAACCATTTTTGTTGGTTCAACGCCGGGGAAGAGAAAGAGAGGAGAGAGAGAGAGAGAGAAGGCTGGGGAGGGACAGAAACGTGCATTTGGGTGGAATGGATTGGAAAATTGGCAGCCAGGAAGGAATTCGGGGGATGGCATCGGTGGAGCGGAATCGGGGAGAAAATGGGGAGGGGGCGACACACAGCACCAAGGGGGCGGGCTTCCTTCCCCTGATAATGAGGGGAAAACGGGGGGGGGCGGAGGGGGCGGACCCGCCCTTTGTCGCCGCTCGTCGTCACAGAACAGCAAACGGAGGCGGAGGACGGGAATTGGGGGGGGGGGGGAAGGGCGGGCTGTTGCCCCCCGCCAGGCGCAATCAGTACGGTCCCTCCCCCCCCCCCCCCCGGCATACATTTGACATTCTCGAGTTTGGAGAAGAGCAAAAGCAGTTCTCGCCCTCTTTTTCCCCTCCATCCTTTCCAATTCATCCGTCCATTTTTTGTGCCATCGTTTAACTAAATTACCCAAAGAAATTTCTCATTTTTAAATGTAATTTTGTTAGGATAATGGCCGAACGCATAAAGGCACTTAAATTTAATTTTCGTTGTTTTTCATTCAAAATTTGCTTTTTTATCATTTAATTGTCCCTTAGTTTTTTAAGTGTGTTTTTTACTTTCATCATTTAATATATTATCGAACAATTCATCAAAAATTACAGTCGTCGCCTCAATTTGGGCTCATTATTCACAATTTTCACCAATGCTCCGTCCCAAGACGGCGGCCACCGCTAATTTTGCATTCGGAGGACGGCACTCGCGCGGGTAGTCATTGAAACCCCTCATCACCACCCGCCACCATCGCCACGGCACCACTCATCGCCCCCCCCCCCCCCATCAATGGCAATTTTGGCACTCAATCAACCAATCCGTCTCTCGGAAGATGCGGGGCCGGAAGACAATTGAATTGCCGCATGGATGAACGGGGAAGGGGAAAGGGTGGGCAGTTGAGGCCGAATGAATTGGGGGACACCTGCGGGCAAACGACGGATTGGCCCGGGGGCATCCAACCAATGGCACAGTGTCTCAAGTGTTTCTTCTTCCGTCGCACCATCCGAAAAGAAAAAGCGCAATGAAAACGGAACACTGACGGAGAACGGCACTTTTGGAGAACAAAAACAAAAATAATATTTTAAACCGAAAAAAATTATATTGCTTCTTAAATATTTATATAAAAAAAGGAATTTTACGGTTGGAAATAAAACATTAAAATTTTGAATAGATGGGAATTTCCGTAACATTTGAATTTGTCTCACGAACATATTGACTTTGGCTGGCTGTCCACCTTTGCCCGACCGGGTGGGATCCTCCCCCCCCCCTCACTCCGTCCCACCCAAATCCTTCCGATCCCCATTAATCCAATCCTTCGCCCATTTGGTGACCATCGCTAGAAGACAATGTGCTCGGAACGAAATTTAAAAGGAAAAGACACAACTGGTTCATGGTCCGAATGTGAATATCCCTTTCTGCCACCCCCCCCCCCCCCATTTATATCCCTCGCAATCTGTGAGAAAGTCGAAAAACGGACCAACGCCACACAGAAGAGGGGGGGGGGGGGGGGGGACAGTGAACGATTGGCCTTGGGGGGGGGGGGTCGAAAGGTGGCAACTTTAACGGAATATTCTTTGGAGAATTTATAAACGGCACTAAGAAAGGCGGAAAAAGAAAGGCATTAATTCACTAATTGGAGGGAATTGCCAAAAGTGAAGTGATAATTAAAATAAATTATGACATTTTGTCAAATTAATTTGATGATTAATGAACAGAAGCGAACCCACGCAGCAGAAAGGCAGCGAAAGGACCGAACGAACCGAACATTCGCCGCCGGCAACACGGCAACACCCCCCTCACCCCCCCCCCCCCTTCTCCCCCCCTCCCCCCGGCCCTCTTCTGTCCCCCCCCCCCCCTCCGCCGGGCGATTACCGTATGCCTTGCGTTGTCATCGCTCTGTCTCTGCCCGTCTTATTCTCTCCATTTGTGTTATCTCTTTCGCTCTCTGCCATTTTTCTGTCCATCAATTTTCTCAATTAGATCCATCCGCCCACCATTTGCCTTTCGCAATTACCCGAATGGGCTGCGAAAAGAGCGAATCCATCGGAGATGGGGAGAGGGGAGGAGAAGGGGGAAGGGGGGGGGATGTCATCGGACGAAGCGACAAAAAATTAGGGGGGGGGGGGGAATAAGTGAAAAGGGAAAGGGGGGAGAGTGGGGGGGGGGGGGAGGGCATCGCATCCCGTCAATGATCATCCAACCAATTATAGACGACAAATGGGAAATCTGGTGGACCCATTCCCTAATAAGGCACGACAAATGGAAAAGTCACGGTAAAAAGGAAAAAAAAGGGGGGCAACGAAAGAATTACGGTTGAAAAATGTGGACTTTTAAGAGTGCCGGCGGCAACAGCAGAGGTTGACATGCATTGAATTGACAAATAAATATTTAAGCATCGAAGAAAAAGCCAAATAAAAGTGGCCAGCAATTAGTGCTAATTATCCGCTCCTTTTTCTCTCTGTCTCTGATCGGCCGGTGCTCACTCAATGAATTCCCTAATTTTGAGGTTTAATTAAATTCACTAAAAATATCGCCATAGTGATCCAATTATAAGATATGATGAGATGAGTTGTGCTTCCGATTAGCTCTTTCCCTCCCAATTTTGTCTCAGTTCGTTTCTCCCCCCCCCCCATTTTTCACAAACTGTCCGAATGCCAATGCCAATGATTGACTTACCCCCCCCCCCCGTCGATGTTTTGGTTTCCGTTCTCTTCGAGGTCAGTTGAATGCCGAGGGATTAAGGGAATGAAGAGCCATTGGTGAGAAATAATGAGGGGATGAGTTTTTTGGCATTATTAAAACGAATGTCACTTTGAGTAAACTGATGAAAATTAGGAGGGACAACTGAAAATTAATTAAGATTTGTCTTATTTTGGGAAAAGGGCTGAAAATGAGAGACAATTATTTGTTGCATTTGTCATTTTAATGATAAATTGATACGGTATTGCATTTACAGTAAGAAAAGGCATTGACAACGAAAAGAACCAAAAAACAAATTTTTTCTTCCCTCATAAAAAATAACTTAATGAGCTGAACAATTGGGAAGAAGAACCCACATACAGTATCTGTCCCTTCTCAATACCGTATTCCCACTCCTAACACAAAAAAATGTCACGACCATCTGATAAGCGCAAACGATGGATGCTCAAGGACAGTTTGGCGAAGTGACGTGTCCACGGCACTTCCGTCCCCGTCCCATCATCATCAAATCATCATCCATTCTCATCAGCAGAATTGGGAGACGATGACGCGACAAATCACCGGAGAGGAGCAGCAATTAACATCCCCCGGGGGGAGGGGGGAGGGGTCCGTTGTTTGTTTCGTCCATGCCCAACCCTGGGGCAAACTCAGCCACCACCACGGCAGTGCCATTCTCACCAATTCTTTTCAAAAATGACTTTTTATTATTCATTTTTAAGTCTTTTGACTCTCTAAAAAGCAAAACACCGACCAACAATATTTTTGCCTCTCTGTGAAGAAAACGGTGCTCATTAATAGAGGGGTGTAGGCGCTATATTTGTAAAATTGGGATGCGCAACAGCAGCCCCTCGGGGTCTATCCGCCCATGGGCAACGAATGGAAAACACCCCAAGGATTAGCATTCATTAATTGTACATTCATAAGGCGGCATCGCTCTTGATCGACAGATTTTGGGGAGATGGGGGATGAATGCGAAATAGAAGCTAATTGACCCCCGGGGCTACAAAGGGAGACAATGGGAGAGGGATTAGGACGGGGATTAACTGCGGAATGGACATAGGACAGAGAGAGAGAGAAAGACAGACATATTGTGCCGATGGAAAAAGCCGAAGAGACGGATCAGCGGACGGAAGCGGCGCGGCAAAAAGGGAAGGAATACTCTGCTAATTGTAACCAGTAATTAAGTCGAATTTCGAACATTAATTTTAATTTGCCATTGTTTCAGTTTTATTTCGATTCCCAAATTCAGCTTCTGCTGATTTGCTAATTAACTTTCCTCCGGTCCCTTACCTGCTGCTGTTCCCTCCCCAATGGCCAATGACCATGACCCGGGCAAAATAAGTCAAAAGGACAGCCGAAAGAGCTGATTGACCTCAATGATGGGCTGGGCTCAGAGTTTATTCATCAGCAGAGGGATGGGGCGAAATTTGAGCACATTTGCGTTAATTAAGGATAAATTTGGGAAGGCGGGAAGGGAAGGGATGAAATGGCGAACGACACAAAAGGGGAGGAAGGGGAAGTTCAGGATGGGAACACAACAGGGGGGATAGAGCAGAAGTTCAGGACGGACACTCCAAGGGATGGGAGGAAATTCAGGATGGGAACACAGCCCTGAGAATAGAGCAGCTGAAGTTCAGCAGAACGCACCCCCCCCCCCCCCCCCCCCGCCGGCGGCAGGAATTACCCGAGTAAGTTAATCCGCCGGTTAACTCACCCCCAGCTGCGGGTTTTAACTCGTACTAAATGAATGTTAGGGTTCTCGCTGGGCTTACCCGCAGCTGCGGGTTAAATTATCTTTGTAACGTTATTTTGGAATTTTTATAATTTTGAATGATTGGCTACCCTGGCCCAACCCAGGGTAGGCAAGTTCGAAAAAGCAATTGGATGGAGGAAAAAAGTACTGTACCCACCTTGCTGCATTTGCTGCTGTGGCAAGAATACTGTAGACGACAATCGTACGACAATAATTCTACTGTACTTTTAAAATGACAAAAACAAATGGAAAAGGGCGAGAAAATGGAAATTTTGAGGAAAACAAATTTAGTTTCTGCTAATTTTCGGTGCACGGGATTCTGCGCTTTGACAGGAAGTTGAGTTTTAAGGAAGGTGGGCAGTGGCACTCTCTGCCCATAATTCACTTTTCATAATTCTCACCACGCCCCCCGCCCAGAAAAATTTTTGGTATTACCGTAACCGGAACAGAAGGCGAGTGCTATTTGTACTCCTCCAAATTTGACAAACAAAAGAGGAACAAAAGGCGGGCCCCCCAAATCCATCCAAAGCATTCACCTGGATGCATTTTGGGCATGTATTAGTGGGAAGCAAATGGCAAAAATGGATTCGTCACGCTTGACGGACTGTTCCCGGGGAGGAGGCCCACCGCGGGCGGGACAAAGCCATGTCCACAAATTGCCCTTTCCATTAGAATTAGGACGGCTCGGACCGGACGGAGCGCCGTGGGCGCTTTCTCAGCCCTAATAAAATGCGGTGCAAAAACAAAACAAAATGTTGAAACAGAGAATAAATCAAAGCCCGTAACAGTGAGAAATTGGGGAGATTAAACAGTTACAACAAATGCGTAATTAATTTGCACTAATTATTCTAAATGTTTATATCAGTTGAGAAAAGATTCTTCCTGATTCAAGAGCACAGAAACTGCTTCAAGAAGATTGTCTGCCAACATGTCCGGCGTCACTGTCGGATGCCGAGCCCATTGGGGTCTAACAAATAAATCAAATTGAATATGTATTTTAATTTAATAAAAATATGTGCTTCACCTCCATTTGCCCGTTTTAACTTGAACGCCGCTTATTCCAATTCGTTGTGCGCCGGCGATATCGGACTGAATGTCGTCTCCAATCATAACAACCTTGAAAATTATTATTTACTTAAATCAATTACGGCCTTTAGCGAAACCAATTTAAATAAAAAGTTAAGAGGAAAGGGAGCAATAATCCCTTGCTAATTATAAGTTTAAAGCAATTGGAAAGTGCTCTTTTAAGGCGTGCGGCGGAGAATGGCGCCGTCCACCCGAATTTTCGTAACTTCTCACTTCGTCCTTGCCCAATCCCATGTCCTCAACCGCACTCATAAAGTAACTCTCTTCCGGCTTTCCCACAGAAATATGTTCGCACTTTCGGCCGTCTCCATCGATTGCAAATTTTAGTGCTGCCGCATAAGCGCCCGTGTCAAGGCATGGGCCTTGGTCTGCTCTTTGGTAAAACCTTCTAATTGATTAATCATTTTGCAATGCACTGATGTGTTTGATGAAATTCCACAACAAACCCATTGCCGAGTGAAATTAGCAATGGTTTTTCACTATTGAGCAATATTTTGAACACGCTGTTCATATTGTCGAAGCTGAGCTCGTGTTCTGCGTCGCCTAACACCACACAATTTGGGTTTTCGACGTTGGGAAATTCTTCAAAATCGGGAAGAACATCTGAAGTTCGAGGAGTCAAATTAAGTGTCCGTCATGGTTTTAGTCGGTTCAGTTGGTTCGCCAAATAATTATATCAACTCAAAGTCCAACTTTTAAACCTTTGTGCACTAGCAATTTTGGTCGTAGTCCATGCTGTCGAAGGTATTTGACAGCAACCGGTGCCGGTGTGAAAATGTGCTCAGGCTGAGGCCCAACGAATCCGAGACGGTGTAATTTTTGGCAAATCGCTCCTCGTGTCCCACTACTTTCATTGCTTACAAAACGAACACAACTTAGCTCGTAAAGTCTAAGAGCAAAATATGAAGCATTTGGAACAAAATGTATAGGTATGATGCCTTTTAACTGCTTCAATCGACCCAGGAATGGCCTTGCCTCCGTCCAAAGAAGTGTCAAAGAGTACGCCATTTATGTCAACAAGAAAGCCGCGAATGCGCTGCGAACGAATTTTATCAGATAAAACGAAATTCATCAAATTGGGATACAAAAATAAAAAAGTATTTCTAAAAAATGAAGCCCTGACAAAGCCTGTGAATAAAAATGAGGAAATGGGGTCGCTTACAAAAAGAAATGCTTTTACACACTATCCACTGATGAAAGACACACAAAATGATTACATTTATCTTTTTTTTTTGCTTTTTCCTCAAATTTTCTCTCCACCAAATGAAACTGAGTTATGAACTAATGGTCGCCCAGAGCAGCACATTCATTCTTTCGCTCGCTCTCTCCGCTGCTGTGTCTTTCCCTTTTTATTCTGCCGTGCCATACACAAAATTAAAATGCTTCAGTTGTTATGTATTAGCATATGTCATCGTTAATGGTTGCCTAGCTCGCGCCGCTTACGTTTTCATCCGAGATTCAAAGCACGAGCATTAAGCTGTTAATCCGTCCACTGTCAGTTTATCCCTCCATTTGTCAATCCATTTTCATCCTTCCTCTTCCATTTTTGCACTTACCCTAACAAACATTTCCCATATGCTAACATTAGTTGAATCATTAAAAACAATTGGTCTATGCCCTAAAAACCAAATAAAATCATAAAATGTCCGTTTTCCTGAGAAATTTGTCCAAATCGCCCAAGTATAAAAGGCGGACTTGCACTGCTTTTATTGGGGGAACACCCGCTGAAATGACAACATCCATTGGCGGTGCCGCGTTTCCCACTGTGTCTCCGACAGCGTCCTCAAGTCGCAAATCTTTTTTTGACACATCCGCCGCCTTTGGAACGACAATCTCCGGACATGCGCTGGTTGCCGTGTTCCCAGTGACCAAAAAAAGTGGCCGCGTAAGGCAATGCTTCGTCACAGTTCAACAAACGCTGTTCGAGGTACACAAAAATCAGAAGGACGCGAAAAACAAAAAACCGGCCAAATATCTCGTCGATTTCGGCGACGTTTTCAATGTTTCTATGCATGTTCGTTTTGATTTTATTTATTTATTTGAAACTATTGTTCTCCAAATTCAGAATGAACCAATTCAAATCAAAGATGACTGCATTTGTATTATGGACCCAAATACTTCCTTTTTTGTTCGTCCCATCGATTCTGACTATGACCTCACTGCTTGGTTTGATTGGATCTTGGAAAGGTCGCGCGAGTGTCGAAGCACCAAACTTCTCCGGCCGGTGTTCCGTGAGGAATTTTTTGAGGTTTAAAATGCCTAGACCAAGATTAAGTACTTTTTATTAAAAAAAACGATTTGTTTCTTTCTAAGGCTGCCTGGGATGTACAAATTGTGAAACGACCCAAACTCCGATGTGACTACTCCAAGCAACAGCCCGATGCTCAAAATGACGATTTAACAGAAAAACGCACTAATCTGTTGGGCTTCCGTCGTCTTTGCTTCTGTGCCAATTCCTTTCTGCTCTTTTCTATTGGGTGCCGACCAATTGCAAATGTCGATGCGCCCGAACCTTTCGAGCGCAGTGCTTTCGTGGAATTGCCGGTAAATTTTTTAGATGAATTTATTTTTTCCAAATTAATTTTGCCAAAGATATTCAATTTAAGGAAGGGCCAAAGAGCAATTTTTCAAGCGTAGTTTTCATACTTATAGCAGCAGTGGGCGAACTTTCTAAAAAGGGCTAACAATTGTTTTAAAATTTTTTAAAAATTGGTTCCGGTTTTCCCCCTAAACATTCCATTGGAAGCAGCTCCCCTCTCTTTTTTCCCAGTTTCGCTTACAATTAGACCAACTTACGACCCCTTTTCATCCGTTTTTTTATTATAAATTATTTAATGTTTTTTATTGCATAATTTTCCAGGAATATCATTTGTTTTTGGAATGTGTTCATAATTTCAGCTGAACGTTGTTTCCAACTATGGAACACAAGAGCGTTTCTTTTTCGTCCGCATTGGTCGCTGTTCTGAGATCGGTGGTGGTGAGCTGTGGATGGCAACGGAGCATGGCGCATCGGCCCGGTCAATGCACGAACGGATCAGTCAGCTCAATTTGCGGGAATCCGAACGACGGAGGGCACAGGGCATCAAAATGAATTTGTAAGAAAAATGGGAAACTAGCAACAATTTAATTATTTGTTAGGCCAACCATCAGTTCAAGTGTGCTTAAAAGCCGGGCTCATCGGGAGCGTTCTCAAACGCAAAACCAATTGCAGAAAGCCAATTCGCAGTTCAGGTTTAAATGACAAAATGAAAATGATTTAAAAATTGGATTTTGCTAGTAAAGGGAGGTGTATTTTAAGGTTGCGTGGAGCTGTGCCCGACTCGGCGAAGTCGGTCTGTTCTTATCAGTCCGAATCAGCTGAGAATTGCTCTTCGCGAAAGGCATCGTCAAACTCCACAAATCGTGTCAAGAAAAACCACCACCTGCACGCATCAAACGGAAGTTTAAGCGGCGTAAATAGCAACCCAACGCAACAATTGGAGCCAATTCGTGCTGCCTCGCACGCATGTCGGACCGACTCGGTCAGCAGCGGATTGCATTCAATCCCGGAACAGCGCGTGTTGAACGACGACGAAAGGAATAATGTGAGCGACCACCAGGAGCAGCAAGGGAAAAGCGGGCCGAGCGAGGTGAATTTTGGCACAAAAAGCGCAAATTTAGAAGATTCATTCCTCCCCTTCGCCCACTCAATTAGCAAAGACAACATTCTGAAGCTGTTCAGACGAAGAAGACTTCCATTGCCGGACTGTTCGTCTCTCGATTTGGTGCCAAAATGTCTGACCAAATAACTGCTCCTTCTTCGCCAGCAACACGAACTGTTGGGATGACATTTGAATTCACTGGAAAAGGTATGCCAAAGTCTCCAATTAAAAAACCGTGCTGCTTTCGGTCGTTGTGCCACGACTTCGTTGGCCAACCTCGCTTTGTCTTCAAATCAATCGGCTCGGAACTCTTTAGTCGGCTCAGTCCTCGGTTTCCGTCTTACCAGAAACAACAGCAACGCAAATACAACCTTGGCAAATCGGCAAACGGTGGCACAAAGAACGACGTCTGCCTCAGCGAATGCAGCCATTTTCAGTGCCAATCCGACTTACGATTGTGCCGAAGATTACATGACATTGTACGACACGGACAATACTACGACACAGCTGCAACAGCAGCAGTACGGTTACTCGTTGAATGCTCCGTCAGGAAGTGTGGGCAGTCGAATGTCCGCCGTTTCAAAAGACGAGTCCAGAAAGAGCAGTTCGTCTGCTGCTCCATACAGACGTACCAATTCACGGCCTTCTACGATTTCATAATGTCCTTTCAGAATTTTCAACCGGCAGCACCGGCTATTCATCGGACACACAACAACAAGGAAAAGGGCTGGGAACAATTTCGGCGGATTATGTCGAAATGGGTGCATACCAAAGTCATGCTGATGGTAAAACTCTGGGAGGAAAAGCTTATCTGTTTCTTGTTTTATTATTACCAGAGTCGAATTTTTCGTTGTCAGAAGTTCATTCGTATGTGCCGAACAGTTCCGAGCCGTATTGGACCTCGCCGGGCACGAGCAACAACAATGGATTTTGTTGTTCAGATTTGGGTTCACAGCCAACAGGGGCCGAGGCGCCCAGAGCCTATTCTTTGGGCTCTAAGCCTCACCAAACTCAATCACTTTCCTGTTGCTCGATGCGGCCGTCCAGCTCGGAGATGAGTCGGTCTCCGCAACTGCTTCATCCTTGCTCAAACAGCTCCCCTCCAAACTACCTCAAAAAAGTTAAAATCGGCCAAACTGCAAAGAACCTTCACAAAGAAGCACTGGAAGCCAATTTCAATGGAAGAATAGGGCACAAAGATAGCCCAACAACAAACGAGGGGAAAAAAGCGAGTGTTGGCATTATGGGCGACACTCTGACACTTTCTGAGGATAAAACGAACGAAATGCGCAAAAGGGCACACTCAACTGGCAGCAAAGCATTGTGAGTTGAAATGGTCGTAACATTAAAAATAGCAATTTTTACTCGTCACTATTTTCAATTAAAATTCTTGTGATGGTCGATCCCTTTTTAGAATAAAATCGTCACTGAAGAAATTGACCGCTTCGTCTGCCGCCTTTAACAACCGTAAAACGTTGGGAATTGATGATGAATTATCTTCCATTGATGGGACCAATTCCCGAAGAAACACTTGCGAGGCGAATAAGTCGATGTGTAGCAGCACCACGTGTTACCCGCACTCCGAAGACCACGTGGAGATAGATTTTGGTCGATTTTGTTTTTATGGTCCGAACTTATCATAATTTACAGACCGTGATGAGTCTCCATCGGTCAGCTCATTGCCCTCTCTCCATTCTCGCAATTCTTCCATCGGAATGATGTCCAGCGGAGTTCGGTCCGCCCTCGACTCGATAGGCCGTGAAAAGCCTTCAGAGCGGCTGATTCGTGAACAAATTGGAAAAACTTCCACGACAAACATTGAAAGTGTGCAGCATGGCCGAAAACGAAGTGTGCCGGAAATGTTCCAAGGGGCAAACAACGGCAACAGCAACGCGAAAACGCATTCACTGTGTTCTGAGTTGGTTGAACAGAATCGGCTGCATCCGCACCGGAGACTCACTTATGATGGGTCGGCACTAAGCATCAGAATGCGTCCCAAAGAAAAGCGAACACAACAACTTCATCAAGCTAACAAATTGGGCAGATCACCGCCAAGGTGTGTAACAATTGGCAGAGAACCGTCCAGACAATCAACAAGCAGTGGGATATCCACATCCAAATCCAGCGAGTCGACCACGACAACCGCAGCTGACTGTTCCCAAATTGGCCCGGTTGGCAGTCATCAACAAAATTCCAATGCCACAACGGTGGAAGCGATTGCGGAGCGGAAAGAATCCGATGAAAGTGATTATGTGCTGATGCAGAACACGTCGAATGGGGGAGATGAAGGAAATGAACTCTCAATGATTGATGAAAGCTGTGGAGCTGGGACAAAGTCTGTCCAACAACAGCTTAACATCCGGACCATTGGCACCATTATGGAGTCTTCTTCTTCGCCATGTTCGTCCCTCGCATCCGCACAAAGTGGTGGGACCGGGCCGAAAAGCCCAGCAGACAGTCGGGGCATTCCTTTCGTCCAGTCGGAAAATGCAAAATTAAAGGTGTTTCGGTTCTTCTTACGTTTCGGTATGCAGATTTTCAGGCGGATGATAAAAATCTGCAGATGACTTCGTTGAGTCTGACCGATTTCCTGGATGAATATCATGAGCTTTCTCCTTCTTCAAAATTGATGACGCCTTTTTCATCACAACAACAACAACTACAAGATACTGTTGTTGTTCCTGCAGCAAAAAGCCGAAGTCCGAGCTGTTCACCCCACGTCCAGGTATGTTGAAGTACGCCTTGAGGCATTTGCTAGTGATTTGTTCCCTTTTAGACTCGACGCCTTCCCCACCGTCAGCTCTCTCATTGTCAGCACGCGTGCCCCTCGTCGACTCGTGCTTATTTGCCACCAAATGAAACTGTTAATACTAGTAATAATGTCCGACCATCGACACGTCGAAAAATTTCGGAACGGTCAGAAACTTTTGCTGCAAAACCAACGAAGCATAATCAAAGGCGTGATTATCAATTGAAAAACGAACGAAAGAAGAGGAGCGATGGACAGCACTCAAAGAAGGAAGACGATGAGCAACGGCACCTTTGTGACTATGCTATAATAGCGACATCAAATGATAATACATAAATGTTCATATAGTGTTTCATTAATGCCAGTTTTTTCCTCATTTCCTGGCAAAAGCCTTTATTTTTCAATTATATAGTACATATCTATTAGCCAATTAATTTTTTAGATTATTGTATAAAAGGATACATAGTACTAATTTTCTGCCTATTTGAGCGGAATTTAGGGAAAAACCCGAGATATGAAGGACCAGCTGCAGGGGCCTTTCAGATTTTAAAATACGTCGTTTGTCGTTTCTCCAATTACAATTAAAAATTTAGAAAATCAAACTCAAAATGCTTAAAAACGGTCAGAATCGATGTAAAAAGGTTCGAAATTGGTTGGAAAAACAGAATTAGGGGCGCGCTTTCCCTTTTTCAGGCTGAAAAAGTGCCGGAATTGGAGTGCCAAACTCAACTGGGACTCAATTACCGCACTATAAAGGGCACTCAAAAGACATTTTAAATATTTTTTCTAGGGTAATTTGTGGCGCTGTCACGAATATGATCTTTGGTTTTCAAAATTTCGAACCCGAACCCCATTCGAACAAAAATTCGAAATTCATAAAAAGAAATCATATTTTTAAGGGTTTTCGAGGTCGCTGAACACGGTTATCACCTCCATTTTGACCAAATTCGAACCCCGAAAGCTTAGGCCTAGGCTTAAGCAAGCCTAAGCCTAGGCTTAATCCTAGCCCTGCACGAAAAACGGAGAATAGATTCTGAAGACAAGACAGTATTTCGTGCATGCCTATTTTGAATTTCGGGTACTTTTCCGTTTTGCGCCTACACCACAAAATTTTAAAAATTAATGCGAGTCCCTTTGGCGCGAGGACTGCAAAAGACGCAATGTTTGGGGTTTTTGTTCGAGGCTCATATTCGTGATCTGCGCATTTTTTTAACCAAAAAAATCAATTATATACTTGATTAAAAAATCGAGATAAAATCAATCAATGATTTTGAAAAATCCAAGCTCATTTTCTAGCCTAGGAAATATGCTTAAATTTTTAAATTTATTTTTCAAAAAAACAACAAAACTTTACCATTGCCATTTTTTCCAAATGGTCTTTTATGATAATATGGTTTTTAAATAACGGCTCCGTACCTCCGCACCGTTTCACTTTGCATTTTAAACCTTTCAAAGGGAGTTGCCTTTACGGATGAGTTTCGGCCAGCGGGCACTTTTCCTATGGCTTTTGCTTTTGTTTTCGCTGGTCTTTTTGGCCCTTCACTTGGTCTGTTTTGCGTTTTATTTATTAAATTCCATATGATTGTTATTTTATTCAAGGATTTCGGCATTGACCCATTCATCGGCTTTTTGTTCCTTTGGCTTACGGATTTATCCATTCTTTTCTTTGCGTCACTCCGTTGCGCGAGGGTAACGAGATTTGGAGAAGGCGTAAAGATTGTCCTTACTTCTGTCGGTCGGTTTTATGCATCAAGCGATTTGCTGTTATGCTAGGGTCAAAAATTTCAGGCTTGCTTTGACCTAGGCTTTATGTTTTTAAATTTGTTGTACGAGTTTCCATTAACCCAGTCAGACTAATGTGGGCCAGTATATGGATGGCATTACTATGATACGGGAAACACGCTTGATAATTTTTTCAAGTTTTCATGGATTTAAGTGCCAATTGTCTCAAAATTCGTTTTCGAAGTGCTCTTCTTTGTCCGTTTGAAGTACAACGGTTCTCAAGATCTTCTTCTCACAATGCTTCCTTTTTGGTTTTGTTTCGCATTTGTCATTTTTATTCTGTCATCGCGCATTTATAAAAGTGTAAAAAGCTGTTAAATGGAAATCAACCCCGTCAATTAAAAATTGCAACTAATACCCCAAAAAATGTTTTCGTTAACCCACTCCCCCCCCCCCCAAAATATAAAATCCATAATCAACTGAAGAAAAACAAATTTTTTCTGTTAAAACCATAATTAGAAGAGCGAAAAATAACACCACAAAATGTTGTTTTAAATCATTTTCGTCCTCAGTCTCTCTCCGCAATTGCCGTCAGATGCTCCTCAATGCTTTTGTCGCTCACTTTGACTCCTTTCGGGTCCGTTTTTGTAGCAACAATCACTTCAACCTCGTCAGCCTTTAAGTCAATTCCCAGCCCGGTTTGCAGTGCCTCAAGCGCCAGTTGAATCACTTCCGTGTCACCGAATTTTCGATCTTTTGATTTGAGTTTTTTCTCCAGAAAACCGTTGATCTGCTGCTGCTTGACTCCAATGCCGTAACCACGAACAGAACTGTATTTTGGTAGAAAAGCTTTTTAAAATGAAAGTTATTTCGAACTTTGATCCCATCCCTGGGACCGTTAATTTTTTCATCTATTTTTACAGAATCTATTAGGGTGTTGAAAAATTCTATCATAGCAGATAAACTTTTTGTTTGCTGGGTTTTAAAAAAAGGTTTAGATCATGTTTTCGTTTGCATATACCATTTGAAATAGAAAACTTTGTAAATTTTAATAATTTTTTTGAGGCTCATGGCATCCGCATATTTGCTCAAAAAAGCTGCAGTTTTAGTTGAATAAACAATTTAATAATTCGTTAAATATTTCTCTGCTTTTAATATGATAGACTTTTTCAACACCCTAATATTTTGAGATTCAGTCAAAATTACATTACATATAATGTCCTGCTGGATCGATGGAAAAAACAGAAGCGCCTTTTTCGTCGTCGTACGAGATCATAAGCATCACTTTGAAAAATAAGTTTCATTTGCGCTTTTTTACATGGAACTCACGTGTGCCCAATGAACGGAGTTCAGCAACCTGAAAAAATTTGGTTTAATGTTAGTAAAAACTTATTTAATTTGCAATTAAAATGACAAATATTAACCTGTGTATAGTACTGGTTGATCTCGGCCATTTTACGCGCGAGTTCCGAAATTGGCATTTCATAGCCATTCTCATACTTCCATCTGGCTGCTTCCGATTGTGCACGGCGCACTTGGAACATCGCATCCGCTTAAACTTGTGAATTGGTATGATTATCTGGCGCAAAAAAAAAGAAAATTAAATCATACGGACAATGCCGATAACACCGCAACTGACGGTTGAGGACAATTTATAAATGCTTTTAACTGAAGATGGATCCACCAATTTGTCCTGAAAATGTTGACAGGTCAATCAGTTCTATCATTAAAGTGAACTCAAGCTTTTTAAGAATCAAGAGGAGCCAATAGTTTATCCATTTTTCTTATGTATGATATTGATAAATTAAAAATGATTTGCTATTTACGGGAACGCGACGTTGTACGGCAATTACGGCAGTTTCATCGAGAGCAATGCCAACAGCGGAGAGTGTCGCAGTGTTAGCAGCTTTGAACGCGTATTCAACTTGGTAAATCCTTCCTTCTGGTGAGAAAATTGTGATGTGACGGTCGTATCCGGCGCTTGACCCACGAGTCATTGTTTTCAATTAAGTCAAAAGCGAATTAAAATTAAATTTAAAGTTTTATGGGACAATGTATAAGATTAAAATACCATAACTAGGGACTCATAATTTTTGGTTTAAAAATTTGTTCTCCTTATTCGAAAAAAACTAAAATATTTAATAATTTCATTTACAAGTGAAATTTTTGTGTTTTGCTACCAGTGTTAATAAAAAAAAATTGTGTACACCCCAAAATCTCGCCGCCGAAATCTCGCCGGGACAAAATCTCGCCGCAAAAATTACAAAAAAAAACTTTCAAACTTAGAAATTTTTCAAGGAAAAAATTCTTAGAAATTTTTTTTTGTAAAGTTTTAAGAATAAATTATTTGTTAAGTTTTTCTTGAAAATTTTTTGGAATTTTATCAAAAAATTTCAAAAAAAATTACTGAAAATTCTTAAAAAAAATTTTTCTTTAAATTTTCTTATTAATAAATTTTCTAAGATTTTTTTCTTGAAAAATTTCTAAGTTAGAAATTTTTTTTTTGAAATTTCTGCGGCGAGATTTTGTCCCGGCGAGATTTTGGCGGCGAGATTCCGGCGGCGAGATTTTGTCCCGTCCCCAAAAAATTGGCGCTAAATTAAAAGAAGGTATTTTGAAATTTTTGCACTTTTTTTTGGTCTAATTTTTTTTTCAAATCTTTTTTCGGTTTAAAAAGTCCTGAAACCAAGTACCCGGGGGTTTTCGAGGTCGCTAATCAGTGTAAAAAAAACTAAAAAATAATTAGACCAAAAAAAGAGCAAAAAACTTTCAAAATATATCTTCTTTTAACTAGCGCCAAAAAATTTATTTGCCTTTTTTTGTACTTATTCGAGGGTTTTTGCGCCTTTTTAGGTGCCTATTTCGCGATTTTTTGTGCCTAAAAATGGAGTCCCTACCCATCACTAGTGAGAAGTGGGAACCAACCCAGCTCAATTTAAAATGATGATTTAATTTTAAATTAAAATAAGTTTCATTTTGCCATAAATTTTTAAATATAATATTTCCATTCCATTAACAATGATCTTATGCCGATTTGGGCCTTGAAAAAAGCTCTCCCTTTTTGTCTGCATTTTATATTTTGTTTTCTTATATTTAGCAAATGTCCATTAAAAATTATGAATTGCGATTAAGCAAAAATGCAGATGAGCAGTCAGAAGCATTTTATTTTTATTTGAAGTCAGTGATTGAAGAACGGAGCAAATGTAGGCAAACTGTCATCATCGGATTTTCAGGTGTTTGAATTCAATACCATTTGAATGTCTTTTCGAATTTGTCCTCATTTTTCCACAGGTGGATCGATGCCTGCCTTTTTGGCTCAACAGCTCGTCCGTCTCTCCGACCAAACCATCGCAGGTCTTCGCCTTTTTCCGGTAGACGAACGGCTCGTCTCAGTGGACAGCGAGGAAAGCAACGCCGGAACACTGCTTCGCCTGTTACCGGACAAATTCCGAGAAAAGGTGCTCTCGATTCAACCAGATGACAGTGGTAATAAGGATGGATTCTATTTTATTTTCTAAAAATTTTAATCAAATGCGATTTTTTCTATTAAATTGTGACGGAATGCAAAAATTGAACTAAAGACTGTTTTATGAACCTTTGATTTTCGGGCCTTCTCACTGCCCAGCGATTTGAGCAACGCTTGCGCGTGTTGAGTCCTCAGTTAGACGCGAATGGGTGGCCGGTGTTCGACTTGCTGCTGCTCGGCCTTGGTCCCGATGGACACACATGCTCACTGTTTCCTGGACACCCACTGCTTAAGGCAACCTAAACATACATATATTAAACCGATGGCATTGGAATACAGGAAGAGTCCGTTTGGATAGCGCCCATTGACGACTCACCAAAACCTCCGCCTCGGCGCATCACTGTGACAATTCCCCTGTTAAACGCCGCCGCAAATTTAGCCTTCATCGCCAACGGGGCATCAAAGGCTGCTGTTTTAAAGGTATCTCTGGACAGAAAATAAATGAATTTTAAAAATATTAGAAAATTCTTGTGGATAATGATAAAACGTATCCGCCGTGCCTCATCCGCCCAAATCGACCAATTCAATGGTTTTTGGATGACGAAGCGGTCAAAGAAATGGCAGCTGTAATGAACGTGACATGAAACAGCGGCCAATTAAATAGAACATCCATTTGTGACTTTAAAATAATAAATGTTCAACGGTAGTTTAGATTTATATAACTCTTTGGTTTTATGAAGAACAAATTCAAGTTTTGGCTTTTGTTGTTTCTCATTTTGTTCCTTAAATTTATCTTATCTAAGAGAGAAGAAACGATGAATGAGATGAATATCAATTCTTCGTCTCTAAGGTGAAAATCTTTTTAACATTTGGTGGGGACAGTGTTCGATTTAAAAGTATCTTTTGGTATGATTTTTACTTTCATTAAGTTCTTCTATGCTGGTTCGCGACCTCACTCTCAAACCGGACGTATCAAAACCACGCTGGGACCAGTCGACTTATCAAGGCCGGGCGCGACACTTTTTCGGTAATTTGGTCTTTAAACTTGGATTCTTTCTTTCCCACAGTATCTTCTGCAAATTATTCTCCCTTTAGCTGTGTTGAATCCTCTCAATTTGTTCACCTCCAATCAAGGATTGGAAGAAAGTCGCAACATTGTCTTAGATTATCGGTGTTTTATCATTTTGCATTCTATATCCCTATACTATTTTAGAAAAGGCATTTATTCCCCAGAATTAACGGTTGAACGTTTATGGAAGGCCAAACATCTGTACGGTAATTAATTTATGTGCTTTTTCTTTATAGATCTTTAGGATTATACTCTAACGATTATCATGCTTTTTTCAGAGTCCGCTTATCATCCGATGTCTGACCAAAAAATGTTGCCTTTTGGTCGAATGTGCGCCCAAGTGCCATGCAATATGGTTTTGATCGGTGGCATGCTCAGTTTTTACAAGTGAACCTACCAAAAAAAATATTTGTTAATTAATTTTTCAGGTCTCCGTTGGCCGTCGTTTTTTGGCAATGGACCAACCAATCATTCAACGCCGTCGTCAATTACACCAATCGATCTGGTGACTCCGTGAGCACTGACCAATTGCTGAAGGCATACGCATGCGCAACGGGTGAGTCTGACAATTTTAAAGTGGATATAAATTTAAAATCGAATAATTTGCCTGCTTTTTAAGGCGGGGCATTAACCGCGGCTTTGGGATTGAATGCCGCGGCCAAAGTGTGACCTTTTCGGTGCACCACAATTGTCAATTTCACAACAATCGCTTAGAAAATGCCGCCGCTTTTCGGTCGTCTCGTTCCGTTTGCTGCTGTTAGTGTTGCGAACACAATAAATGTTCCGATGATGCGACGAAAGTTGGTCTTGACAGTTGCACCATTTTTTTTATTCTTTTAAGGGAATTTACTGACGGAATCCAATTAGTTGATGAGCGCGGCGTTCCGCTCGCAAAGAGTCAAACGGTGGCATGGCACGCGGTTGCGCAAGTGGTGGTCAGCCGAGTGCTCATGGCAACTCCGTACATGGGTAGGTAAGGGCAAGTTGATGAGGGCACGGGGGACGCCCCTCCAAAATGACATTTCGAATTGGCATTTATTTCTATTGGTCCCCCATTTGGCTGTTCAGTGCTCACTCCCCTCGCCGTCAATCAGTTGACCAAAAAGAAATGGTTCACCACACGCCCGTGGGTTTCCCCAGCCTTCCAAATGCTTTTTTGTGGTCTCATCATTTTCTTCTCGACGCCGCTTTGTTGTGCGATTTTCCCACAGCTTAGCCATATAAAAGTAATAAATGTGCTTTATTCTTGATATTCCTCTCTCTCTTCTCCACTTTAGACATCGGATTTGGAACCCGAAGTGCGCGAAAAGATCCTCAAAGAATACGGTCCCCGTGAATATGTGTATTATAACAAAGGGCTTTAGGTAATTAGACAGAAAACATATCAATTCTTTAATTTTTCCACTTGCTTTTCACTTCTTACAATTTTTGTAGTTCGTTGTTAATCACGGATTTCTAATAAAATTTATTCTTCGTATCGAGTACGACCCTCAAAGGTTGAGATGCAAAACTTATTTAATTAATCAATGTTCTTCGTCTCTTATTTTAATGGGAGAAATGGCAAGAAAAGATGGCAAGTAAAGACGGAGGAAAACTAAGGAAATCAACAGGAGGATGGTGAAAATAAGAATTTATGGCAGCGAGACGGCAAAAATGGCAATACTAAGAATAGGAGGCAAGAAATCAAAAATGTAAACTGAAAATGAATAAATGAGCCATTTGTCATGTCGGTACGTTCTTTAATAATTTCACGCCGCTTATTTACGCTATCGGTTTTTCGTAGGGCTTCGAATCCGATCTTTTGAGCTGAACTTTCAGCCGTTTGGCGCCAATTTGGAAACCATTCATTCCTAAAATTTGGGAACTATATTATCTGAAAAGCAGGTGTAAATTTACCAGAAATTGCATTTTGAGCGGAAGATTCATCGGAAAAACTAACAAAACCTAAACGGACTCATAGCAAATAGTCAAAATATTTTGAAGTTTACCAAAGCATTTGCTCAAATTGGTTTGTTTGTCGATGAACACTTTGGCCGAGAGAATTTGTCCAAAATGAGCAAAAAGTGAATATCTCAAAAAGAAGAGATTAAATTTTGTTAAGAACATTTCCACAAGGGAGAAGAACCAAGAAAAAGAATTAAGAACATGGGCAATTTACCAAGAATATGTTAACCAACCAATGGTTTTTAAGCATATCACTGCTTAGTGCACTTTCCAGCAAAGTCCACTCCAAATCTGACAATGGGCACACCGCCCCCCCCCCCCGCCCCCTCCGCCTTCCCTGCTTACAAATCTGTGTCGGCAAAGTCTTGTGGCAAATGGTAGATGAACAAATTGCACCCGTCCGGTCCCCGGTTGTATTTGTCGGTGGGATATGAAGGATTTGCCGGCGTCATCCTTGAAACAATTGAGCAAGAAGGCGAAATAATTGGCAAATTCGGTGGAGTCGTTGGCAGCACAGAATGAATTGCACTGGGCACAGAGTGCGGCACATTGAGATTCAGCGCAGAGTGACCGAGTGGTGAGGCTGAATTTAATTAACCCAACCGTAGGCCGAAATCCTGGGACCGTCCCTAGGAGGGGGGGGGGGGGGGGGACGAAACGAAACGTGGGAAAAACAAAAAGAATTGGCCAAAACATTCCCAAATCAGAGACATGGCCAACCCTTTTATTGGGTTCATTGTGTGGGAAGCTCATCCCCCTAAGTTTTGGATGCCATTTTCGTTACCTCCGACCGCGGACTGTTGGAGGAGCAATCCCTGTGACAGGCCGAGCAGTGCGCCCTGATGCAAATTCGGTGGGAGAATCGTGGGCATTTTGAAAAGATTCTGTTGACGATTTTGATCCATTTTGAGTAGTAAGTCTAAGAAAACGGAGGACAAAAAAACGGACGAACCAATATTTAATTGAGAATTACCAGCGGATGAAGTCACATTCTGTGCCGATTGTATGACACGTGCTGTAAATGAAAACCAAAAATGTTTTATTATTGCGATTACGTTTTTTTTTTGTTCCTTACCCGCCTCAAGCAGAGAAATGACATTTGGCTGCTGAAGTAAAGTGACCAAATTGGCCAATGTTTCGGTGCCTGAGGCAGTGAGCAATTGCGAATTCTGCAAAATGTTTTAGAATTTGGGAATTCTTCATAATGAAATCAAAGCCAGGCGAGCACCTGATTATTACTGGTCAGTTTCCCACCATTTGGCTTCGGGCCCTCTTCATTTTTGGCATCTGGAGCTTTTTTTGCGTTTTTTTCTCGACAGGAATCGGCGAATTTGACGACCAACGGTTTGGAACAGCCCTAAGGAATTGAACAAAGGAATCATTTCTAAAACAAGCCCAGCAAAACTTAAATAATTGCAAAATTATAAATTGAAAAGTGCAGAAAACGGACAAAGAAAAAGTGAAAGGCCAACAGAAAAGGGACGGGACGAAAATACCTCGAAAATCTGCGAATGGTGCATTTTTCGGATCGCTTGTTGGGCACAGGAACGAGAAACCAAAGTCAAAAAAGCACAGCCTGAACGAGACGAGCACAAATTATTACGAACCGAACAGAAAAAGCGGAAAGTCCTCCACCAACCACAGAAAACTAGTATAAGCCATTTATAATGAAAAATAAAATGGGAAAAGCGTGACAGATTTCGCTTCACTTTAGCATTTTCGAGTAAGCCGTGAAAAGTAAAACATAAATCCGCGAGGCACAAATGGGCTAAAAAGAGGCACAAATGACAGCGACGACGGATAAGGAAAAGTCAATGCGGATTTGGGCCGTTACCATTCGCCACCTTTGCTTTTGCCGTCCTCTCGCAGAATGCTGCAGTCCTCCACCTGCCCAAACTCTTTGAACAGCGCCCGGACGCTCTCTTCGTCCATTGACTTGGGAAGCATTCCAATGAAAAGTTTGCGCTCTAAACACTCCGTCAAGGCCAATAAATAGAATTTTCCAAAAAAAAAGAGTTAGTTTTGAAAAAATTACTGTTTCATTAACAAATTACATCCAAAAATTATTTGGTCATTTTGGCAACAAAAAAACTGCTATAAATAATGCTTTCATCTCTCGCAGATAAAAGTTTTGAAAAATGAGAAAAAAAAAATTTGGTTCGAAGAACAGAAGTTTTTGGATTTCACCCTTTGAAATTTTCTGGTTACGGAACTTTCTTTGTCATGGTAAATTAATTGCCTCTAATTTCGTGAAGTTTGCCTTTTCCTTACCGTTTTTGTTTTCGACATCCGCCGGTTTCATTTGAATCGGGTGACTGAGTCCGGGGAAAGTGCGCACATTGTGAAGCTCATTTTGGGCACTGATCGCATCCTTCCGGTGATAATAAGTGACGAAGCAACAGCCTAAATTGGCAATGGATCCCAAAATGAATTAATTGGGGTGATTAATAATAATTAATTAATTAGGGGGGGGGGGTTGAGTCACCACGGCTGGAGGCCGTCTCTTTGTCCCGCAGCACACTCAGCTGATAAATCGGACCGAACTCCTCAAAGTATTCCTTCAGCTGCAACTCGTCCCACGCCTCAAAAGAACGCATTTATTAGTAAACATTTCATAAATTTCGTCGGACCTTCGGAATTTGGCCAATAAACATTTTAATTGTGTCCGGGTCGGGACACACTTTTTCATCACATCGAAGCGATTGCGAACAGAGTCCGTTAACATCGGCACTCTGTTCATCCGATTCTGAACTCATGTCAAAATTGACGAAAAAAGCTTAAAAAGATTGAGTTACAGAATTTAAAATGAAGGCAATTTGAAAGTTAAAGCCAAATAAAAAATTATTAATGATCGTTCAATCCAATCGATAATTATTATTGATGGAAAAGGATTGAAAGTTAAACTGCTATGTAGTCATTTGCAGATTCCCAATGGTAAAAGCAGGGCGGGAAAAATCGACTTAAACAATATTTTATTACCGTAGAAACCAGGGCCTGCAACTGAAAATTTTCAAAATCAGCAGTTTGCCGACAAAAAATCATCATTTGGGTCAAAAATCAGCATTTTGGAAAATTTTAATAAAAATTTAAACAATTAATACTAATGTTTTTTTGCGGCGCGCTTTTTCCAAAAAAATTTGGGAACCCGGGGGGTCCGGCGGCGCCGGTAGGCGCCGCCGGGAAAATTTTTTTCAAATTTTAATGAAATTTATTAACAGATTTTCGCCAAAAATGACCAATTTTTGTGTTTTGAGCCAATTTTCTATGAAAGAAATAAGTTTTGGGGGCACCGACGGCCGACGCAGGAAGAAAGGAAAATTAGAAATTTTGACCATTTGTTAACAGATTTTCATTGAAATTTTGGGGCATTTTACACTCAAAAAAATGAAAAAAAAAAGTAATTTTTTTTCAAAATCAAATTATCAAGCATTCGCTTCAATAAAACTATAATCAAAAAAGTCATTCAAACTTTTCAATTTCGAGATTTTTTGAATAAAATTTTCCAAATAAGTAAGATTTTCACAGAAAAATAAACAAAAAATTAAAAAGTTTAGGGGAAGCCTGAAAATAAGAAAAATCTTAGAAATAAGGACATTTTCAGTTTCTAAGATCCGGCCCTTCCAAATAAGGACACTTGGCCGCCCTGGGTAAAAGTAATGAATACGATTTAAAAAATAATAATTATATTTCAAGCTTTTTATTTGTAAATACCTAATCAGGAAAAAGGAATGCACTTAGTTTGACACAATGAATTTCAATTTCTGATCATAATAATTATTCCGATCGTCCGCTGGCCATCTCATCCAAAAAACGTTGTGCAACATTTTCCATAGGTTCCAACGTACGCGGTGTGTGCGGCAATCGTCCATTTTCATCACCTTACAAAACGGAAATTTGGATTTATTTGAACGGAAATAACATTTGTTAAGACCTAAAAGTATTATCTTTATATGAAACTAAAAAATCTTATCAGCTGTTTAAATGTAGGTTAGACAGTAAATTTCCACTTGGGTTTAGACCCGAAAACCCCGGCTTATAGGGACCCGAAAATATAGACCCGTCTAATGCTATTTAAAAGCATTTCTGAGTTTCATCAGATTAATTTCCTTAAAAATTTTACATTCCGTATTGGTTAAACTTACTATGCTTTTAAATTAAACATATGGCCTTTTTTGCAAGCATTAAAGTACTTTTAAATCATCGATTTGGTGCCCAAACTTCCCCATGCGAATTTCAATACCCACCTCCGATGTCCTTCAAATCGCGAACGAGTTCACTGCAACACTTTGTGATAAATTTTGTTTTTTAATTTGGTACTACCTGCATTTTGCAACCATTTTTCTGCTTAAAGTCGAACGTAATTTCTGCTTATATTGGTCCAATTTCTCCTCAAGTTGACGCCAGTTGTTAAAGTACTCCTCCCTTTGAGCCGCCAATTTTTGAGTTTCGCGCAATGCCTCCTAAAACAAAAAATGGAAACAAATTTTTAATTCCGCAATGCCTGCATTGCCGCCTCAAAGTCTGACTTATGTTGACGAATCACCACACGGAGTTGTTCAATTTCTGTGCGATGTTTGGCCCTTTGCTCAGCAACCACTTCCTGCCTCTTCTCCTCCTGTAATTAAAATTGAATTAAATGAATTGCGGAAAAAGTATCATTGAACATGTGGAGTGAGTTAGTTGTGATTTCGGCACTTTTCATTATATAAACAAAAATCAAATGTTTTGAAATAAAGCGCAATTTTTGGGCAAGTAAATAGAGAAGTGGGTTGACCCCACAAAGCACGCGCTAATGATGGTGGAAGCACACCAAAAGGTGGCATCGGCGGTTCGGCACCCCACTTCACACCATAAACGTTAGACGATGAAAAACAAAATATTTTCGGGGAAAATCCGTTGAGGTAAGGAAGGCATTGATGGCGTACCAATTGCTTTTCCGTCTCCCGCTCTTGTCTTGCCAGCAGACTTTCGAATTCTCTGCGCGTCCGCACCATTTCCTTCTCGAGTTCAGCTCTCTCCTTCACCAAATTGTCCACCAACCCATCCCTTTGGCGAAGTTCCAACGCAGCAGTCGTTTCACGCTCGCGCATCCCTCCAATTGTGTTTTCCTGCTCGACCAGCAAAATTTGTGCCGCTTTTTAGCAATTGCAATTATTATTATTTGTTTTAGGTTTCGCCAGTCTTACTGTCCGCTTCGCCTCTGAATTTGTCTCGTTCCAATCTCATCGCATTTCTCTCCGACTCGGCCTTGTTAAGTTGATGTGCAAGCGAGGACAGTTCCTTAAAAATGATTAGTCTCAACCTTTTCAATTGCATTCACTTGGTTGAGTGAATTCGCATTGTCTCGCAATCGTCCAATTGTCTGCTCGTGTTGGTCACGCTGACTTTTGCAGCGATCCAATTCTCGACTCAGTGAATCGCATCGATGGTTCGCTGTTTTCACTGCTGCGAGTCGCTTTCGTTCGGCGTCAGCAAATTGACGCAATGTACGAATTGAAACTTCAGCGAGCTTAAGAATTTGAAAAGATTATAATTGTTGAGCAATATCAATCGCAATTAAATTGCTAATTAGAGGAATGAAATGGGCAACACCTCTCGATTGAGTGCCATTTGCTCAGTGCACACCGACTCGGACATAGTCGTGCGAGTTTCCAACGCATCCAAACGTTGGCGTTGCTGCGTGTTGCGACGCTCCGATTCACGCAGTCGCATTAAATATGACTCGGCAAGTTGACGTGCGTGTGCGATGTCGGCACCCTAAGTAAAATATCTTTCATTGAGAAACTGAGGGATTGACTGGTTTGTTAAAAACCGAAGCAATTTGTTGAATTTAAGCCACCCTGATTCGATTCCGTTCAGTATCCAATTCAACACTTCGCGGAAGTGCAAAGTCGGTTAGTAATTCAGTACGGGGGACAGCGACACTGTTCAGATGCTCAAGTTGAGATTGGACACGCGCGACACATTGTTCCAATTGAGCGATTGAGCTGAACTGGACCCAGTATTAATTGATAGAAATTAAATCAAAAAGACCTCGGAATATTTTGCGACAATAAATCCTCCAATTCGTCCTGACGATCACTGGGGTTTGAAAAAGTATGTTGCAATGCCATGTTTTTGTCCTATAATTAGATTTTGATATGATTTTTAGTAGGACAAATTGTAAACGCGAAAAAGATTTTAACTCCGGACACCGGAGATTAATTTAAATTTAAAAAATATAATGATAAAATTTTGGCAATATGTTTTGTTTTATGGCCTAGCCGTTTTCGTCCTGGCCCGGCCCGGTTCTCGACCTTAGACTCCAAAAATAATGCATTAAGCTTTTAACATTCTAATCCCACCTGGGGAACTAAAAAAATGCATAGGGCCAGATTTTCAATTCATATTTTTCCAAATTATTTGGCTGTTTGTCCATTGATTATCCAAGTTTTTCAACTGCAATTGGTGAATTTATTTTTATCCCCCCTCTCCTTCACTCATTTTTCTGCCAATGCTTTTCATCTCTATGTGTATTCGTGCTTGGAAATAGTTTTGGCTCATCAGTCGCATCACATCAATCACTTTCCACACTCTAATCTCTTTAGTCCTTCCTCCATAATCAATCAATATTCTTTCTTTGTCTCCGTTTCCTCCCCCGCATTTTTGGAGATTCCTTTGCGTTTTTTATAGTCCCTTTTCTTTCGTAATAATAACATGAAAAATGTTTAATTTTATTTCAGTCTTTTTCTGTGAATGTTTGTTTTATGATTTTCTGCTGGTGCTATTTGAATGAGGTGCCATCATGGAGCCAAGAAGTCGCAGTGTTCGTCCTTATCTTATTCAATCCAATGAAGTCGACAAATTCTTGAGAAAGCAACGTCTTCCTTCGCCATATCGTCGACCTCTTGCATATACTCTTGAGAAATTTCCAAAAAACGACTCTGATGATAATAAAAATCCCACGACGAATACACATTTTTCACCACCATTATCGACGAGGATTAATGTATCTAATGGCACCGCAAACTCTGTTAATTGTTACTCGGACTCAAATTCTGTCCAGCCTTCGTTGTCTAACAAATTTTTGGAGAACAGAGTGGGAAAATATTTTTGTTAAAAAATTTAAAATTAATTTAGAGAAGAACATCTGGGAGATCTCCATCAATGCCACCAAGAAATTATTCCTCGTCATATTCTGGAAAAATGGATGGGTACGACACCAAATCGACTTATGGACAACGGTTAAAAGGTCGATCCATTACTATTAAAATATTATTCAAAAGCTATCCATTCCATTTTTGTTTTTTCTAGAAGGTTTTTTTGATTACCAGCAACAGAACGGAAGCCGTGTTATTCCGGTACAGATTAATGCTGACGAGGCGAGAAAGAACAAGACATCGGCCTTAAAAATATTACGTTCTTTCTTTAAGAAGCATCTTGGCTTCTCTAATCCCACACATAAAAGGGATTATTCCGTCGAGCCGATTGACAGCAAACGCTTTTCCTCAACGCTAAATGTTCGTTTTGTTAAGTGCAGTTTCTGCTGTGAAATTTGCGTTGCGTTTGAAGTGCCTTTTATTGCCTTTAGGTTAATGGTGGACTCCCTTCCTCGTCTTCATCGTCAGATCCTTATGAGCGTCGTCGTTCTAATTCAATCATTTCGTCCGCTTTCCCACGGCGTCAGTCGTTCAGTTACCGAAATGGAGGGACACCTGATCATGCACCAATACCAGCGACAAATAACATGCCGTCTTCTCAATTTAATCACGACAGGCGCAAAAACGGGGTGACAAGTACTGATTGCGAGTCGGATGAACCACCACAGTTCGCTGAACTGATGCAACGTTTCTCGGATATTTCGACTTCCGACATACGTCCAAGGCTTCCATCTGCATCAATGTATCAATTTCCTACCAAGCTTGGCTCAACGTCGACGAAATTTTCCACGTCGACGCTTCCTCCAACGCCTTCGCCTTTTTCTCGACCAATGCATAATTCGTTAAACCCCTTACAACCACGGCCAACGACGAGTGATCTACAGCATTCATTCAGAGAAAAATCCGCTGCTAATGATGGGGAGTTAATGCTGAAACAACATTCTCGAAGTTCACAAGTTCCTTGTCTTAAAGGTGAGCGTATTTGACGAGAAAGAAAATGAATGTTTGAATTAAGGACTGATCAACCACGGAAACACTTGTTACTTCAGTGCTATCATCCAATGTTTGGCTTCTTGTGAACAATTTGCCAAATTTTTTGTTTGCAATCATTCGGAAGAGACAGTTATGTTTTGTGGGCTATTTTTAACAGATAATTGTTTTTAAGACCGGTGGTTCTTCCACTGATCAGTCTTCCACCAATTCTATGCCGTTGCTCACTAATGCGCTATCGGCAACTTTGTGTTGTTTATGGTTCAACAACAGCTTAGCGGATTCTTCTTGTTACCGACTCTTGCAACTTATTTCAAAGGCCAATCTGCAATTTGTGTTTTTCCAGCAGCAGGTTTTGGGGTCCCATATTTTGAAAATAATATTTCATTATAAACTAATTTCGGTTCTTCCGGGTTTTGCCACCCCCCCCCCCCTGAAATTTTTTTTAAATAATTTTTCCTAGGCTAATTTTTGATGCTGATCACGAATCTGATGTTTATTTTTAGCTACAACGTGTTTTACGTGAGTTACGTGAAAATTTACGTGTAAAATTTTAAATTTTCTAAAATTAATTTTTAAACATGTTCGTTGGTCTCTAATGTCTTATTTATGTTTAATCTGTGACTGTTCACTGTTTGTTGGTCTCTAATTTCGAGTCTCTTCTCCCGTTATGCTCTAATGAAATCGAAGCTGCAAAATTTAACACATTGTAGCTAAAAATAAACGTCAGATTCGTGATCAGCATCAAAAATTAGCCTAGGAAAAATTACTAAAAAAAAAATTTCAGGGGGGGGTGGCAAAACCCGGAAGAACCCTAATTTCTCGTTTGTTCAGGATGCCCATGAGTGTTTGATTTGGCTTTTGAATCGTCTCCATGATGAAGTAAAAGAACGCGAAATGAATGCCAACAAAAAGCACACGGACAATGAAAATGGCATCGATAACGGAATGGTTGTTCATCATCAGGTACTTACCAGAAAAGCAATTAGAATGTAATTTTTTATTATATGACTTTTACAGATCCAAAAATCTGAGGGTGAATTGGCCAGCGATGCGTTGGAGCGCGTCAGCGGCACAAACCGTTCCACGGTGATGGAAATTTTTCGTGCCCAATTCCGCTCTGCCGTGGAGTGCACAAACCCAGTGTGTGCCTTCACAAACCTCACATTCGATCCCTACTTGTCCATTTCGCTGAGTGTGCCATTGCCGAAGAAGTAAAAAACGAAAAAGGGGAATGAATTTTAATAAGCAAAAAAATCGAAAAATCATTATGCATTTGACTTTTTTCGTTTTTTCCAATTATTTTATACCTTTTAGACCAAGTGAACTCACTGTGCTCTTCGTGCCATTCTTTGGTGCTCGTCAAATCATTCGGTATCATTTCCAGCTGGCCGACCCTTTATATACCATTTGGGATGTCAAAGAACGCGTTATGCAACATGTCCGTGCCCCATCTGAACAAGTAGTCCCGATGCATTTTTGGCAATATTTTTTGTTTGTTTTAGTCTTTGTGTTGCCAGTTTCAACCCAATGGACAATGCCAATTTTTATCTGACAATGTCAAATTGGATGAAAATACAAAAGAAGTCATTTTGGTGGAAGTGCCAAAGCTGAATGAGCAGCAACGAATGCAAGAAATGGTCGTTGCCATTGTTGTGTTTGTGCTTGGCATTGTTCCTGACGGGGAAAGGTTATAATCCGAAAAATTAAACCATTATGATGGGTAACCGTAACCAAAGAAAATAAGTCTTTGCTTTCCGTTTAGATATGGAAATCCTTTTGTCGTTGTTCTGAACCGCCATTGGAGCTATGATCGGATCAGCAGTTTGCTGTTTGAGAAGGGTTCCTTTATGCTCCCTCGTGCTTTCTACCCTTTGCCGGCTGATTACACTTTGCTCGTCCAACATTCGGCTGAACAAGTCGCTTGCCTTGACCCGGCCATGGCGATGCCATTGTTTCACGAATACATCAACAAGTCAGTTGAATCAATTTTTCCTTGTTTTCGACAAATATAATTTTAAAATTATCTCCAAGTTTTTGTTACCACTTTTTGTCTCCAATTTTTGGTCTACAAAACCTTCCATTTTAAAAATATGGAAAAACAAATGTCAACTCATTATTATTTACTTAAATTGCTTATTATGAAAATTTTAGCACATTGTCCGACCATCATTCATCAGTTCCAGCCTTAAAATTGATCGTCGAATGGAGTTCGTCAGTTCGTCATGAATTTCAGCGAGTTCCGATGGAATCTGTGGCTCATGATTACACTTTTTGTCGGGGCCGCTTCCAAAGTGTCAATTATGACACATATGGTCAAGACGAAATTCCAATTCCTTTGGCCACTCTCATCGATGACTATGTAAAGCGGGAAACCATCCAAGACTGGAAGTGTCCGAAGTGTGGTCGTTCACCCGGTCGAAAGGAACTGAAATTCCATTCGTTGCCCGATGTGCTCATTTTCCACCTGAAGCGTTTTGAATTGGTATGATGTTCTGGCTAAACAATACTCTCAGAACTCTAAAAATCAGAAACAAATAAAATTACAATTGATTTTCAGCTCAATGATGGAATTGCGAGCAAAATTGAAAGCCGTGTCCAAGTTCCGCTGGAGGGTCTCGACATGGGTCCGTATGTGTTCAACCCCGATGTTCGAGCAAATACACTGCCGAAAGTACCTTCCAATTGAATGCAAAAATAGTTAAAAATTACATTTCTTTAGCATCGGCGTGAAAGGGCGACTGACTTTTTGCACAAACACCCGGAAAATAGCATTTACGATTTGATTGGCGTTGTTTCTCATTTTGGGCAGGTGGGTTTACTTTTTCAGAGACTATTGAAAGGTATTTCTCTGCAGAGAACAAATTCTGGTCATTACACTGCGACAACGCGCAACCCATTGGACGGTCAATGGCGGACCTTCGACGATTCGCGTGTGTCCCAACCGATCGGGCAGGGCGACATCCGCGTTTCCACAAAGTCCTACCTGCTGTTTTACGAGCGACGTTTACACCGAGATGATCACCAATCTTTGATGACGGTATCATGTGAAAAATGGTTCCCAAATGCACTTCCGGACCACGTATTGGCCAAGTACAACAACGGAGTCGGGACGACCAATGCTAACAGCTGCAACGGGCATTCGCCATTGGTCACCAAAGGCGTTACTCGACTCAGCTCGGCGGAACCGTTAATATTGGAGAATAGCTATGAAAAACGACGTTGTTCAATCGATGATGGCGATAGTGAGGGGAGGGGCAACAGAGTGATGGCTCGGCACAACGGAGTGAGTGCCGTGCCGCCCTCCACGCCCGTAGTGCCGCTCAGATCGTCTTCAGTCATTCCGATCAGCACAACTGCAACCGTTGATAACCATCGCAATTACCCTACATATTCAAGGATTAGGAACAGCGGCGTTTTTGCTCGTCCATCAACCGCAACATTATACACGCCGAGTGCAGGACGAATGGCCATTAGCAGTCACTCAACATTGACGTCTTACCCCCGTGGTTTTAATAGCGGAACACGACTAACGAATGGAAATTACCCTCGCTATTCGAACACATACCATTTTTGAAATGATTCTTAGGGTTGGACAGGTTCCGATTGGCATTTCCATTTGCAGCTAATTGTGGGTTCAGTCCAATTCATCGTCGGCTTGTCCAACTTTAATATTCCATCAAACTAATCCCAACATTTCCTTTTGTTATTCTCGACAATTACACAATGCCGACTTATTTTTGACACTTTCCTTTCCGTTTGTAAGCGCCTTATCTCCTTGGATTAGTTGTTTAGTCCGCCTTTGTTGTTACGCCTCAATTTGAATTTTCTTATTGGCCTTAACATTGTATATTATACCATCTTATTTTCTTTTGTCCCTTCCCTACGCATCATTCATTAGTCCCTCCTCGTTTCCCATTTTTATTGTTTTTTTCTGCCGGTGCTTCCGTTTATTCTCGTCACCGACTTTTTCAATTTCTAATCACAAGCATAAAATACTTAATTTCTTTTACTTTGTCAGTTACGGGGCTACAGAAACTCACAATTAATCTGAGCATTTTTGACTTGTCACTGCTGCTGTCCTATGCATTCTCCGAAAAATAGCAAAAGCAATTTTCTTTAAGTTTAAGCTGAATGCTGCGTTAGTCAGTGTCTTAGCAAATGTTGGATTATTCACCGACTGAGTGGGAATTATTATGAGCAAAGATTGGTAGTTTTGGGAACACTCCGTTCAATTCTCTCCCAAGACATTAAAATGAAAATTTTATTTTTGATATTCTTTTTGCCGTTTTGCGTTCGCTCCCGACATTCTTCGGCGGAAGGTGCCGATAAATTTTAAAATTAAATTGGTATAAAAATAAGTCGCCGTTTTTTATTTTTGCTTTTTGGTGTCTTCGTCTGATTTCTTTCGCGGATTTATCTGCTGCTCTCTTCTCAAAGAACTTTGTTTGTTTTTGGTTGACTGTGCTTTTTCTGTCCTTTCATACCGTAACCCCCCCCCCCCCAATTACCGTACCCCTTTGTATTGTGCCATTTGGGAGTTTCTTTCAGATTCTGTCCAATCGGAGGAGCGGAAAGTGCCACCGCCGAAGGCGAGGGACCATTCGTCGTCGGATTCCTCACAAATAAATGACGAAAATCCCTTGGAAAATTCGGCTCAAATTAAACGAACGGACCTCGAGAATTTCTGTTTCGGCAGCGGAGACACTTTTCAGCTTGGCCCGTGCAGTTCGAGGTGGTCAAATGAGAAAAGAACCAAAGGGAAGAGGAAAAGGGAATCGGACAAAAGGACGACACAGAAAAAGGGACAAAAGGGCAAAAAATGGACAAACAGAAAAAGGGCAAAAAATGGACAAACAGAAAAAAGGGCAAAAAATGGACAAACCGAAAAAAGGGCAAAAAATGGACAAACCGAAAAAAGGGCAAAAAATGGACAAACCGAAAAAAGGGCAAAAAATGGACAAACAGAAAAAAGGGCAAAAAATGGACAAACCGAAAAAAGGGCAAAAAATGGACAAACAGAAAAAAGGGCAAAAAATGGACAAACAGAAAAAAGGGCAAAAAATGGACAAACCGAAAAAAGGGCAAAAAATGGACAAACAGAAAAAAGGGCAAAAAATGGACAAACAGAAAAAAGGGCAAAAATGGACAAACAGAAAAAAGGGCAAAAATGGACAAACCGAAAAAAAGGGCAAAAAAATGGACAAACAGAAAAAAGGGCAAAAAATGGACAAACCGAAACAAGGGCAAAAATTGACAAACAGAAAAAAGGGCAAAAAATGGACAAACCGAAAAAGGGCAAAAAATGGACAAACAGAAAAAAGGGCAAAAAATGGACAAACCGGAAAAAAGGGCAAAAAATGGACAAACAGAAAAAAGGGCAAAAAAATGACAAACCGAAAAAAGGGCAAAAAATGGACAAACCGAAAAAAGGGCAAAAAATGGACAAACAGAAAAAAGGGCAAAAAATGGACAAACACGAAAAAAGGGCAAAAAAATGGACAAACCGAAAAAAGGGCAAAAAATGGACAAACAGAAAAAAGGGCAAAAAATGGACAAACCGAAAAAAGGGCAAAAAATGGACAAACCGAAAAAAGAGGCAAAAATGGGCAAAGCGAAAAAAGGGCAAAAAATGACAAACCGAAAAAGGGCAAAAAATGGACAAACCGAAAAAAGGGCAAAAAATGGACAAACAGAAAAAAGGGCAAAAAATGGACAAACCGAAAAAAGGGCAAAAAATGGACAAACAGAAAAAAGGGCAAAAAATGGACAACCGAAAAAAGGGCAAAAAATGGACAAACAGAAAAAAGGGCAAAAAATGGACAAACCGAAAAAAAGGGCAAAAAATGGACAAACAGAAAAAAGGGCAAAAAAATGGACAAACCGAAAAAAGGGCAAAAAATGGACAAACAGAAAAAAGGGCAAAAAATGGACAAACCGAAAAAAGGGCAAAAATGGACAAACAGCCGATGGCATTCTGTCGATTTCCAAGAGTACAGCACAAAAACAACAGCAACTTTCACTTGCATTTGCTTTTCCAATTAATTTTCCTTTTGGCCCATCCTTAAGCATTTTTGGCCACAAATTGGAAGAATTAAATTCTTTGCGATTGTTTTCAGCTTTTTGAAGTGCGGCAACGACCAAAAACCCTTTACCTTTGCCGAATGTCCGCTGGGCAGCGTTTTTGTGGGCAAACAATGCAAGGGAAACGCATTCATTCGCTCGTAAATAATGAAACTTTGACAGGCAAAATGGCGAGGAAAGTCAAAGATTGTTTTGTGCCGGAAGTTAACTTGTTAAACGACGCAACTGAGAAGCTGGCACAGGTGAAAGAGTAAAACAGTAATTGGGTAATTAGCACCAATTGGCTAATTAGCAGTAATTAACTAATTGGATAATTAGTAGTAAATGCTGCCATAATGCCAAGTTCAACCATTCATTAGGCGATCAATTTTTGCGCTCAGCGAAGCCCTTTCGACGCGACCCTTTATTTTTTTGACGGGAAAGGCCCAACCCAAAAGTGTTCCCGCCAGGCGTTGGTGTGCCGCGGCATCGCTTCGGCACCGTTGGCGATTGGGTGCCCTTCGGGTGAGAGAACGAAAGATGAATAACAGAACGCCAAATTACCGCAGGCAAATCGTTCGACCCGAAAACGCTGAATTGTATCGCTGCCCCGGAGCAGTGCGCAGTGCTCGTGGGCTTTTTTTGATGGAAAATGCCAAACTTTGCCATTTGAAATGTTTAGGCATCTGCTCAAAGACCCATCCGACAGCTGTTGCTCCATTTGTACTGCTCCAAAGCGCACCCACCGAAGAAAGACATTCCGAATGACGAAGATGGAATTCGGATGCGATCAGAAGGTGACGAGCCGTCGCAGCAGCAAAAGCCAGCGATTGTCCAAGTGTCGTCAGACGCGCAACAGAATCGGTGCCGAAATTGGTCAGTCGGTGACTCAACGGACGAACGGTCATTAGTCCATTAATTGCCCCCCTCCACCCGCGTCATTTGGTCATTTCCGTTCATTTTCCGCGTTTGCGTTGAGGTACGTGGTCTGTGAGTCAGTTGAAGAGCCTGAGTTGATATTTTGCGACAATGGCAAAATGTTTGACTTGTCGAAACGCATCTGTCGGCGCATTTTGCCCGGGGATCGGTGTCCGTTCAATGGCGTTTGCCGGTGGGTTAAATAATAATTGCTTTCGCTAATTAAATGTCGTTTTGCCATTAATTCAAAGGGGTTGGGAGTGGCGAATGAGCCCCGTGGGCGAATGTCGCCGCGACTTTTTGTTTGCAACGGCATCCGTCCGCAACTGTTCCAATGCGAGAAGGAGCAGGAAGTGTTCCGGGACGGCGAGTGCACCGCCGCGAGTTCCGCTTGCGACGTGTGCCAACCGGGGGAAAGCAAAAGGTCGACAGACAAATGCGAAGAGGTGGGAGCAAAAGGCATTGGGTGCGAAATGATCCGATTTCTCTTACTCTCTATTCCCCCCCCCCCCCTTCCTCTCTCAAATTCTTTCTCTCTCTCTCTCTTCTCTTTCTCTCTCTCTCTCTCTCTCTCTCTCTCGCTCTCTCTCTCTCTCTCTCTCTCTCTCTCTCTCTCTCTCTCTATCTCTCTCTCTCTCTCTCTCTCTCTCTCTCTTGGCTTTGAAGCTGAATTTTGTTGTCCGCTTACCTAATTCATTTGGATCAGTTTTTCTTCTGTGAACGGGATGCTAGCACAGGGCGATTCCACTGGCGGCAGTACATTTGCACCAATGGCCGAGTTTTCAATCCGCAAACGCGCGAGTGCGTACCGCACGGCACTTACCATTGCCCAACACGGACTTTGGTCCTTTTTGTGTTAATTATGTAATTACCATGCTTTAATCACCTTTTGTTCTTTCTCTCAGTGTCGAGATGGCGATTCGTACAGGTGACGACTGCTCAGTTGATGGTCAGAACAATTTGATCACTCACTATTCATTTCTCAACAGTGTCGAATGTGGCGACTTTTTCGTGTGTTCCAATGGCAGATTTGTGCCGGGAAAATGCCCTGAAATGACCCGCTGGGAAATGGCCCAGCGGCGTTGTGTGTACGTCGTCATTCTGCGCTTAAAATTTCAGTCCGTCCCTTTGCTGCTATTTTAGCGCTTCGCCCGAATGTCGCCGTTTCAAAGATTTGCCGCCAAAAGCATTTGTCGGAGGGGCCGAATGTCTGGACGGACAGACAAAGCCATCGGTCGACTGTAAAAAGTTTGAAGAGTGCGCGGAGGGCAAATGGATGACACGGCACTGCCATGAATATGCCAGCAGAAAACTCAAAAGTGTGCCAAGGATGGGGACAGAAACGCAAAAGAGAGGAAAAGGGGATATATTGACCAATTAACGGGAAAAGTGATTAAATGATCAGAATTATTGGCCACTCAAAGTGATCAATCTCAAAATGATCAGTCCATCCAACTCTTTCCCTTTTCCGTTCTTCGTTAGGTCCGTGCCGTTTCTGTCCCCAATTGTCGTCCTCATTTGTTGGCACTGAAATTGAAGCGAAAAAGCAACAGTGGACGGACATTTACCCGTTGGAACGCCTTTTGCCCGACAATTTCAATCCGTTCGAAGGCCAAGGCGTTCGCCACCGCCGTTGTGTGGAAGGCGAAGTGTGCTTTTGCTTCAATTTTCCCGGGGAATTGGCATTTTCCAGAGGATTGTGAATCGGCACGACTGCGCCCGCTTCATGGAATGCGTTGACGGCGATTGGTTCAGCCTTTCTTGCCCGCTTGGCCACTATTTCAGTTTGGAAAACGAAACTTCAAAATTTAATGAAATTGAAAACCCAGGCCCACGAATCCAAGGCTGTCTGTTGGCCAGCTCCTCAAACTCTTCCTCAGCAGCGATTCCAATGTGCAACGAGCTTCTGACTGTGGCGGAGAAGGCCACTTCGATCACCACCGAATTGAAAGACACAAATTCCAAAAGCGATTCAGTGATTTTTTTTGATTATTTTCAGCGAATGAAAATGCCAACAAAAAACAAACACAATTTCCTCCCCCCCCACCCGAAAAGATGCATTTTTTGCCAATTCTTTACTCAAATGGAGGACAATCGCCGATCGGACCGGGCGCGGGGCCATTGCCGGAGTTGGGCGACAAGGAAATACGGCAGAATTATGTGGGCGATTGGGAAGGGGCCACGGCATCGCAATTAATCCAAGCCAATGCTATTCACTCATCATTCCATTCAGGCCGGCGCATTCAGCTTCTGCGACGCGAACGCGGCCAAAAGACTGCCCAATGCGTACGACTGCACGCGTTTCCGCGAGTGCGCGTTGGACAGGGGCGGCTATTACGCGGAAAAGCAATGCGCACCCGGCACACAATTCGACCCGACATTTGGGCGGTGCAGTTTCAAGTAACGAAGTGCCAAAGCGAATTTGAATAAAATTCGAATTGGTTAGTTATTCTTGCGCACCAACAAAATGCGTGGAAGGCATTCAAGAAGGAGGGCAAAAGTGTGGGCACGCCCGGCACTGCCAAGGCGGGGAATGGCACGAGTTCATCTGTGAGCACGGAATGGCATTTGTTGGCGGACGCTGCAGCGACCGCGTGCGTTGCCAAAGCAAAAGTGATCAATGGGCCAAGGGGAAATAGGAACAAATTCTGATCAGACCCACCGAGCAATGGCCAATGTGCCGAGGGACACACGCGGGCACATGGCAGAGACTGCTCAAAGTATCTGATGTGCCGATTTGGCCAATTTGTGGAGGAAAACTGCAACAACGGACATCGCTTCAACCCAACAGTTAGTGGACAAATTGCCGAGAAAAAACGAAAAGTCATTGGGGGGGGGGGGAGAAAAAGGCAACCAAAAGCCATGGGAAAAATGCGAGCGGTGAATAAATCGCTTATCCAACGGATTTGGAAAGTGTTCATCTCGCTTTACGTTTTGAAGATCGGCCGTTGCGATCCTTCCTTCGCTTGCCCGGAACATCAAAAGCCGCCGTGTTTTGAGGGTCAAATGCGTGCCACGGAAACACCGTCCGCCGCGCCAACGGCCAAATGCACGACGGAATATGAGCTGTGCCGTGACGGACGCTTTGAGCGCATCAGTTGCCCTTACGGAGAACATTTCGCTGGGGGGCGTTGTGTCGCGGGGAATTGCAACGGTGGGCAAAGCGGCAGTGGCCAAGGCCAAACCGATCGAACGGCGATGTGTAAGGTGAGAAGGCATGTGCTAATTAGTGGCATTTGCCTTGATTATGCCCAGGAATCGCCCGGTCCGCAAGGCTTTCGATCTGACAGCAAAAATTGTGCCAAGTTTTACCAATGTGCCAATGGAAAATGGGTGCCAAAGGACTGTGCCAAAGGCACTGTGTTCAATCCGGCCTTGGCCGTCTGCGATTGGCCTGCCAATGTGCCGGGATGCTAAGAAATGGCAAACGGAGAAAGGAACAGACGATCAGCCGATTTTAAATCATCGGCACAAAGACAAAACGCCAAAATTAAAAAAATAAATAAATTTTGTCTCAAATACAACTAAAACAACAGTTTCAAAGAAAAAGTCAGAACATAACGTGGGAATTGAGAAATGGCGGGAGAAGTTGATGCACACTCGGGTTGGCCAAGTTGTAAGTGATCCCTCCGCCGGAAGTGCCTTAAAATGCTGAAAATCAATTTGGATGCATTTGAAATGCAAATGATTGCCGTATCAATGGTAAAATGAGTAAACTTTTTCCACCATTTTTGCCCATCGTCAAAACACACCGCACGGCAAACAGCCATTGCACCCGCACATTGGTGGCACGCCGACGCCCATTTGCCCCCCTCCCATCAGCACTTGGTTCATATTCTGCGACTGACCCTGAAACGGCAACTCTAACCAGTCCAATTCGTTTTTTTCGGCCCACCATGTTGTATCCGACTGTGCTGCCCATCAATGTGCCGACCGTGCCGAGCAGTGCGCCGCCGATTGCCGCGCCCTTCCAAATGCCGTGCCCATGGCTTTTCCTCTCCTTTTGTTTCGTCACGCGCTGCCTTCGTCCTGTACCTCCCCATGCTCCTCCTCCTCTTCGTCTGTTTGGCCTTTGTCTTCCGCCATTTGGCCATCTCCTTAATTAACTTTGTCATCCCCTCCCCCTCCCTTTCTTCCCTTTGCCTGTTCTGTCGTGCCATTCGCTGTCGTTTCGCGCCCATTCGGCGTCCCCTACCCGTGCCGAAGTTGTGCTCCTCCTCGTCCTCCTCCGTCTCCTCTTCCTCCTCTTCCCGGTGTTTCATCTTCCGCTTTTGCCCTCCCCTTCCCCTTCCTCCTCTTCCTCCTCCTCTTTCCTCCTCTTCTTCCTCCGCCTCCTCTCCCTCACTTTCATTTTGTTGCTGTTCTCTTTGACTCAACGGAATGTTTCGCTTCACCCTTCGCTGTTCGCTGATCATTTTGCCACCCGTTTTTTGATCGGAAGTGATCGCTTAATTGGGGGGGGGGGGAGAGAGAGGGTTTCTTTTGTCTTTTTTCCTGTATGTCCAAATTTGGCTTCTCACTCTTTTCAGTTTCGTCGATGGCACCGATTTTGGTAAAAGCGAATAGAAAGAAGAGAGGAATGGAGCACATCAGAAACAAATTCATTGTTAGAAGCAATTTTTTGAAACTGAGAAAAGCTAAAAGAAAAAAAAGAGAAAACGAAAAAAAATAAAATGAAAATTGATTTTATATCGATTTAAATGGCACGAGGTAAAGCGAAAGAGATAAAATCCAATGATTGACGAGATGATATAGATTATGTCATGATTGCACCATCTCATTAGCGTCTTAACTAGCTAATTAGTGTTTTCAAAGCATTCCCCTCCGTGCCTTCATTCCTTTTTTTCTCATCGTGCCCCTCTTATTCCCCCCCCCCCCCTCTTCCTCTTCATGCCATTTTCATCTTGTCCCTTCCATTCCCTCCCTCCCTCTCGTCCTCAATTCTTCCCATTTCCCCAATTCCCCCGGTCCTCCTCCCCTGCCCAATCATCTTTCATTAGTCTTCCCTTCTCCCTCCTTCTTCTTTCATGACTAATTTTCCCATTCCGTTCATCCCCTGCGGGGAGATCGCATAAATTGGTCTTTGCAGCGGGAAATGAGGGAGAAGAGCTGAAGACGAAGACCCAATTTCTTCCGGCACTTCTGGGGCAAGGTTAATAACACCGCGTCCCTTCGCTGATCTTCCGGAAGACTGTGAGGGGATTAACCTCACAGCCGACAGCGGACAGAAAGAAATTGACGCTCCCCAAATGGGAAAAGCGAGAGAAAGAGCGGAAGGGGAGGGGAAGCAGGAAAGGGAGGGAATCATCCCCCGGGGGGAGGGAAAGGAGAGTCATCCCCCCGGGGGCAATGATCGTTATTCTCTCATGGAAAGGAGGCAGCGTGATCAGTGCCCACTTCGGTTATTCTCCAATCCCCAATTTTCCCTCTTTCGTCGGTCATTTGTCCATCTGCCGACTCATAAGCGCCTTCCGGCGCTTGGAACGGAAGAAATACGCGGGAAAGAAAGCCTTGGGGGGGGAGTCGTAAAGGGCGAAATGCCAAATGTAAAAGAATTTCAGAATTAACCGCCAAATTTATTCCAAAAAATGAATTCGGGTTCCGATTTTGTTCACTTCTTTTTGCACTTCTTTCACCTTTTTGTCGCCATTCTTTCTTATGACATTTCGGCAGTTTTGGACAATTTTATTATTGGTAAGATTAAAACAAATAATTATTTGTATTAATTTTCGGGATTGACCATTTAAGGCACTCCAAAGGTCATTTGCGGGGAGTCCGAAGTGGCATTGGACATTATCACGGCGAAACCATTCATTGGTAATTTGAATGGCACTTTTTGGCTAATTGCCGACCCACTCCTTCCAATTCCAACAATTCTTTTGTTCTTTTCAGGGAATATTTTTGTAAAAGGCCGTGCCAAAGACACGACCTGCCGACAGTCCTTCTCCGACCCCGCTTTGAGCAACGGCACCAACACTTACGTGCTCAGTCTTGGCAAGTGCGGCATGCAAAGGCTCCGATCGGTGCGCTTGCTTCCTAATTAATTAAATGGCCCAATTGCAAAATGCCAATTTGCTTCAGGCAAACCCCCGGGGCGTTAATTTCGCCGTCACCGTCGTCGTCTCCTTCCATCCGGCCGGGTTCATCACCAAAACAGACAGAGCATTCCATTTGAATTGTTTCTACACAGAGCCGGACGAAATTGTGACCAGCAGTTTCGAAGTCAGGTGAACAGATGAGCAGGGAAATGAATGGCCTAATTTCTCAATTAATTAATCAATCGTTTTATTAACTTTTAGCCAATTGCCAACGCAAGAATTGAGTGATCAAATGCAAATGCCCACGTGCCATTACTCCGTGCACAGCGAAAGCATCGACGGAGCGCAACTGACGTTACAAACGCAAAATGTTGCAAAAGCCATGGCCAATTTCCGCTGTTTTTAGGTGGGCCAATGTCGGTGATGTTGTGTTCCACGTATGGGAATGCCGAGGCCCGGAAATGGGCATTCTGATCAAAAAAGTAACAGCTCAGCAGAGGGGATGGAATTGTGGAAAATTGCATTTGCATTCAGTGCTTTGTCACGGACGGCGACGGGGAGGACCACGCGGTGGTGGACGAAGACGGGTAAAACAAAGGGGAGGGGGCTAATTAATTAATTAGGGGAATAAAAATTAAATGAATCATTTATTTAATTAATTAGGGATGCATTGGGAGAAGGGATTTTTCAAAAGCAACAATAAAATTGCATTGATTGGCTAATCAGTTGTTCACTGGACCATTCTCTGATCAGTGAGGTGACCTACGAGAAGGAGGGCATAATGCGAGCTCATGCCAAAAGTCAGGTGGGCCAAAAAGACACTTTCCATTGGATTTTTCGGCATTTATTCATTCGTCCGTTTGTCCTTCCCTCCCTTTGAAGGTGTTCAAATATGCCGACTCCAACCAGCTGTTCTTCACCTGTCAGATCAGAATGTGCCAAAGACAGATGGACATGTGCCGCGGAGTGACGGTGAATTTGCGGGCGGACGAACCAATCGAAATTCATTTTCCGCAAACATTCAGCCGCCAAAATGCGAAGGAAGGGAAAAGCGAAAGGGCGCCAATGAGAAGAAAACGGCACACAGTGAGGACGAAAAGCGGGCGGAAGAGATCACGGGGGAGGAGAGAGTGGCGGCGAATGGCACAAAAGCGACGAGGGAAACGGCGGCGGTAAAAGTGGGGGAGGAGGGGAGAGAGTCTCGGCATTTGAGGGCGAGTTAATTGGCCGAACTTCGAGAATCATTTGCACAATTTTATTAAATCGGATGACCAACATTTTTCATTTTAAAGTCCAATGGAACGACGACGGCACTTCCAACCGAAGCACAGCGTAAGAAAAAGCAGCAGAGACCGGCCGAAGTGGCGGAGGAGGAGGAGGAGGACGGAGAAGAGGAGGGACAATGGGTGCTGAAGAGAATGCCGATGGCGGAAGGGCGACACGGAAGGAAAAGCCGCGCATTGGCAGAGGGTGACTAGTTACTGATTGACCATCACTAATTACTGCAAATGCCAATTTAGCCGAAATGCCATTGGAGAGAGGGGACAAGCGACCGTTGGAGGTGGACGTGGCATCCCCGCAGATGTTGGTGCTGGACCAGGAGGACCGTGCCCGGATGACTACCGCGCGGTGGCATTCCTCGTCGACAACAGCCGCGCCTTCGCCGCCACATTCTGAGGGACAAAATGCCGGAGAAGTTATTTCCGCATTGGATGCCCTTCGGGGAGTGCCATCGCTTCATCCGCCGCTTTGTCTCTCCCACGACATTTTTGTCTTTTTCGTCCCATTCACCGTTGCACTGCTCGTCGGCCTCGGCTCTGTGCTGACTTTATGCATTTTGCACGCTTTTTCACGAGTTGCGCGGCCAAAAGTGCCAATGCGTTGGACACCGATGCTTTTTTAAGCATTTTGGAAAATAAAATGGCATTTTGTTTTTTCAAATAAAAAAACAGAAATAAAACATAAAGAAAAGAAAACATATGGACAACAAAATGAGAAGAAAATACGAAAGATGAACTATTTTTTGAAAATTGAGGTATTTAAAGTTTGAAATTCTAAAATAATTTAAAATTTGCAATTAATCCACGTGAAGAAGTCCTCCATCGGTTTTGACAGTTGGCAATGGCCCACATTTGGTCGTTTTGATTGGCAATTTGCCAAAAGATTCCGAATTTGGCATCAAACGATGGTAACACAGCAGCCAAAGAACAATGCCGAAGAAGAACAGAACGATTTCAAAAATCCAAATGGGCTGAGGGCCGAACATTTTATAAGCGACGCTGCGGGGGAAAAATTTAAACGGAAAATGGACAAAACAAAACGCCAAACTGTTGATGCCACTCACTTCATCAGCGGTGGACCGAAAAACATCATTGACTCGCCGGTGGCGAAGAACATTCCCTGCATGGTGCCCTGTTTGATGGGCCCGAGCTAAACGGACAATGACAGTCCATCAGCCGACATAATTCGCAAATGATTCCCCCCCTTTACCCCCCTCCCCCCCTTTTCTTTTTTTCTCTCCTTCCCCTCCCCCTTTTACTCTCGTACCATTCGCGAATAGAGCGTGTCTAAGTTAACTTGGCCCACGGGCATGCCAAGACCCAAACACATCACCAGCGCCACGTGATACACATAAACATTGACCGTCTGTGTGGGGGATGACTCAGTAATACCGTATGCCTTTTTTTTTTGTTTTGCCTCACCGGTGTACTGTCGCACCAACTGAAAGCGCAACTATTCGCTGGCATTCTCGCGCTGAGAAAAGGCCATGGGAAGGAGACCAAGAAGAAGATGAGCATCAAACACAGCTGAAAATGAATGGATGGAGCAACCGATCAAAGACCGACCATTTCTATTGGCAAATTCATTAAAATTGTAAATCATTTTCAAATTTCGCAACCAATCGCTTCCGCCGTTGGCATTCCGTCGCCCTTTCCCTTTTCTTCGCTTACCGATGCCAAAATGCACTTCCGTTCTTTGAATCGCGTGAAAATTCGCATAGCATAACCGATCGAAATGAGCAATCCCATAATGCCAACGACACCTTGGAAAAGATGGACAATGAGCAAACAAAATGAATGCATTCAGTGCCTTGGCTAAGCATTGTGTAGATGACCGCTTGCTCACCGGACCAATCGAAGGCGGCCATTGTGAAGGGAGAGGACAAACTGAGGGAGGAGGGAGGAGGAAAAGCATTGGAATGAGGGAAATGAGAGGGGGAGGAAAAGCATTGGAATGAGGGAAATCAGAGGGAGGAGGAAAAGCATTGGAATGAGGGAAATGAGAGGGGGAGGAAAAGCATTGGAATGAGGGAAATGAGAGGGGGAGGGAGAGGGGGGGGGCTTTGAAGAAAAAGTGAGGGAATTGCTCTTACGAAATCATATAGAGGAGGAAGGCGCTAAAGTTAATGCGAACGACGAAGCAGGCAAAGATGGCGAGGTGGTCCAACTTGACGGGATGCAACACTTTGTGCCCTTTTGAGGGGGAAGCGGGCGGAACGGGGCTCACCGAACGGTCGAAAACAAACAAAATTAATTCCTTATAAATAGGACGGATCATTTCGCATTGCTCACCCTCTCTGCGCGGCACTGCCAATTCCAACGGCGCACTTTCAGTGCCGCCAATGTCCGCGCGCGGTTTTCCCTTTCGCCCGTGCCGCGCGTTGGCACCCGCGGCGAAATGCATTCGGCCGTCGAAGAAAAACCCCAAAAGGACGAAGCTGAAAAGACTGAGCAGCGACTGAATGTAGACGGGTGCCGTGTAAATGCTAAGTTGGGCATGCCAAGGAAGCGAAAGCGAATCGGGGAAAACGTATTTAGTGGAGAGGACGATCACTGAACAAATGGAAAAAGTGAAAAGGGAGGAGCAAGCTCACCGGGGCCCAAGATGAAGCTGAGGTTGATGGCAATGCTTAGCAGCGCAGTGGCCTTTTGCCGGTCCCGATCAGTGCTTGACATGGCCAACTGCAGAGAACGGCAAAGTTAATGACGGCACTTTATGATCAATACTGATCAGTGATTATTTTCATAAACTCTGATCACTGATCAGTTATTTCGCTTCCCTTCCCATCATTTGGCACCTGAGTTCGCCATATGATAAGAGCGCCTAAATATAAGGCAATTATTCGTTGGTTTTCAATCGCCATTTACCCCCGGAACAGCCAATTAGAAACTCCAACGCGAGAAATGCCCATTTTCGCCATTGTTCAACCAATATTTCCAAATTGGCATATAAAAGGGAGCAAAAAAACGACATAAGAATGCCGCTCATAAAGGACGGCCTAAGGGAGAGAAGAGAATGGCATTTCCAAGCAATTTAAATTAGCCTCACTTTGTGTGGGACAAATAATTGCTTATGTATCCCGAGGCCAACGAGGCCAAAATGGTGCCAAAAGTGACGGCGGATTTGGCCACGCCGTAAAACTCTTCGCCGACATTTGGGTCCATCTGCCAAGGGGGGGGGGGGGGTAAGGCAAATTCGATGCCAAAAGGGCAAAGGCGGACGAACACTTTTCAAATATGGCCAACTGTTCATTTGGATCACCGACAGTTTGATGGAGTCCTGTGCAGGGAAAGACATGAGCACATTCTGACAATAAGCATTTCTTACCATGACCACGACAAATGAGACGAAAAAAATTGAACGCCAATCGGTCATAAGGACGACGACGGAATTGGAGGGGGCGGGGGACGGAGAGGGGGAAAAGCGGGGAGGGGACGGGGAGGAAAGGGACGGGGACATGCCAAAAGGGAAAAGCTGAAATTAAACGCAAATTGAAAACAAATATCAGATTCAAATGGAATGGCCATTTAACACCATCAAAAACATTTCTTTATCCCAAAAAATCCGATCAATCAATACCAAGAATGGCACACAATCAAATAGTCTATGTTCGAATTGGCCTTATAAAAGGTCCAAAATACAAAAAATGGCCTTTTGAAACAGTGAAATGGATTGGCATGAGAATGTCTCGTCTTTTGTGCCGCTTTCACTGATTTAATTTTGCAATTATTTCTGTTATCTAATTTCCGCCCCAACTTTGGCATTTTTCAGAGAATGTTTTTCTAATAAATGGCATTTAATTGCCACAATATTAGCACCCAATTAAAAACTGCGCATTTTCTGCTGTTTAAACGCCTTTTTTGTGCTGCCAAAGTGCGACATTAATCTATGCTTTGTCAATATTTGTTTCAAATTGCATGTTAACTACTGGCATTTTAATTAATGAATGCCCAATTCCTCAATTATTAACTTCAAATTAATAAAAATGCCATTGGTTGCCAAGGAGAGAAAAGGCAAATTAATTGGCAATTGGCCTATTCAAAGACAAAACGAAAGCTGAAAAATTTGGATTAAAAAGTGAATTGATGAGCAAGGAATTGGAAGATTTTCTTATGATTGGCAATTTGCCGAAAATATCTTTCGATGGATGTAAAAGAAATAAATATTACAAAAATATTTTAAAAATGATTTTATATAAATGCCAACAACATTCAGCCAAAAGATGCCCAACAGAACATTAATGACGGCTGCCCAAACAATGGCAAAAAGCAAAAAGAGGGGGAGAAAAGGGCCAAAACCAGCAAATGCACTTATTCACTGATCATCAGCATTTTACATGGACACAAAATGTGGCACAGCACAGTGCCAATGTTGGCATTTCACGATAATCATCGATGGCACGACTTTCCTATTTTGTTAAACACTGCGAAGTCGCTCTTCGCCTCTGGCGCCAAATTCGCTCAATGGCATTCGAATTCAGCAGAACGACATTGGCATTTGCTCTGATCGGCCAAATGTTCCCAACGAGTGATCACTCGTCGCGTCGCCTTTTTTCGATAATTAATCACCAAATTCACTTCACACTCAAAATGTCATTTTATCAAATTCTCTCATTTTTTGTCCATTGGCCAATTAAAATCAAATTTTTTTTGGACAAAAGTAAAAAGAACGTTTTTTAATGTCTTTTTTTATTTTTGGAAAGTCACTTTTATTCACTTTTTTCAGGTCGCCCTTTCCTCCTAAGTGTGCGCCTTTTGCCTTTTATTTGCTCACTTTTAAGTGAATTCTAAGCCAAAAAAGAAGTGTTTAAATTGTCAATTTAATTTGTGAATTTCCATTTTTGAATTATTTTCTTTAATTTTTCTTTTTTTTCTCATTTTTAAGTTTTCGGCATTTCTGCTGGAATTCCGAAAATGTTATGAGTATCCCTCTTCCCTCTTCCCCATTCCCTTTTTATTTGTTTATATTTTCGTCCGTTTTTCTCCGTTCATTTCCCCCCCCCCATTTTTAATTTGTTTATTTTGCTAATTTATTTTACTTTTATTCGCTAATATTCTAAATTGTGCTTATTTTTCGTCAAATGCCTTTCCCTTCCTTTTTAATTTTCCTTTTTGCCACTTTTTTCACTTTTTCTGCCTTTGGTTGGTCCCTCTACGAATTGCCCCTCAGAATTGGTCCAACTTCGCCAAATGTTTGCTTTTCCCCCTTTTTTTTTGCATTTTCGTCCCAATCCATCGTAGGGTTTGTTCGAATTTGAGCTGAGTGTCGAGCCAAAACTGAGCATGAGTGTTGAGAATGACCATGGCGATTTGTCAGTGAACGACTACGAGCCGAAAAAGGTCGGAGAAAATGAACAAAAACAAAAGAAAAAACAAAAAAGAAAATGGGGCAAACTTTGTGCCATTGGGCAATTTGTCATTTAAAAAAGCCATTTTTGCGTTTGTTCAGATGCTTTGGACGGAGAGAGAGAAGAGCCAATTGCGTCCGTGCCTCGAACATCGCCAACTTTTGTCCGTTTCTCCGCCCGCGCCGCACCAATGCCAAACGAATCGGTCTTTAGTGCTGCGCAAGTTGGCACTGAGTGCGGAGCGAACAATGCCAGACCTGATTCAATTCAACGGACGGCACAAATGGCTGAATGCCGTAAACGGAAAGAGGTGGCCCAGCCAATGATCCTTGCTGTCGATTGGCACAGAGACTGATCTGTTCAGCATTTTTTTACTGATTCGATCATCGCTTTTCGCTTTAGCCCTGGCCCAACTTTGGTGGTCAAAGATGGGTCTGAAGTGTTGATCCGAATCAAAAACCGCCTTCTTCTCCAAAGTCTGACCATCCATTTCCATGGACAAACAATGGACAACAATTGGTTCCTCGACGGCGTTGCTCCCCTCCAGCAATGTCCGATCGCTGTCCGATCCGAGTGAATTTTTCCCATAAAAACGATGCTTCAATTCAAATTGCATTTCATTCACGAGATTCTGATTCTAAAATTCAGTTTCGAGCTTCGCTTCACCGCCCATTCGGTTGGCTCCCATTTTTACCGTGGCAATTTCCCCGCGGGGCACCAAAGCGATGGAATAGTGGGCGCATTTGTTGTGCTGCCGAAGGATGGCGAGCAGCAGCAAATGCACTTCCAAAAAGACTACGTGGCGATGTTTCAGGCACGGGAAGACAAAAAAAGGGACAGAACAATTCGAACGGATGGGCAAATCGCAGAGATCAAAAAGCCCCTCAGGGCATTTTAGGATTGGCCGTTGGTGCCAAGTTGGGAGCAGGCGGACCAATTGGAGGAGGGCAGTGCCCAATTTGTACGCGGGGTCCATGGTGAATTTGACGGACATCCGAACACCAAAGTGGGGACAGAGGACGGCACGTGGGCCATTCTGATCAACAGTTACGCACTTTGGCACTTTTTTGTGGCACAAATTCTTCGTTTAGGCAAGGGATGGCACTCGCGCGAAGACATTCGACGGAAGCCACACAAATTGCAGTGGACCACTTTTCGAGTTGACGAAGGCGAGTGAATTCAAATGATCAAACGGACAAAAAAGACACCATTAAATCATTTGGCCAATCGGATTTAATTGGCAGGCGACAAAATGCGCTTCCGATTGATCCATGCCGGCTTTCGGCACCCATTGGTGGTGCACATTGAGCAGCACCAAATGGAAGTGATCGCCACGGATGGAAACGAAGTCAAACCATTCCGAACCGACGCATTGATCATTTACCCGGGAGAAAGGTCCGTTTCACGGCCGACTAATTGTCTAATTATTATACATGCCAATCACTGCCTAATTGTGCAGATTCGATGTCCGAGTCACTGCCCTCGGCCACCCCCGTTGGCCCATTCACCGAATGGTGGTCGGATTGGCCGAGCAGTTTCTGGCAGAAACAGAAGAGCCCATTTACGGGTTGGCCAACTTAGACTATCATTGGCACGGAGAAACTGCCGACCCAAATTGGGACGGTGGCGAAAAAGGTGAAGCGAACGACCCGACCAAAGTTTGTCTCTATTTTGCGCCCGATTTGCAGTTGATTTTCTGCTGAATCGATGCACTGCTCGCCAATGTGTGCTGCTGGGCTGTCCCTTCAGAACAGAAAATGGCACATTCGCCGCATTCGACGGACGCAAATTCAAATGCCATTCCATAGACGAACTGAGAAACAATGGCAAATTGAACAATTACCCCTCCGGGCATGGGTATGATTAATAAAAGCGAATTTGATTGATTATCACTTCCAAATGCTCACACACACAAAAAGAAATGATGATGATGATGATGAAGTGCTTGAAAGCCATCACATTTCGTTGGACTCCGACCAGAAAACTGTCGACGGTTTCCGTTTCAAAATGCCCGCGGCGAGTTGGGCCCTTTTCCACACGAAACGGCGCGGAAATCGCAGAAGCATTGCGACGGGACAACTGCTCGCGCTGCGAAAGCAAAAGCAAAAGAAGCGGTGCGCCTCCGTGCGAATGCTTTTACCATAAGCGATTCCCTCGGGGCAAAACAATTAAAGTGAAATTGACAAAGGCAAAACGCGCGAATTTTGGCACTTCAGATAACCTTCGTTAACAACGATAGCCTTTTCGGTGGTGCCAATTTCGGCATCACAAATGCCTTCCGCCGTTCCCTCTCCGTCCATTTGCACGGCGTTCGCTTCGAAGTCCTTCAAATTGCCCTCCCCCAAATGATGCGCAACGGCACGGTGACAATTCCCAGGCCGGGCACAGCCCCAAAATGTGTTGGCAAAGAATGCAAAGCAGCGAAAAAGGAACGCAAAGACAAACCGACAAAAGTGCGGAAGGACACCGTAGTGGTACCGTACGGAGGACACACCGTAATCAGGTGGAAAATAGGGGATACGGTAGGGGGAGCGACGCGATTCGATCATCAGACGAAACAAAGGAGGGAATGTAAAATTTGGAAAGGGAGGGAGAGAGAGAGAGAAACGGATAGGGAAGAGAGTGGAGAGGGAGGAGTGGAAAAATGTTTTTTAAGGTTTTACGCAGAAAATCCGGGCTGGTGGATGGCCGAAACGAATCAATATGGACGGACAAGTTTTGCATTTGCCATCGGCGAAGATGACCAAATGCCCAAAGCACCCAAAAAACACCCTTCCGATTGCAACAGTTTCGACCCGGGCACCGACATTTACGAAAAATTCTAATATGAGAATATCTGACTAAAATCTAATTGATGGAATAAGTGAAATTTATATAAATCAAGCAAAAAAACAACTTATATATGCAACGAAATAAAAGGGTAAAGTGAAGAATCAATGGGAATAAGTGCTGTTTTGAGGTGAAAGGCAGTCGTTTATGCTACACATTAAATAAAATCGGCAAATGCGTCGTCCGTCATTCGTTTATATTGCCCAAAATGGTGCTCCTCTTAAAACTGGGAATACGTGAGATTCTCAAGTGAAGTTGGGAGACGCTCCTCCTCAGCTGGGACCGTCTGCGATGGATTGTGCCCGTCGAACTGAATTCAGCCGCGATTGAACTTAAAATTCGTCGTTAAGACGTCTTCGCCCTTCGGGGTCACTGCCTAACTTTTGCTCAACATTTTCAGTGAGTCTAAAAAGCGTAACTTACAGCGCTTTGAGGATGCCGTCCACTTCTTCGGGTCGGTTCTCGCGTTGCTCACGGATTTGCTGCTCAGTGATTTCTTCCATCACAATGTCACGGGTCGACGTCGTTTTGATCTGAAGATCAGTCAAAAAGAGAATCGGACGGAAAGGGTAGAAAAACGAACGCGTTGGATGAGATTCTCGAAAAAGTCGAAGGCAATGTCAAATGTATAGCTAAAGAAAAGCATTAAAAATACTGAAAAAGGAGGAACAAACCCATTTGTCGGACAGAAGAAGCACATCTCATCGGCCTTTTGGTCGCGAATTCTCAGAATGAAAACACCTAATTTGACCATTTTAAAATGAAATCCCAAATGTCGTTGCTCTTTCCCCCTCTTCTCACCCTGTTCCCTTTCCATTTCCAAAGAACGAAAGTTGGCAAATCGGTACAGTTCGATGTGTTTGTACCGGTGCCGGTCCTTCTTCCATGAGGCGCCCCTCCGCAGTGTGCTGAGTGACAATTGCCGCGGCAAAGTGCCGCCACTACTGCCACTGCTGCTGTTCCCGGTGAATGAACTGTTTAAGTTGTTGCTACTCCGACTGAGATCGGATGAATAAATACGGCACTTGGCAACCTGTTTTGTTAAAAAAAAATCGAAATTTAAATAGCACAAACTTACAGAACCTCAACAAAATCGTTGAACAGAAAAAGGCCGATTGTTTTGCCTTTGTATTTTTGTAGAGTGCCTCCGGCGTTCAGCACCACCACGTCAATGGACTGAACGAACTCGCGGTCGCTGGTGATCACGTGGGCCTAAACAATTGAATTGCTTATATTGGTTTTTAGAAAGAGAAAAGCATAACCGGCAATCCCTCAATGTCTTGACAAACTTCCATAAAATGTTGGTAATTTTCGGTGCGTCGCCGAGACTCATTCGTTTTGCTAATAAATGTGAATGTGTTCGTCAATTCCAAATAACACTGACTTCAACACAGCCCTCAGTCTGTCGACGGCGCCCTTCACCCACGGGTGGTCCGGGTTGCCGCGTTCGGTCCGTTTTTGGAGTTCTCGAGGAAAATTCAAACTTGATGATTCCAATTTTAAAAATAACCACAATACCTTGCAAAAGCAGAAGAACACTCGGAATGCGCTGCACGGGACGTATCAGAAGGTCTTTGATCGAATTCTTCTGACATTCCTTCTTCGCTTCAGCATTCTAAATCCAAAATAGAACATAAAATAAACATTGATTTTCATTAAAATCTTTTTTGTCAATTTGCCTTTAGAAAGACGATAAACTTAGGCCGAGTTGCCATACAATTTTCAAGCACCGCTAGCATTTCATCGTAGGAATTTATGTAAGGCGGATAATACTGAATGGACGAGATATTGTGGCCACAAGGAAATGGAAGTGACCTTTTCGAGATCAGGCGCACTTTCAGCCCAAATTTTACCAACTAAATTTGTGTTCCTCCAATCAGAAATCCTAAAATAAATTTGGAAAAAAGAAAAAGAATCAAAAAACGAAACTGTTTTCGCAATTTTTGAAGGATATTCTCGTGTACATGGATTAGAGGTTCGATCTTACGAAACAAAGTGTTCAGTTCATTTGCGTTCAGAAGATCCCGCTCCCCCTCACTTTCCATCATCGCTTTCAGTGGCTTTTTGAAGGTCTGAAACGCAAATATACAATGGGTCTTGAAAAGACGCACTCACATCGATAATCACATTTAAAATGGCCAAATAATTCTGTTCAGTGTCCAAAATTTCGTGACACACCATGAAACGCCGCTCGTTTTTCTTCGGCGTGCCATCGCCTTGCATTTCACCCGAAGGCCCACTAAAAATTACTATTCACTACATTTTCACTGATAGTCACTCAAATGGTGCCAGTGTCAAAACATACAAAAATAAATTTTGAAACCTAGTGACGTCACCTGGTGTTGCTCGTTTCAAGTGCTTCGAGAGCAGACCTGACAATTGGCGAACATTGAAAGGATATCACAAAAAATGATTGCTTACCTGGAATTGTTCTTTTTCTTGGCCACCACCAATCCCTCGTCGGCGATCGGAGAACAATCCTTAACACGCTTTTGCATTTCAACGCTTAAGGACAAAAAAGGCGACATCGCAGACTGAATGAATGAGTAATATTGTCAGTGCGCTTTAAAACACAAATGAAAACGGTAAAAAAAAACGATGGAAAAGCCGAAAAATTTATAGAAAGACATGCTCTCAATAAAATAAAAATATAAATTTGCATCAATGTCCATCTCTCCCTTTTCTCTCTCTCCGATCACTGCTTATCTTTCGTCTGTTGCTTCTTATTGTGAGTCGGCATATTGCGCACCACGCAAATCCCACGAACCGCATGAGAAACACCCGAAGCCTTGGCAGCCGAAACGGTGCTACGAGTAACGGGACCGCTGCTGACGGTCATGCCTTCGTTGCTGGTCCTACATATTTAAAGAACTGATTGCTTCACCACGTCCATTCTGCCCCCCCCCCCCCTCCCGCGCGGTGAACGCGACCAATTTCAAGTATTTATTAAAAGAAACATTCACCCTTTTGAGATGACGGTTCGGCGAGAAGTGTTTCCAAAACGCATCGGTGGCTGAACGATCGTTGCGGTTTGCTCGGGCACTTGTGACAACGAACGACGGCTGACCGGGCGTTGTTTGGCCTGGACTTCGGGAACCGTCGAACGAACCGCATGAGAAACATCCGGAGCTTTTGAAGCCGAAACAGTGCTACAAGTAACGGTACCGCTGCTGGTCCTACACATTTAAAAAGTCGATTATTTCATTCGTCCATTTTGCCGTCCCCGCCCTGCCCCCCCCCCCCTCCCGCGCGGTGAATGCGACAGATTTCAAAAGACAAATATATTTGTTCCAAGCACTTTCATTAACCCTTTGGTGAAGACGGATCGGCGAGAAGTGCGCATCGGTGGCTGAACGATCGTCGGGGGTTGCTCGGGCACTTGTGACAACGAACGACGGCTGACCGGGCGTTGTTTGGCCTGGACTTCGGGAACCGTCGAACGAACCGCATGAGAAACATCCGGAGCCTTGGCAGACGAAAAGGTGCTGCGGGTAACGGGGCCGATGCTGACGGGCATGCCTTCGCTGCTGGTCCTACACATTAAAAAATCACGTCCATTGTTCCCCCCTGCCGCGTGGCGAATGCGATAATTTCTTAGCAAAAAAAAAAAAAAATTATTTTAAAATCCATTAACCCTTTGGTGATGACGGATCGTCGAGAAGTGTTACCAAAACGCATCGTTGGTTGAACGATCGTTGGGGTTTGCTCGCGCACTTGCGACAACGAACGACGACTGACTGGGCGCTGTTTGGCCTGAACCTTGGGAACCGGCTGCTCAACGGGCTGTTCAGCTTTAGGGGACTGCTGCTCTAAAGTTACTCTCTTATTTTTATTAGGAAATTCAATTAAAAGTCAGTTGACCTTCAAAGAATCGGTCACAAATGGAGTCATTCAAATCGATCTCCTTTCGAAAGTCGCGATACATGGGCACAGAAGGAATGAAATACGGATCATTTGGATCAGGAATTATCGACACAGGCATTTTGAAAAGTAATTTGCTGAATATCTTCAAGAAAAGAATTGAGGACCCAAATTCAACTTTTTATCTTAGGCTCAAAATCAATTACTGCGGTTATAGTGTGTTGGTCACGAAGTGACCTCATATTTATCCCATTCCGAGCCCGGAATCGAATGAATTCGAATACATTCCAAATTTCAATTTATAACACATATCCATTTTTATGAAATATGTATTGGTTTTGTTAAAAAACAATTTTTTTCGAGGTACAATATTTTAAAATTAAAATTCTTTGAGTTTTGTTCAAATTCGGATACAGAATTGGGAAATCTGAGGTAGGTTCGAGATTGATCAACTCTTAAAAACCCCGGAAATTGGTTTTGAAGAGAAAATAAAAAAATCGAATTAAAGATAACCTGGTGGATGTTTTAATTTTAATTTCATCGAATTATGTACCTATTTGAATTTGAATTTATTTTTTGCGCCTATTTTCCTATTTTTTCAATTCAAATATCAATAACTTGTTTACTCACTTACAATTAGCTCTGCTGACGTTCGCAAGTCTCTCGCGGTGTTTTGTAAATGCTTATTTGAGTTGGTATTAAAATGGATGAAAAAAAATAAATTTTTAAAAGTTTTCTTTGATGTATCAATTAATCTGATCAGGTTTTTGAAATTAAGAGACTAAAAAAGTTTATTTTTTGAAAATATTTCAATTTAATTAGTAAAAAGAATTACCGTATTTACTGTAATATAACCCCCGGGGGTTCTATTTTTCAACCCCTCAAATTCTAAAAAGAGAATTGCATTGAATTGTTAAATTAAATAGGAACAAAAAGGCGATGGAAATCACCCTATAATAATAGTTCACTTTTAATTTTATTTACAAAATAAAAAAATTGCTTTTGCAAACATAATAAGCATTGTGTTATTCTGCCGATTTTCTGTTTCTTGTAATTTAAATTCTTTGCAATTTTAAATTCTTCGCGCCTCCAAAAAATAATTGACACATCGCAACAAATGAACAAATGGAGTTAAAAGGCGCATCTTATTGCCGAACAATGGCATAAAACATCGCTGTTTTGGAGCACTTTGAGAAGCGTCCGTTTTGGAAGACCATAAAGGGTCCGTCCCATTGGATAAGGGCGGTGAGTAATCCCGTTAATCGGCCCTTTGCCGCTTTTGTCCCCCCCCCCCCCCCTCCACACACTTTTATTCTATGCCGAGGAAAGGCATTGTGCTGCGATGCCGACAAATTAAAGGCGAAAAATTGTGGGAACATATAAGGACAAAAAAAAGTGAAGAGCGCAACAGTGGACAGAAAGACAGAAAAAACACCGGGGGAGGGGAGAGGGAGGGATTGTTTTGAGGAAAAGGGACTTTGGTGGACTAATTGCCATTTTGGAAGTGCTAACCGTGCCGATCATTTCTCAAAAATATTGAACATCGAAGGTGAACTGTTCATTTTTATGCTTCTTTGTATATAAATGCATTTTACACCCAATAAATGTAAAAGCAAAGTCGAATTTCCAATTATTACACTTTCGTCTCAATTGGCCGTGCCGTTCCCTTCCCCGGCCACTTCCACCATCATTTTCTGCTGCTGATTGGTGATTATCTGCTGATGCGCTCGCTGGATGAGTTGAAGCAGTGCCAAGTGCTGCTGCGACTGTTCGTTTTGGTTGTGTTGCGCGTACGCTTCGATCATTTGTTGGGGGAACAGCGGAGAGGGCAGCAGAGGCGGCGAGTGCAGCACCAGCGACAGCGGGGAGGACAGCAAATGGCTGGGCGGGGGCGATTGGGCGGCCAAGCAGAAAAAGGGCGGTGGCCGCATGAAGGGCGAAGTGGTGGAGTGCTGTGCCGGCACTTTGGCCGGCATTGTGCCCAGCGCCGCCAGTGCCGCGCCGCTCGGTTGGCATAGCAGCGATTGGGACGAAGTCGGAGCTGCGAACGGACTCTGCTGCAGGCATGGCATTGACTGCTGCTGCACTAGGCCGTGCTGGTGATTGGGCCGGCCTTCGTTCAGCCCTTTCAGCACGGCCGAGCCGCTTTTTCTCAACATGCCGTATTGCTGGTGGTGGTAATTGTGCCCAATTCCGTTCGGACGTCGCCGTCGTTGGAGTTTCCCCGTGGTGGCACCGATGAAAATTTCATCTTTGAAGTCAGGATCGAGCATCCAATAATTGCCTGACAAATGAGAGTGATGAAAATTCTGAGGGGAAATTGAAAAATTTAGAAAAGTGCCAATTCGAAATGGGCGGATTTTGGCATAATTTCAAAGTTTTTCCCTGAAAATTCCCATAGTTTTCTTTCATTTGCCATTTTCTGTTTTCCGCAAAACAATCAATCATTTGTCCCTCTCCCTCGACTTGTTATGATCGTCGTAAATTTGTGCTCGGCCCAACCACCGATCGGCTGTCATTTACAGAATGCTTCAATGAATTGGGGGGGGGGGCGAATGTTGGGAGAGAAAGCCAAGGAAATGGGGACAATTGTTGAGTTTGGCATGAAAATTGGGCCAAGAATTGTGAACTTAGTGCCGATTCGGTCCGTGTTCACCTTTTCCCGGGTCGTCGTATGGGCGGGGGTCCTTTTTGAAGCATTTGTTCAGCGACAGATTGTGCCTTATGCTGTTTTGCCACGCCTTTCGATTTGTGCTGAAAACGGCAAATTTAAATTGATAAAAATCCCACTTAAATTCTGACCGATAGAAAGGGAATTTGTTCATTATGTACTCGTAAATTGCGTTCAAAGTCAGTCGTCCGCTCGGACTTTGCCGTAGTGCCATTGTGATAAGGCTAAATTTGACTGTTTTTCATCATCGCCCTTTAAAATTCCATTTGCTCTTACGCATTGTATGAAAAGCGCGGCTTTGCCTGTCGATTGTTCGCCATCGTTTTGCCCTGCTCCGTGCGCTGTTCCTCCGAATTTGCGGCCATGTCCATCTCCATCTCGTCCAGGTCCAGCTCGAGCTCAGCCACCTTTGCCGTGGACATTGTGGAAGAGGAGGAGCCGAGCCCCGACTTTGCCTCGTCCGATGGCGTCGTTGCGGTTGTATCCATGGGCAAAAATGACGAAAATTTGACTGAAATTTACCAAATTTTCAAAGGAAATTCAGTACTGTTGAATGAGAAGTGTTTCCTACCCCTCGTTTTGAAATTCTTCCGGGCCAATAAAATCTCACGGCGATTGTTTGGGCCTTTCCCAATTTGCCCTACAGTATGCCCTCCCCTCGCCCTTCTCCAATCTCTTCCGTCCTTCGCCGTCCGTCCCATCAATGCCCACCTTTCCCCGACTTTCCATCATCGTAAAGTGGTTTTGCCCCCGAGGGGCAGTTATATTGCGGTTTCCCCGCGATTTGCCCCGGGCGATTTTGATTGAGTGGATGGATGGGATTTGGGGTGGGCAATGAGAGGGAGGGAAAATGGGAGAAAAGGGCGGGGAGGGGGGGGGGGGCATCGGCCAGCAGCAAACGGAGCACAAAAACAAAAATAAATCACCAATTATTTTGAATTTGTTTTTTTTTTAAATTTGCTAACAGAGCAATTAAAAGGCATTAATATTAAATGATCTCAAATAAATTTGCACTATTATAAAAATTGAAATATAAATGTGTCGTATCCAGACATTTGCTGCCTATGTCCAAAATCGGATTCAAATTAAAAAATTTTCAAGCCCAGATTAAAATTAAGAAAACAATTAGGAGCATTAATTATGTTCTTTGAATAATTGGATGATTTTTTAAAAAGTTTACTAATTAAAGTTTGAACCCAATTTTTGACATAGGCGTAAATGTGGGGTAATCATTTATGTAATGGGTTTTGATGTGTGTAAATTTTCCTTTTGGATTTAATTTGAATTTCCCTGGTCTATTGGACATGCCAAAATGTCCCATTTGGCGGTGCCGAGTCGTAAAAGCATCACAAAGGTTGGGTTGTGTGTGCTGTGCAGCAGCAGGCGGACCGACCGCCGACACACCGAACGGAGTCAATTTGCAAATTTGCGTTAATTGGGCAGGGAGGGGGGGGGGGGTGAAGGAGAGGGAGTGATCGATTGGACTCCCTTTGGCAATTTTGTGATTATTCTCTGAAAATAGCAATGGGTTACGGTAGCATCGGAAAACGGTGTCCAATCCGATGGGACCCAACAAAAAATGTACTTTTTGATACGACTTTCTAAAAGTGTGCTATTTATTACCGTATTTGGCTGTTGTATTACTCATTTCCCATAATTTTTTTTCTTATTCATTTGCACCTTTCTTCAGTTGCGGCTCCTTCTCCTCCTCATCCTCTTCCTCCTCTTCCTTGTTTTGCTCCTTCTCCTCCTCTTCCCTTTCCCCTTCCTCTTCCTTTTCCTCTTCCCTTTCCCCTTTCTTTTCCTCCTTTTCCTCTTTCCAATTTTTCTCCTCTTTCTCTTTCTCTTCCTTTTCTCTCTTCGAATTTGTCTTCTTCCTCCGTTCCTTCTCCATATTTTGTGCCGTTTCTTCCTCCCCAGCAGCGGATGATTGCGTACACAAAAGTTGGAATATGCTGAACCCTCGAGGGGCTGTCATTTATTTTCTAAATATTATCAGTTTTATTTATGAAAGGTAAAAAAATGCAATGAAATTTTTGGTAAATATTTGGACACAAAAATTATGGAATTAATTATTTATTGGTGGGACAATAAAACATTAAAATATTTATTATTATTATTTTTGGGTGTTTCCCCCGCCCTTTCCCCGGAGGGGTTTTTGGTTCTGTTCGGTTGGTTATCAGCGTCACTTTCGTACCATGTCCGATCATGAGAATGATCGTTCGTCCCTCAGGGGAAAAACAATAAAATTTAATTGTTTTATTATAAAATTTGTTGGCAACAAAATAAAAGGCTTTGAATTGTGTGTTTTTTATCTTATTTATTCTAAAACATTCATAAAATTCTTTAAATTTTGAAGTGAATTTTGGCCAGTTGAATTTTTGTGTTAATTTTTGCCATAAAAAGTCATTCCAAATCCGTTTAAAAGGCACTTTTTGTGAATGTTTGGGAGAAGCAATCGCTTTGGAATGACAAAAAACAAAACGCAAATTTTGCATTTTTGGAAGTTTTTCACAAATTTTCCCCAAAAAATCGCATGACCAAATTTTGCGTGCAAAAAATTTCCGATTTTCGGCCACATTTTTGTTGCGTCGTCGCCCAAACTGACTGAACGTGTTTAACCCAAAACTGGGCGGACTTTAAACACTTCGCGGCCGACTTTTGGTTGTTGCCATAATTAATGGGCGGGAGAGAAAAAGGGGGGGGGGGGGAGGGGGGGAAGGAGGGGATGCACAAATTACGCAGGGGGGGGGGGTCAATCGTCGAGAAGATTTTGGGTGACGGGAGTGAAGATCATCGGAGGGGGAGGGGAGGCAATTGTACCAAATCCAAATATTTTGGTAGTAATTACGAAATTTGCAAAAATTAATTGGGGAGGCAATTGATAATACACACGCAAAAGTAATGATGGCTTATTAACACTAATTGAAAACTGAAAAAAAAGAAAAAGAAAAGAAAAGATTTTTACAAAATAAAATGAAAATAAAAAGAGACAAATTAAGAAGAAAAAAAGAAAATATTAAGGAATAAACACTGATTAAGAGCTGATTGTATCTGAAACAAAATAAAGCAATCAAAACAAATTCCAATAAATCCAAATAAATTATCCAAATAAATCCAAATAAATTATCCAAATAAATCCAAATAAATTATCCAAATAAATCCAAATAAATTATCCAAATAAATCCAAATAAATTATCCAAATAAATGTCCTTTGGCGAATGTTTCCGCTCAATTTGTGCCCTCCTCCTACAGTATTCGTTACGCTTTTCCCTCGGAGGAATTTAACACGGCAAAATTTGACCGGAGAGGGCAAATAAAAAGGGGGAGGGCGGGGCATTTTTGACACATTGGGGGGGGGGGGGGGAAACAGACACAAAACAATGGACGAAATGAGGGGGAAGGCGGAGTTTGGAGGAGGAAGAGCATTTGGAGACATTGGAATTGAGGGAACAATCGGCGGAGAATGGGGTGGGGATAAGGGAGAAGAGCAGAAAGAGGGATAAAAAGGGGGTAAAAGAGTAAAAGAGAGAGGGAGAGAGAGGAGAGGGAGAGGGGGGGGGGGGGGGATAAAAGAGTAAAAGAGGGAGGGAAAGAGAGTAGAGGGGGACAAAGGGTGGGTAAAGATGTAAAGGATAGAGAGGGGGAGTGAGGGTGAGTGGAAAAAGTGGAGAGTGGGGGGAGGGGGATAAAGGAGAACAGAAGCAGCAAAAACGAGAGAGGGGATGGGGGGGGGAGGAGGGGGGGGGGGGGGGGGGAGGGTGTCTATCTCCCTTTACCCTAAAATGTAAAAAAATGTACCTTCCAAAAGCATATGACAAAAAAGGATAAATCTTAGTGGAAATGATGGCAATTTAATGCCAAACTGATCAATGATCTCATCGGCACTTATTCCCACTGATTTAATTGTTTGCCCATTTAATAATTTATTTTTATATGACAAAACAAAAAATGAGCAAAAACAATGTCCAAAATGTGTGGTCAAAAATGGACTCGTTGAAAGGGTTCACCCAAATAAACAACACTCGCAGAAAGAGCACAAAAATCGGCAAAACACCCAAACATCGCCCATTATAAAGCGGTGAGTAATTGGGCCACCCATCCCCCGAAAAACAACTTCCCCCCCCCCCCTCCCCCCCGGCGATGTCTCGGATTTCCCGACGATTTGCCCTCCCCCGCCTCTGGCGGCGTTTTTTGGGGGCGCTAATCGGCTCGGCACCCAAAATTGCTTTTTGCCTTCAGGCGATTACGCGTGTGGCGCCGCGGGACAAAAAGGCAAAATTTGGGGGATTAATCGGGGAAAAGCCCCATTTGACACGGATTTTGTCCTCTCGTCGTTTTGCAGCAATTTTCGGGAAGCACTTTTAAAAGATTCGCTTCTGTTGGTCGTCTCCTGGCGGAGATTATCCACACGAATTGTTTTATTTTGAATTTTATATAATTAAAAAAGAGTTAATAAACCATAAAATGACATTATTTTTATTCGTTTATTTCACATTGAATTTTCCTTCCGCCAGAGGCATTTTTACAGAAAAAAAACCTGAGGCAAATGCAAATTAATTCAATTGCGCGAAGCCATTCGAAAGGCAACGAAAGAAATGAAACAATTGGTGGGACACGAATTCCAACTGCGCGACGAAAATACCCTTCCGGGTTTATTATTGTTAGCAGAGAATGGAGGGATTAATGAAGAAATGGAGAAGAGACATTTGGGGGGGGGGGGGAAAGGCACCCGGGGAAAAGGGAAGAAAAGGGGGGAAAAGGGAAAAGGGGGGAAAGGAGGGGGGGGGGGGGGGAATGAGTGGCGGAGAATGCAATTTAAATGAATTCTTAAAAATTGTCGGATTTGAGTCAGATTAATTTAAAGTTAGTTTGTTTATTGGCCATTGTTTGTGTGTTACCGTATCGAACAATGGCACCCTGCGAAAGTGCCATTGATGGAGGGGGGGGGGGAAGGGGAAGGGATTGGTGTGAATTTCATTTTGGGGATTTGGAAGTTTTATTTATTTATTTATTGCCATTTCCTTTTATGATAAGAAAGGACAAGCAAAATTTAAAAAAGTGAATTTTTATTTTATTTTCGTTTGAGTTTCGCTTTCCCTTGGCTTTGTTTTGTCTGTCTTTGGCATTGTTTTCGCTTGGCAATGGCAATCCCTGGCCATCTTTGGCATCAACAATTAGGGCATAATGCCATCGGCATCATAAGTAATCGGATGATGGCACTGCCACTGCTGCCGAAGTTCCATCCCCAAAACGTCGCAAATAAACTCAGTCCGCTGAATTGGATTTCTCACACTTCATTAAAGCGGACGGCGAAGGAAATGAAGCCGAAGATGGACTTTGTTGACCTTGGCAATAGAAAATGGAAAAAATGACGAAAAAAAAGTGAGAAAAAAGAAAAGCGATTGAACGGACGGAAGTGCGCGCCATTGGGGGGGGGGGGGGAACGGAGAATGGCAAAGTGACGGACGACCTCAATTGGGGGGAAGCACAGAAAAAATTCTGCGCGCCTTTTGTTGTTGTTTTTTTTTAAATTCAAAATCAAATCTAGGCCCAAAACCGAAAAGTCTTCCCATTTTTCCTTTCCTTTTTATTTTTTCTTTTTTTCCTCTTTTCCCTTTTTCTCTCTTTTCCCATTTCCTTTTCCCTCTTTTCTCTCCATCATTTCCTCCTACTTTTGTGCCTCCCCCCCCCCCCTCTCTCTATCTATCTCCTCTCTCTCTCTCTCCCCTTTTTCCCTCTCTCTCCCTCTCTCTCTCTTCCTCTCTCTCCTCTCTCCTCCCCCTCTCTCTCTCTCTCCCCCTCTCTCTATCTATCTCTCTCTCTCTCTCTCCCTTTTTCCCTCTCCGCTCATATCTCTCCCCCATCTCTCCGCTCTCTCTCTCGCCGCTCCTCTCTCTCTCTCCCCCCTCTCTCTATCTATCTCTCTCTCTCTCTACTCCCTTTTTCCTCTCTCGTCCTCTCTCTCCTCTCCCCCTCTCTCCTCTCCCCCTCTCTCTCTCTCTCTCTTTTCCCCAATTTGCCATTTTCATTTTTTGAGCAGTGCCAATTGGCACAACATTTCTCTCATATTTTGCTGCTCATTTCGCAGTTCCGTTTAATTGTCACAAAAATTAATAGGAAATGACGGACAAAGAGAAGGACAATCGGACGGCACTTTTTTTTGTTGGTATTTGTTGCCATTAATTAGCCATTTTCTGTTTCGTTCATTCCTATGGGCTTTCATTTTGGCAATTTTTCCACTTTTTAGTTGATCGTTTTTCTTTCATTTTTAATCTTAAAGTTTCTTTTCGATTTTGCCATTTGTCCCATAATTTATTAATGTCATTGGCAAAATGGCAGGTAAAATTGCGTATTTTAAGTACAGAAATTATCTGTCCTTTTTCTAATTCGTCTATAATTTAATGTTAATTAATTAAATTCCCTCCCATTTTCTCTCCCCCAATTTTCCCATTTTCCAAATTTTTTCCCATTTTCAAATCCCCCAAAATCTCCGTCCAAATTCCCTCTCTTCTGCTAATTTTGCATGGATTTGCTGCTCTTCCGTCGCGATGAGTTCGACCGTCTGTACAACTGCTCGGGCTTCGATATCGGCTTGGTGCCGATTGATCGCCGCGTCCATTCTCTCCATGGCACTCTTTTGATCGTTCTGTTTTTCATTTTCGAGGTGTCCCTCCCCCCTTCTGATTTGTTCCCTTCCCCCCCCCCTTCAGTTGTTGTACGTCCCCTGCATGGTGTCCATTTATCACAATTTGTCCAATCCATGCTACAAAATGTTGTTTTACATCGGTGTCACTGATATGGTCAGTCCCATCATTGGCATAACAACCAAAGCACAAATGCCAATCATTTCAGTTGGTCATGCTGATGAACGGCCTCGAGACGGGTGAGAAGAGACGGAGGGCATTCATTGGACATTTTCATTTGCATTTTACTAATTGACAGTGGCGGGGGGGGGGAGGGTACGGTAGAGGGGGGAATAATACGGTAAGGGTTGGAAAAGCGGCACAAAAGAATTGGAAAATGCATAATTTGTGCTTCTTCCCAATGCCATCACATGACTTCGTTCCCAAGGAGTGTTGGCCATCGTCGGTGCCGTTTTCTGCTCTTCCCCCGCTTTGATTTATTCTTCCGGTTCAATTGGATTATGTGCGTTTTTTATTTTGCTTTTTTTTCGTTTTGCTAATAAACTTTAAATTTCAGCCCTTTGGTTTGCAGGTGCATTTTCTTTCCTTTTCTTTCTTTTCATTTCATTTTCCTTTCTTTGCGATTTGTTTTAGAAACCGGCGCCGAACTTTTGCTGGCAATTAATCGCTGTTTGGAATTGATCGCTCCAAAGTTGGCACACAGCGTTTACCACGGTAAAGTCACAGTCAAATCGGCGCGCCAACGATTCGTCAACTCAACGATTCGTCAACTCAGCCAAAATGCGACGATTCGTCAACTCAGTCAAAAAATTATTTCAAAAAGCAGTTTCCATAGCTTTTCATGGCGCTTAACAAAATCAATTATAACACTAATTAGACTAATTTAGAACCAAGAATACATAAAATCACGACCCTTCTGAACAAAAATTTATTCATAAACTTGCATAAAACTAATTTTAGCAAACAAAAATTCAAAACAACAAAACGAATCATATGGTGATCATCGCGAGATTAGAGAGAACAAATTTCAACCGGTATTATGAGTAATGAATGAAAAAATTCCTTATCAATTGGATATTGGGTTCGTTCTTCCGTCTCTGCAGCGACTGGGCCAACTGCTGGTCGCGCAATCTGGTCCTTTAAGCGGTCCAAAGTGGCGAAGTCAATTGAAAAAGTGAAGGGGGAAACTAAAGGTGTAAAAGGGAAAATAAAGGCTTTGCCAAATCCGGTTTCCTTTTGGGTCACTGACTTTTCGTTTAGTTCGAGTCTTCCGTTGCAATTGTCGCCAGGAAAAAGACCTATCGCGTTGCCGTAAATCCATCAGTTAATCGGTTACTAAATAAACCGAAGCATTGTTAAGCAATCCGACCATTGTGCCATTATTCATTTTACCGCGTGTCGGTGTTCGAATCAGAAATTGAACGGCCTTTGGTCCTGCCAACGCTTTCGTCTGCCTCCAACAGATAGTTGAGTCCGAGTCTTGGTCCGGCATCACTTTGCCTGGGAAGGGATCCGCGAGCGGAACCACCGCCCTCTGATGCGAGTGAAACGGAACCCTGCAAAAAAAATCAAAAAATTTTCATCCAAAACTTAATCACCGACCTTGATGCCAATGCAATGCCCCCTCGCCGTTGTTCCGCACTGAAATTTGGTCCTCATCACTTTATCCGATGCGGTGTCTTCGTCTTGTTCAACTAATCTGCGTCCTCGCGTTGGGTAGGAAAAGTGTTGCTGTCGTCGTAATCAGCACACAGCTCTCCGAACTGCTTTGGTGCTTTTCGTCGTTTGTTGTTCAATTGTTTATGAATAGATTTCACTGATTTGCTAAAACTGAGAAACGACATTGAAATTGATTAAATGTAAGAAGTGTCAACGAGTCGCATGTTAAAGCATTTAAATGTCAAAAACAAAATAAATTACATAGTGCATATTATTTTTTAAATTAATTTATGCATTAAATCGTTGTCGTAGTCGAATTAGGGTTCGAATCGCTTTAAATGGGTGTTAAAATTATTTTACAGCGCCATGAAAAACAACAGAAATTGCTTTTTTGAAGTAAATTTTGGATGAGTTGACGAATCGTCACATTTTGACTGAGTTGACGAATCGTTGAGTTGACGAATCGAGGGGAGGCGGTCAAATCCATTTTTTGTTGTTGGCATTCTGTCCATTCTGTCAATGGCATTTTGAGGTAATCGGACCTGGTGGCTGTGCGTGGTGCCCACCGTTTACGCCGTCATTCTGTCGCTTTACACGCCGCCCATTCTGTTCACCGGCCTCTACCTGTCCTGGTTCTTCAACCCGTACGTCGGTTATGTGGACGACTTTGGCAAAATTGTAATGCCTTTTTAAAATGCAAATCCAAATTGGCCGTCATTCATTTCAGTACCACAACCATATGCACACGTTCGTTTATTCGTTTTGATTCATTTCGTTTCGTTTCGTTCGTTTTTCGTTTCGTCCCCTTTTAACAGAATCCACGACACTTTCGTCATTTTCGGCCTGTCCGCCATTTACATCACCTTCTCCGTGCTGTTGACCATTCAAACCAATTCTTTCCACGCCCATTACCATGCCACGCTCGCCCAAAAATTGGTCCCCTCCCCCGCCCCAATTTGATTTTGAATTTTGCCTGCCAATCAGACTTTTCTCCAAGTTGTGCTGATCAGCTTCTTCAACGGAGTGGCGGCTGGCATTTACATTTACATGCAATCGGTGCGCATAAGCGATGCACTGATCATCATTGGCACTTATGCGTGGCTTTTTGCGCATGGTAAGGCCAATCATTCACTAGCCTTTTGCTGATCACTCCCCTATTCCACTGATTTTGATAATCTCTCAATTCCTCGTGATTTTTCTGATCACCCTTTCCTTTTTTTGTCACTTTCCCCCATTTTTCTTTTTTTTCCCTTCCCTTTGTCGTAAGGTGTGCCCCCGCTTATTTATTTGGCGTTGAATAAGACTATTCGTTCGGACTTCGTTCGATACGTGAAGATTGTGTTTGGCCGTCGCGCCCGTCGTCATCCGTTGCACGTGCCAACGATCACTGCGGCGGTGGCACTTCGCGGTGGGCACAACTCAACCAAAGATGTTCATTATTCGACGGGCACGGCTTTTAACTCGGGAATTTGTGGCAACGGTCGAATTCGACCGATTTCCCACACTTTTTGACTGAATGATCAGAGGGGCGATTGATCCGTTTAATCTCGGATAATTTCAATGCATTTTTTGATCAGTGATGAACGATCATCAGATGATAAAAATTTGCAACTACTCAAAAACAAATGAATGAATTCAATTAAATTTATTAAAAATTCGTAAAAATTGCATTTTTAAGCGATTGATCACTTTTGATCATTTCAAATCACTCTCTTCGATTCTCTCGAATCTTTTCCGATTTATGTCCTTTCGCCGTTCAACGGGCTGTCATCCCCCGCGGAATGGCACTCATTTGAACAGCAGCGGACGGATTGTTCGGATCGGCACGGGCATTTTGGTAGTGCACAGTCAATAAAACGAAGGCAGTCTGACAAAGGAAGTGGGATAAATGGTAATAAAGAAAATAGGCAAAGAATAAAAGCCAAGAAATGCCCAAATGGAATAAGAAGCCGAGAGGGGGGAATTCTTGCCAATCCGACGGCACAAATGAAGACACCGCCGACAATGATCAGAGTCCAACAGAGCACTGAACAGGCGAATGACTCTTGCGGGCTCTCTTCCCCCTCTTTCGGCGGTTCGGCTGTCCCATTGCCATCCGCCGCGGCAACGCCCGTGTCCTGCTTCATCCCCTCCCCATCCTTTTGCGGTTCGGCTGTCCCTTGCCCATCCCCCGCGGTGCCGTCCGTGCCCGGCTTCGTGCCCTCCTCCTCCTTGGCAGTCGTTTCTTCTGGGAGCGTTGCATTCGTCATCAAATCGCTGTTAACAGTGGTATCAGTAGGATCAGTGGTGGCATCAGTGCCATTGCCGGTGCCGGTGGAATTGGTGACAGATGGCAATATATCAGAGGAAAAAGCGAGCGAAAAGGGGCAGGCGGAGGAGAGCAAAATAAGCAGCAAAAAAGGTGGGACAAATTGGGGGAGAAATTGGGGGGACATTCGGCGGATGAACGGACGAAATTTGCGAAAAAAAAAGAAAAAAGTAAATACAAATTCAATTGGAAAAACAAAACAAATCACTTTAAATTGGGGCGATTGAATAATTATTAGAAGCGAATGTCCAAAAAATGTGAAGCGATGAATGAATCGAATGATTTGAGCAGTGAATTTATTATGTATTAGCAAATGACGGACCAATCGAACGCATTTTCCAATGATTCATTTTTTGTCGGCTAATTTATGATAAAAAGCGAAAAAGAAAATGCGAAAAATAAATGAATCTTGTTGAATAGCTAGAAATTTGGATTGGATAATCATTAAATCATCATTTCACTATCTCTATCTTCAATCTCTTCCTCTCCTCTCTCTCCTCTCTCCTCTCTCTCTCTTCTCTCTCTTTCTCTCTCTCCCTCTCTCTCTCCCCCTCTCTCTCGCCTCTCTTGCCTCTTTCTTTCTCCTTCTCCTCTCTCACACTCTCTCTCTCTCTCTCTCCTCTTTTCCCTGCCCCCTCTCTTTCTCTCTATATTTCTCCTTTTTCTCTCACACTCTCCCTTTCTCTTTTTTCTCTCACACTCTCTCTTCCCCTCTATCACACCCTTCTCTTTCTCTCTATGTTATCCTTTTTCTCTCACCCACTCTCCCTTTCTGTTTCTCTCTCTTCTCCCTTCTCACTCTCTCTCTCCCCTCTCTTTCTTTCTCTCTCCCTCTCTCTTCCCTCTCTCTTTTCCCCCTTTCCTTCCGTCCGTCTTTCTCTCTGCCGTTTCTCATCGCATCACAATGTCTTTGAAGTGAATGCGAAATTTATTCCCTGTAAATTTATTCGCTGTTCTTCTGTGCCCATTCCGAATTGCTGCTTCATCAGTGCCAACAATTCGTCAATGTTCGGTCGTTTTTCGGGGCATCGCTCGAGGCATTTCTTTTGGGGTATTTATTGTATTATAAAATTAATTTTTAATGGATTTATTAATTACTTTTATAACTACTGTAACCTCGGATTACTGTACAACTAAATCCCTATAATTCGATGACCTTTTTCCATCACACCTTAAGTATGTTAAGCATCGCTTCGTCTTCGTACTGTCCGAAATGAATGGGCTCAGTGCCGTGCAAAATCGCGGGACGGAGTGCCGCGTCCGCGCGTTCCATCCGTTCCGTTTCGTCCTCCACGGCATCGAATTGGTGCAAAAGGGCGGAGTACGGTGAATGACCGTACACCATTTGGTACAGAATGACACCCAACGACCAAACGTCCGACTTTTCCGACATCTGTAGTGATTAGGGCTCAATGTGTTTTCCGGTTGGGTTTACTTGGTGCTCTCTCCGCTTTTCCTTAAACTCGTCGCCGTGCTGTGCCCCGCACCATGCCATTTGCTCCGGACTCATATACATCACTGTGCCTTTAACCGCTTTGTTCGTTTTCGTCCCCCCCCCCCCCCCCTCACCCGTGACAATCTCTTCGCATGCCCTGTCCAAATTGCTCACTCTCATCGATCCGCCAAAGTCGATTGGCTTCAGTATGAATCCGTCGTTCGTTTTGGCATCGTCCGCTGTTGGAAATGAACCCGCGTTGGCCTTGAAATAGGCCATGTTTTCGGGCTTGAGATCTCCGTGTACAAAGCCTTAAAATTGTTTCCATTTTCAATTTTGTGCGCTTCGAACCGTTCGCGTGCACCGGCCGAACGGCGCGCAAAATGTCGTAGAAAGTGCGACGGACCCACTGGTGGTCGTTGTTTCCCATCTTCGGCGTGATCTCGTCGAACAGGTCGTGGTGCGCAAGTTCGAACACCATGCTCATGCTTTTGGCCGGACTGTGCTCCCTTTTGGGATCATTAGGGGGCGAATGAATGAATGTTTTTGGCTGTTTATTGTGAGGACTCTTTCAACTACAGTAGGGGTCGGTTTTGGCACTTCCCCTTCCCTTTTCCCTCCGTTTTTCTACCGTACATTGTGTACAGTTGGGGGATGAGTTCCGCTTTGGTTTTTCTACCGTACATTGTTGGGGGATGAGTTCCCCTTTCGTTTTTCTACCGTACATTATGTACAGTTGGGGGATGAGTTCCCCTTTCTTTTTTCTACCGTACATTGTGTACAGTTGGGGGATGAGTTCCCCTTTCGTTTTTTACGTACATTTTGGGCGATGAGTTGGATCATGAGTTCCGCTTTGGTTTTTCTACCGTACATTGTTGGGGGATGAGTTCCCCTTTCGTTTTTCTACCGTACATTATGTACAGTTGGGGGATGAGTTCCCCTTTCTTTTTTCTACCGTACATTGTGTACAGTTGGAGGATGAGTTCCGCTTTGGTTTTTCTACCGTACATTGTTGGGGGATGAGTTCCCCTTTCGTTTTTCTACCGTACATTATGTACAGTTGGGGGATGAGTTCCCCTTTCTTTTTTCTACCGTACATTGTGTACAGTTGGAGGATGAGTTCCGCTTTGGTTTTTCTACCGTACATTGTTGGGGGATGAGTTCCCCTTTCGTTTTTCTACCGTACATTATGTACAGTTGGGGGATGAGTTCCCCTTTCTTTTTTCTACCGTACATTGTGTACAGTTGGAGGATGAGTTCCGCTTTGGTTTTTCTACCGTACATTGTTGGGGGATGAGTTCCCCTTTCGTTTTTCTACCGTACATTATGTACAGTTGGGGGGGGGGATGAGTTTCCGCTTTGGTTTTTCTACCGTACATTGTTGGGGGATGAGTTCCCCTTGTCCGTTTTTCTACCGTACATTATGGTACAGTTGGGGGATGAGTTCCCTTTCTCTTTTTTTCTACCGTACATTGTGTACAGTTTGGGGGATGAGTTCCGCTTTGGTTTTTCTACCGTACATTGTTGGGGGATGAGTTTCCCCTTTCTTTTTTCTACCGTACATTGTGTACAGTTGGGGGATGAGTTTCACTCCGCGCGCTTTCAATTCGTGCAGAATGGCCGCCTCGTTGTTCAGCTGATTCTCCTTCTCCGGCTCGATTTTGTTCATGTCCACCACTTTGATGGCCACACAACGATTTCCATGGGCCATTGGCATTCTTTCGACCCCATGGAACACCTCCAAAAGTGTGAAAATACATAATGCCAAAGGTGCGTTGAAAAGTCCGTGACTTGCCTTGCTGGTGGCTCCGTGCTGAATTTGACCGTACACCCAATACCGTATCCCGTTGACGGTTATCGTGTCGGGCACCGTTTGATCGGACACCGTCTCGTGGTTCAGAATTCGGCACTCGGCCGGCACTTCCTTTTTCGCAACGCGCGCGACAATAAACGCACGGGAAACTGAAGTGAATTGAAAAACATTAATTAAATTAAAATCAAAATAAAATTATTTAAAAAGAGAGAGAGAGAAAAAGGAAAGAAAAAGTCATTAAAAAGGAAACGAAACCATTCCAAGTGACGACCAAAACGGAGAAAAGGGCACAAAGGCGAGCACAAGGAAGTGCCATCAGCAGAAATTGGCACTAAAACGGTGGCTTATTGGGAAAATGATAAAACTGTTACAATTTTATTTAATTTTCGAATGAAAACAATAAATATAGTCTAAGCCAAGCAGAAAAAGAAGAAGCAGCAGCAGAAGAAGCAATGCCGAGATGAAGCAGCCGAAGGAGAAGAAGAAGAAGATGCCAAATCATGGGCAAATGCCAACGCAGCGAAAGCCAACATTTTATTAGCCGAAGGAAAGGGAAATGAATCGATGGGAATTTATTAATTAATGTGGCAAAATACGTTCGAAAGCTAAAGGTTGTATTAAACTAATTTGGATAAGCCAAAGCCATTGATCTAAAGAGTGGGCTGATCAAAAAGAGAAAGAGAGGGAAGTGATAAAGGGATAAAGCACCGTTTTATCTGATAAATCAGCAAATAATCACAACGCGAGAGAAAGAGAAGAGAGAAGCACAACAACAATCAATTGGCAAAGGTCGAACTTCGCAATTCGTTCACAATTCGTCCGTTCGTCCGTTCATTTTGTCCTTTTTCCCGTCGTTTTCCTTTCGTTCGTTTTTCATCCAAATCTAAAAAATGGGCCATTTTCTCAATCTTTCCAAAATTAATTAAATAAATTTAATTTTTTTGCTCTTTTGCCTCGGCTTCCGCAAATTGTCCATCGCTTTAAGCCATTGACTTTCCTCCCCGAAACTTCGTTCTGCCAGTGCCCTTCGCTCTTTTGATCCAATTAGCACCGTCGCCTCCGCCGTTGTTTCTCCGTTAAGCATTCGTTTGTTCCCATCCAGCAAATCGGACAAACGAATGCCCCGGGGCGGTAGAGCGGCATCTTAAAAGGAAACGGACAAATGGCACAATTGGGAAATGAACGAAAATGAAAGACGGGGGAAAAGGGGGCCAAACGTACCGAAAAAGTCAAAGGCACAATACTAATGAAACCGATAAGAAAACGTACCGAAAAAGTCAAAGGCACAATATTAATGAAAACGATAAGAAAACGTACCGAAAAAGTCGGGATCGGCAAAGATCTGTCGAGTCGCGGGCAGAAACATATAACTGAGGGAATGAGTGGTGAGCAAAGCGAGCGAAAGGACGAACAGCAAAAGCAGAGAAGAGGACGAGCAGAGGGAAAGGGGGGGACGACGAGAGACGGGGAAAAGCATTTGGGAGACGGAGAAACGAAGCGGAAAGCGAAGCGGAAGAAGATGAAGCGGAAAGGGACGAGGCGGAAAAGCGGAGGAGAGAATGCCAACGGAAGAGGGCAAACACAGACTGGCAACAACTCTGAATGGCACTTTCAGTCAAAATTACGACCAGAAATTTTGAATGGCTGACTTAAATGGGCGAATAAATATGCAAAAATGCGGTTTGATGTGAAAAATGTAAATTCTATTTTAAAAAGTGGGAAAATTTGAAGAATGAGAAAGGAACATTGGAAAAACCCAAAAAAAAGAAGAGAATAAATGTAAAATAATAAAATAAATGAAAAAGAGAGGGCACGGCAAATGATACAAAAAGAGGGGGGGGGGGGGGGGGAGAAACTCATTTGCCAATGCCTTTTCAAAGTCAATACGGTAATTGCACCGCAAAGGATTCCGAACGAAACATTTTCAGGGACAATTCGAATTTACGTGACCTTGGCAATAAAATAATCTAATTTTTCACAATTTTATGAATTTTTCAGTTTGCCATTTCCACAAAAAAATTTTAAAAAATTGTGAGAGGGCGTCCAATTGTAAGGCAATGAATGAATGACTCGGTGAAACTTAAATGGGCCCGGGGGTGGGCGAAAACGGCACAACACAAAAAGTGGCGTGGGAATTGGCATTCATGCTCCGCCAACAATTAATTTGACACTAATGGAATATGCACTAAGGTGACGGGCAAACAAAGCCCCGGGGGGGGGGGGAAGCCAAGGGCAATAATTTAAAAGAATATCCGGTGGCGAAGGAAGTGAAATGCTTATGCCCTGCTGTTGTCGGAGGCGTATGACCACGGAACATCGGAATCGGATGCCAATGCCATCACCGAATTGGGAAGAGCGAGTGGCAAACGGAGGTTGGCATTGGCACACACAAAAAGGTGGCCTTTTGCCCTTTGGCCGTTCATTTTCAGAAAATGCCAAGGCATTCCAAGCGCAATTTATGAACGTTTAATTTAAAATCATTCAAATGACCCCAAAACATAAAAGAATTGAATGTTTCTGTTTCTGTCCTTCGTTTTTTCATTTTGTCAGTTCCAATTGCCACAATTGTTCGTTGATGTAAGTGCGCAATTGAAGTGCCAATTCCAGCGGATAAACCTCACGATCAGTGAACCATTCATTGCTGGACAAAATGCCAAAATTGGCACATCCAATTAAAAAAAAACCGAACCCCGTCAAAAGCTCAATGTCGCGAATGCGCGCGGTATGGCGGAAAATGTATTCGACGGGAAACTGAAAAGATTTTTGTGGCAATTGGCAAAGGGAAAAGGGCGACCGGGGGAGGGGGGGGGGGGAGAGAAATGTACGGAAATGTAAAAACAATGCCAAAGACAGAGAGAGAAAAATAATTTAAAATTCAAATTCAAATTCGAATTTAATTTTAATTTTTCGGTGCCCCCCACTCACCAAACAGTTCAAATCGCGCTCCACCAGTGGCAGCACAAAAGAGAGTGTGGTGGTGTTTTCCGGCTGTGAGCACCACCGTCCCCTCGCGTCCCATTGCTCCGTGCCGGGGCATCGGACCAAAACCAGAAAAACGTGGGACGGCGGCGGTGGGTCGGCGCCGTCCGCGGCGGTCGCCGCTGTGTCCGGAGGGTCCGCCAGCCCATCGTTGTCGCGGTCCCACACCGGGCCGGACCACATCAGAAGCCGCTTGTAGTGCTGCACATACTGACGGACGAGCCTAGAAATCAACAGCAATACTTAAGGGTCGAAGTGATCAGCGGAAAGAGTGACCGATCAAAAACAGACAAAATGAAATGATCACTTAGCGATAGATAATCGATAGAAATTGATGATCAAACATATATGATCAATAAAATTGATCACTCGGTGATCAGAAAAAGGGATGATCGGTCAAGAATGATCATTAAAGTGATCATCAGAATAAATTGATCATTTTGTAATCAGACAGAATAGCCAACTAATGAGTGATTGATCACCACAAATTAAAAATTATAAAAACGTACGACAAAACTTGTTGCCAAACACCTAAATATAACAAATAATAAATCAAAAGATTCATTTTCTCATTTACCGTTGTAAAATCCAATGGGCACTTGAATTTGGCCTTGGTGAATGTACCGGGCATAGTCTGAACAAAGTGCCAATTGCTAATTTAAACATCATCAAAACACTGACCATTGTCCGAAAAGAGACTGATCCGCGCAGTTCCGCTCGCATTATTTGCGGAAGTGCCAAAGCGAACGCATTTCTCATGGCTTATAGTCGGAGATGAACTGAATTGTGACGGAGAGCTTGTTTAATGGTGGACCATTCTTCGAAAATAATATTAATTTGGCCATTAGATAATTGGGAAAACGGTGGCCAATTGCCATAAACCAACGATTGATCATTTGTTCCTCCAGTTTGGTCAGTTGTCCTTTCCGGTTGATCATTTATCCCTTCGGTTTGATCATCTGTCCGAACCAATTTGTCTCCATTTTCATCCTTTTGTCTTTGTTTTTCTAAGCCTTTTTCCTCCATCTGTTTGAATGGTTGACAATTGATTAGATAAAGGATAAAGCATCAATTGTTTGCCATTTGATTTGTCGTCATTTTGTTCCAATTTTGCTCATTTGTCGCTTCCGTTGTCGCCCCTTTTTGTGCCGTTCTTTCCATTTTCGTCGTTTGTTCTGTTGTTGGTATTGGCACTTGCTCCTTCTTTTGTTGTTGTTCTCCTTCACTTTTCTCCTCCTCGCCGTGTTTTGGCACCAAAAAATGCGCAGAACAATTGGCACAAAAATGAAATGGCATAATCAAAGAGAAACGAAAGAGGCCAAATGGACCAACCGATGGTCAATGCTCGGCACGGGCGCGGTCAGTTGACTCTCCACGAAAAGCGGCGCCTGCCGGTGCAAATTGAACACCTTTTGGAGGGTGGCACGGCACCGATCATTCCCTCCCTCCGCTGCCCTCTCCCCCCCCCCCCGCCCAATTCCCACCATTGTCGCGTTGCACAGCCGCAAAACGCACATTGGCACATGTTGTTGAAGCAGTTCCGGCATCAGCAGATGTTCAGCGTATTTACAATGCTGAGCAGAATAAATTGGCACTTTGGTGGTCGGCGCGGAAAACCCTTCCGACTGATCGGCCGAGGCGGAGGACGCGTCGGGGCGAGAGGAAGTGGGAGCGGAGGGGGGAGCGGAGGGCAAAGACACGGTGCCGAACGGACGGCCGGAATAATGGAGCTGAATGGCAAACCCATGGCACACCCTGACTCGCTTTTGGGCCCTAACTTACCTCAAAATGGCATCCGTCACCACACTTTACGAGTTGCGCGCCCGCACATTCCGCCAATTCCGCCATCGGCTCAGCGTCGGCATTTGGCGGCGAACGCAGCAAAGAATTGAGACGGCCGAGAGTGCCATTGTTTGGAGCAAAAAAGAAAGAGAGAGAGTTAAGAGACATTTGGGAAGCATAAACACCTGTAACGGGCAATTGCATCAAAGCTAAAGGGGAGAATTTGAGAATAGAAAAACTCAGCATTATGAGTGGCACCTGTGAAAAGATTGTACAGCTCGATGTTCTGGAAGGGCTTCTCCCTGTGCCCTTTTTTTATGGAGGGACCCCAGGCGCCAAAAACGGCACGCATTGAACTGACGCGATTGTCATAGCTTAATTGGTCAATTAAGGATCAACAATTGTGCTAGTTAGTTGGCAAATCCGACCCGTGCTCTCCTTTCATTTTGCTGGCGTTCATCTTCTCGGCCGTTTTGAACAGTTTGGTGCCCACTGCCGAGTCGATGACCAATTCGCCAATGCGTCCACTACGGGCGTAGCTGAACGAAAGTCGGATAAAAAGCAACGATCGATCATCTTTTGATTGTGCCATTTCCCACTGGTATCGCCGTGGCATTGTTTCGCGGGTGTAAACGCGGAAAATCTGTCCACCCGAACATTCGAAAGGTGCCAACACTTTGTTGAGCAGTGTTTCGTCTGAAATTCACTATGGAAGAGTGCCGAGGATGACTTTTCTGTTCTCACTGTTCTCGCGCAGTTTTATGTGCCCGACGATTCCCGGGAAAACTTCGCGAATGCCGGGGTCCGCCATATCCACAAAACGGTCCAATGTCACGGCCATGTCATCACGCAGCTTTTGCGCCCCGTGGTCAGACACAATGATCAGATTGATACAGCCCAAAAAGCCCTTAAAAGGAATTGGCCAATCGAATGAATGGCAAATCCATTGGAAAAGCAAAAGACTGACATTGTTGTCCAATTGTTGCATCAGATAATTGATCATCGCGTCCACATAAATCTTAAGGGAAAAGGACAGAAATGAAACAAAAGACCCACTAAAGACCAATGCCGAATTGACCGCGTCCGAATCCGGCCCCTCCTGTCTTAATTTTAATTGCTTTTTTGAATTTTTAAAAATAGCTTTTGCCTGGTGCATGGCCGAGTCCGGCTGCTCAAAATAAATGGCCAAAAACGCGGGCCGTTCGTTCTCGTCGAGACGGAGCCATTTGATCACCTTTAAACAAAATGGCAAAAAATGCTTCAGTTGGATTAAAATGAGGAAGCGGGACCTGGTCGACTCGCTTTGAGAAGGGAATGCTGGCATTGTAGCTGTACCGGTAGGTGGGTCTAATGCCCTGAATTGGCACCTCCGAGCCGGGCCTGCAAATTCAGCGCCACTGACTCACACCCACCCAACTCAGTCAGGCCCGGGGCTGACCAAAAGAAAATGCCGGACTTTTTGCCATTCTTTGCCACCGTGTTCCAGATCTGTCAAATGGTGCCAATCAATGGCCATTCGTGCCAAAAGTGCCTTTATGCCACTCACCGGTTCTCCCTTGTACCAAGCCGGGTTACGTGAAGAACGAGTGAAATTTTTCTGAACATTTCCAATTAGATACAACTGCAAAACAGTGCCAAATCACAACTTCTTCTGGCATTTGTTCATCATAGAAATAATTGTCCACAATTCCATGGGATTCGGGGTAAAGTCCTGCTTTTTTAAATATGCCATTGTAAAAGATTTGAATTTCCGACCAGTGGCGATGGTGAAATGATTGGGAAACGTTTTGGATGGATAGGAGGGCATCATAAATTCGGTGGAAGCGCCGCATTGGATAATGCGCGACACCGCTTCAGTTTTTCCGCGCTGCAAAAAATCGGCACGGAAGCCATCCATGCTAATCTGAGAAGAAAAGTCGCAATTGGCAGCGCAAATGAGTGCCAAACCAGAATCAAAGGCGGAACATCGAACCTAAACAAAGAAACAATTAACGAATGAATGCCAAAACGGATGAATTCCCTCCGGCACTTTTAGTGCCGTTTTTGGCAATTGTCCCCACTCACTTGGCATTGCATTTTCGCTCACAGTTTGATCTCCAGCTGATTTCCCTGTTCAGAAAGGCCGCGTCCTCTTCATTGATCTGATGCCATTGGGCGCTGCTGACCACCACGACAATGGCCTAAAAGGCCAAAAACATAATTAAGGGAGAAAAGATTCGTTTTGAAGCCAAATCGGCACAAAGGCAATTCCTTTCCCTACCAAACAAACGACCAAAACAATTGCCAAAACGGAGAGAAGGAAGACGAGGGCGAGCAGAAAGCGATGGCTGGAGAGAAGGCGAACGGAGAGGGGCAACGGGGGCCATTTGGAAGAGGGCGGCACGGCTGACACTTGGGGAAGGGCGATCTAAGCAAATGGGAGGAGGAGGGGGACGAGGGCATTTGAAACATCAAAAAACGAAACGAAATGCCAATAATTATGGGCGAGGGGGGGACGGAACTCTCGAGGGTCGTCTCGGGTTTTCTCGTTCCATCAAAATAGCAGAATCCGTGCAGCCTCACAACACACTCACCAACTGTGCTTTGCTGCTGCCCTCCGGCATTTTTTCCTCCGCCAATCCTTCGGCACTTTTCCTTTCGCCATCCAACAAATAATCACTTTTTGTTGTCATTCCTTCGCCATTTCCCAACTTCGGCCTCGGCTGCTGATGATAATTTTGTTGGTCGTCGTGTGCCAGACTCAGTACGGCTGATGAAAAGGGCGAAATTGGCGCATCCGATCCATCGACGGGGACGTCAGTCATTGACCGAATCGGCACCGATGCCGTGGCCGAAGACAGCGAAGACAAATCGGGGGACGAATTGGAGGAGGACGAAGAAGCAGCAGACATTTTTATGAACACAATGATTCAAAAAGGAGACAATTCCCTAATTAATTATCCGAATCCGTTATTCAGTACGCGGTCCCTAATGAATAATGATGGTTAATTAAGCAATTGATGGGGAATAAAAAGTGACGAACTGATCATCATTGTTTGCTTCTGATAAAACTTTAATCTCACCCAATATTGGTTATTTATTTATTTTTAATGCCGGCATCATTCAAATTTGAAGAATAATCGGGGAAATTGTAGAGGGAATTGAGAGGGATTAAGCCAATTAAGCCACTTTAATTAAGCATCGATTGACCCGTGGCGCATTCTTTGAGGCCAAATTGAAAATCACAAAGGAAAGAAGCAAACAAAAGCAAAAAAGAACTGAGAATTTGGAGCACGAATTGCCAACTTAAAATGCATGGGACGAGGCCAATTCCATTAAGCCAAAGAAGCCGAATTTTGCACATGGAAATGAACGGCACAAAAATTGGCCATCGGAGAAGGCCAATTTTGGAATGCATCCGCCAGCGGTCGGTTGACCAATGAATGCATTTTAAATTCTGTCCGGAGATCACAAATTCCCTTTTCCCCCAAATTTCCGGCGGTGCCCCGCCCCAACGGCCAATGAATGGCCCTTCTGACCCATGCCATTGCGTGTTTAATTTCCTTAAATTGGCTTCAATTTATTTCCGCTGGATGGATGATAAAATTCAGTGGAAGGGATGGGAAAAAGAATGACCAAATATGGCAAATGGAAAAGAAATGGAAATTGGCCAAACAAAAGGAACCTCCTAAGGGAATATGTATATTCTTAATTAGATAATTACTAATAAGTAATGACCGTAATAATGGATAAAGAGAAAGGGACAAAACTGGTGACCGAAAAAAGGAAAGAAGGGAAAAACCGCCATTTTCGGAAGCGAATTCACTTCCAACTCCTTTGTCTGTTTGATGATTTATTATAATATGCGCACAGATTCATCATTTTTAAAGAATGTAAATTTATTCATGAGTAAAAAATAAATGTTTTTATTTATTTATTTTTTCATTTGTATTTTGTTTTGTTTTCGTTTCGCCGCTCCGTTCGCCTTCAGATGACGTTGAAAATGCGGAGAATGGTCAGCACGAGCAGCACAAGCATAACACAAAGGAATAGGCCGAAAATGACGGACCATTTCATCGATTGGAGACACATGCGCCGCTGCACTCGCTGACTCGTGTGGGTGAACGACTGCGACTGAATTGGAGGGGGAGGGCATCGAACAGTGCGACTTGGCACACGGACTGACCGACTCGTGCAGCGCCTGGCTGCGGTTGTCCAATTGGTCAAGGCGTTCGCCACGCTCGAGAATACGTTCCACGTTTTGCGACATCACCTGCCAAATGACATCTGCTAAAATTGTACCCGAAAAAGAGCCACGACTCCCAACTCCAAAATTAGTAAGAAATTGCCAATTTCCCCACCGTTGTGACGCCCTCGAGTTGATTTCGCACTTGCTCAATTTTGACATCGCCGCTCTGCTGGCGTTGGTCATCATTTGCATCGGCACTTGCAATTACTGACGGAGGATCCATTTTTGACAAAATTTATAAAAATTTTAAAATTTACTTAACTTAAAAGTATAATGTTCGAACAAATGTAAATGAAAAATAATTTAATAAAATTATTTATTATTATTAAACAAAAATTAAAACACAATAAAAAGCAAATTCGAAAAGAAAGTTCCACGAAAGGAAAGTCCAGAGATTGAAAAAGAAGGCAAAAAGTGGGTATTTATTTTGTACAACATTAAAACGAATGGTTTTTAATGTTTTGCTTATTGATTTATGCACATCCAATGGAAAGTCACATTATCGAAGAGAAAAACAGAAGTAGAAAAAGGGAAGAAAGAACGAAACAATTGCGACCGAAAAGGGCACAATTGGAAAAAAAAACACTTTTAATTAAACGAAAGTGAGGAGAAAAACGATCAGACAAACACAGTGACCACTGATCAGCAGGACAGACAGAACAAATGGACAGAAACCGACTTAACTGTGAGATGATCGCAATGTTTTGTTTTGGAAAGCGCTTTTTGTGGCATGAGTCAGCAGCGAAGGGATGGGAAGGGACGGCATTTTGGAGGGAGAGACAGAGGGGGGGGGGGGGGGGGGGAAAAAAAGGGCATTTTGGGAAGGTGGGAGTTCAAATGGAAGAAACCATTTGGGATTATGTGTCTACACAGATGGACAACTAACAACAACAAGCAACAACCACGGTGGAGAAGTAAATGGGAATGAATGGCCTCAAAGTCCGTCGCTTTTCCTTCCGCCATTGCCTTTAAAAACTGTCATTGCCAATTTGTGGCTGTTGTCCGTCGTTGTGCGTCCCTTTGAACAGTTCCGCATAGTCCGCCTGCTGTCCGTCCGTCGTCCGTTGGCCCACCGCTTCGCGTAGCAATTCGCCCCCTTTGGCAGTGATGGGCACTTTTTGGTGGTGGGCGACCAAATCGACGAGGGACGCGTGCACTAACTGATTGGTACCTAAACAAAACTGATTTTAAAGAAATCGCACGAAACCAAAATAATTGTGAATTTTGTTTTTAAATTCTCACCCATAAATTGATAGCCTTCGGAAATTCGTTCAATCAAAAAGTTTTTGATCGGTCCATTTTCAGTCCGATACGAAACGGTGTAGCCGAATATTCGTTCAGTGACGCGAATTAAAAATGCGCCAGACGATTTGCCAACCAAAAGACGTTCGGAATCGAGGCGGGAGATGATCCCTAGGGAACGGTTTAGCAATTAGTGCAATTAGTGCCAGTGAATTGCGCTTTCTCATACCATGGAACCAAAGAGGCGGCTTCTTTTGTCCCCATTGGCCCAACTCCGACGAACGAAACCATTGGATGATCTGAGAATGTAAGTTTGTGTCATGTGGTCTCACAAACAAAAGGTGGAGATAATTTGTGAAATTATTGTTTGATTTCGAGTAATTCTTTTCCTTTAAGTTTTCTGTTTTTTCTTGTAAAATTTCTAGGTTTAAACATTTTTCCGGAGGGAAACATGGGGGGGGAGAAGAGCTGAACCCGAAAAAGGGGGAATTTGGGTGCCCATAGAATTGAATTATTTGTGCCCCCTTACGTTTTGGCGACTCTTTGGCTTCGGCGGCCTCGGCAGTGCCCTCAGAGCCTCGCGCATTGACTGCGCCGTTCCGGCAAATTGACAGCCGTTGCGTTGGAACAGCGGCAGCAGAGAGTCGGAGGTGCGCAGACACTTCCGGTGCTGCTCCCTAAAGGGCGCAGTGGCCGAGTTGGTTGGGTTCGGCCTAGTTGGGCCTACCGCGCCTTTTGGGCAATCCGCCGGATGGACTCTTCCGCTTCCCTCGCGCGTCTCTGCTGCTCCTCCCATTGCGTCTGTTCCCTCCGCGCCTCCTCCTCCGCCTCGCGTTCCAACCTCAAAATCAACATTCACTGACATAACAGTAATTACAGGCAAATCGAAAACCGTTCACGCTGCTCGCGCAACTGTTCGAATATTTGGGATTGGCGCTTCTCCACCTCAGAGTCGGGAATATAAGTTCGGATGGACTGAAAAAGCAGAGAGAATCAAAAGTCATCAAAAGCAACGGTAAACAGAAAGCGAATTTTGAACACCGATTTTTAAAATTCTAATGGTAAAATTTTGTCAAAAATGAAGCGCACATTGAAAGCGAACATTTCTAACGCGAGCAAAGCATTCGCAGTGCTCACCCCAATGATTTTGCTGCTATTGTTGGCGTCGTTGCTACTGTTCATCACCATCGTGTTGGACACCGTCCGTCTTAAAAATGCCGGCTTCTCCGGCACCGGCGGTGGCGTTGGCCGGTCGTCTGTTTGTTTTCCGTTTTTTACGTTATAATTCAAATTGTTTGGTGAACGGCCATTTGATTCAAATGGACAAAATGAATTAACATTATCTGCAAAAGGAAAAACACCAACAAATAAATCACTGACCAAATTCACCATAGAATTCGAGCTGTTCCTCTATTCCATTGCTCAAAAAGGGCGATTGTTTGAGGCGGGGAAATGACGCAATTTGACGAATTTTGCCGTCCGTCGGCGGCCGATTTGTGGCACCAGCTGCACTGCTGGTAGTTGGCTGGACAGAAGGACCGTTGGACTCAAAATGGAGGTCAAATCGATGGTTTTCGACGACGTCATCGTAGGGAGAATGCGAATTTGGCTTAAAATTGCGATGGTTGGCAATTGCTTTGCTTCGCCATTTTCGGCACACTCGCCACCTTTGGTTCGTCTGTTGTCGTGCTGCTCTTCTCCGTGCCATTCAGTTCCATACATGCCAATTCCGCTTTCAACTCCGCTTCCTCGCGTTCCAACAAATTCGGCAAGTCGTCAGACAAACGAAGCTTTTGGATAGTCTAAATATTTCCTTTTATCAATAAGCACAAAAAAAAATGCGTGTTACTCCATTGTCGGCCTTTTGAAGTGTTTGAATTATCTAAAAAAGTAAATGCAGACAAATACTCAGGGGGTAATCCCCCCTTTGAATTTCTAAAAAATTTATGGAGGCGTATATCGGTACCACCCACCATTAATTACTATCGGATTTCAAAAATTTGACGAAAATCCTCGAAGGGATTGTAAAATGGGAATTTTGTGCGTTTATTTGTTGATGGCCAATGAAAATGACCTGTTTCTCGGCTATTCGTCGCGCTTTCTCCTCGGACTCTTTGTCCAGAATCTGCTCGATGCTCATGTCGTTCGGATGTTCTCCCATCACCCAAACCCAAACGTCGCCGTCTTTGCCGTTCAGCCATCTGTCAAAATTAAAAATAAGACAAAAAACAGGGAAGCAAAATGTCAAATTTATTGTCCGGTGTTCAATTCCATGCTCTTTTCTCCCATTTATTTTCAACATTTGTCCCCTCACTGCACTCGGCGAACTCCGCCGTCCTTTCCGTCGTTCTCTTGCGACCGCCTTTTGCCACCGCTTTTCCGTCCCTCGTCCTTCTCGCGCTGTTCCATCTCTGCTTCGTAAAGACGCCATTTTCGAATTTGTTCCTCCCGCATTTTAATGAATAAAATTTGCTTCTGTTCCTCGCCCAACTGTTCAAGGAGTTCGGGGTCGACATAACCCTAAGAAAATACATATATTGTCCCCAAATAGCGAAGCATTTAAAGGAGAGTAATTAATTTATTTTTTAATATTTATACCTTTTCCAGAATTTCCTGTAGCGCACTCATAACATCACCAAATAAAGAATAAGCAAAAAAAAAGTTATTTTTTTAACAATAATTTGTATGTGCTTATGCACAATGTATATGTAGACTTAAAAAAGTAAATACATTAATTATTTAAATAAAAATAAGGAAAGCCTCACACAAGCAAAAAAAAAAAAAAAAATAGATTTGCCAAAGATTTAAAAAAATATAAATTGGAAATGAATCCTCTAATGAATTGAGTATCATAATGAATATGTTTTTTTTTATACGGTCCCAGTTGGAGCATCAACAAAAACGCTTAATTATTGTTCTCTACATCACTTTAACAGATTTTTGGGTATCGATTACATAACAGAATTCGTGAAAACTGTGTACGATTAAGCACTTAAGATTTGTTGGGGTTTGGTCTCAAAATGTGCATGAAAAGGTGGGGAAAGTGACAGAAGAAAAAGAAGAAACGGTTGTGCAAATACTGCGACGATTGAGTGAACGAATGGACGATTAATAAGGCAAGGAATTGCAGAGGAAGTGAAAGGACAGCAAAACAAACGGAATCGAAACTGTAAAAAAGGAAAAACAAAGTGAACGAAAAGGGGGGGGGGAAGGGAGAGGGAGGGGAAATGCCGAAAAACAAAGGGAATGGAGAAAAACTGGCAAAAGAAGAAAACAGCAACAGTTTGGGAGTTTGTGATCAGCAAAAGTACGCTTTACCTTTGTCTTTTTGTCTTTTCACAAATTTCCTCCACCCCTTTCTCTGTTCACCTCAAAATTATTTTGAAATTCTCGAATTCTTTGCTTTTCCTCTTTCTGTTTTCAATGCTTCAACATTTCGAGTTTTGTTGGTCTGAACGTCTCCCCCCCCCCTCCCATTTATACTTTCTTTTCTTCTTTCTTCTTCTTCACCATCAATCAACTCCATCCATCATCATTTGTCCTTCCGTCCGCCAATCCTTTCATTCATTCACTCATTCCCGGTCAATGGAAAGCGTCGTCGTCACTTCGGTCGGCTAAAGGGGGGATCGGCCGTGGTGGTGGCGGCGGTGGGCGGATTTGGGCGTTGGATCGATTTGTGTTGTGTGTTTCCGCCCTCCAATTTATTCGACGTTCTTTCACCGACCCCTCGAGAATAAATTGGGTACTTTCGGCTTTGGGGGATAAACCATTCTTATTATTGTGTACCTTTTAGGCTGTGATTTTGAGTTTCCCTTTATAAAATAACATAAAAAAAGAATTAAAAAAAACAAATATTTCTCGCTTATTTTTCATATTTTTTCGCTTTCCTCTGAAAATCACAAAGTCAGGCCTATAAATATGTTAATATTATATTATATTCATTTCTTCTCCCCCCCCCCCTTCCAATAGCCTTTCGACCAATAAAACTGATAATAAACTGATCGAAGAATGAATGAATGAGTGATTAGTGCTGTCCCCGTTAATCCCTCTGCTGGTCAGTGAACGGTCGCGACACTTTTGCTGATGGAAGCATTAGAAGACGCAGCATTTGCGGGGATAGAAGCGGCGATGGATGGGCAGGTGGGCCCATTCCGCCGACAATTCCCCCCCCCCCATTCATTTATCCTTGGGATGGGCCTAATGTTATTTATCGTCCACTGCGAAGAGATGATGAAGGATGAGTGAATATATGGGGAGTGCGGAGAAAGTGATGATGGACGACGGACGCCGTCAGTCAGAGCCAATGTCCCCCAGCGCCACCCCCCCCCCCCCCTCCCACCCCCCACCATTTCCCATTTCACCCCCATCAATTCAATTCTCCGCAATATTTGCGAAAACTTTATCGGAGAATGATGGCGGTGGGGAGGGGGATTCTGTGCTTGTACATTGGCTATCATTCTTCAGCGCGATCATTCGACTGAAATCAATCCGATAATTCATTTTGTGTCGCTGCTAAACATAAAGAAAAAGAATTCCTTCTAACTGATGCGACTTCCTCTGATGACCAGCAGATGATAACTGCTGATACTCCTAATCTTCCACCTTATCACATTTTGGAAGGCAATTTAAATTTTTAGGGCTTTGAATTTTTCTTTGGTTTTTTGGTTTTCCTTTATAAAGTGTTATTTTGGTTTAACGCAGCCAATTTATACAATTTCTAATTCGGTTTTACTCAAACAGCAAACTGCTTGCCATCTGTATCATGAAATCCCATTTTGAATCGTTTTCTGGCAACTAATCCTTCGCCAAATTCAACCCGACGGCATGGGATACCCAAAAGCCCACTGCTCGTCCCTCCCCCGCCCCCCTTAAACATATGCCCTCAATTTGTTGGTCCATCGGTGCAGATGTGGTCCATCAGATCAGTTTTGACTTATTGCCCAGATGGGTGCACTTGTGCTCCTTTGATCTAACTTTTGGAAATCCGACCCGCCCAAAAGCCGATCAAAAGTTTTCCTGCTCATTTAATCCGTTTGACTGCAAATATTCGCCATTGGACTCTCTCCTCAAAGCTTATTTTATATGGCGAATGAATGTCTTTGCCTCCTCTTTGAATAAGTGCTTTTATTTGACTTTTCATTATTTGAATCTTTAAGATTCAAATTCGGACGACGACTTTAGAAACTTCAGCAGAAGTTGCTAACTTACTTAGCATAATTAAATGAATTTAACTTGTGATGACTCACTCTTTCTCCTCTCTCTCTCTCTGACGTTTTTCGTGTCTCTCTCTACCAAAGATTCCCTTCCAATGCTTTTGCTTTGACTAACTTCTCACTTCACGCAATGCCCCTAATGTTCCCACAGATTTCCTCATTAATCTAAAATCCATTTAGTCACATTTAATGATGCAATTTGCTTTTTTTTAACGGGCCCAATTCTATACTTTTTCCAAATTCGATGGCTTCCTTCCCGTCTCTCGTCAATGCTTTCTTCCTCCAACTTTTTTTGGATGAGTGTGTATAATTTGTCGCTCTTTTCTCCCTCCTCTGCTCCTTCCTTCATCTCTTCCGTCTGTCGGTGGATAATTCTTCCATCCGTCCCTTTGAACACATTCATTCGTTCGTTCGTTCATTCTTCTTGGGCCCCTCCCCAATCCCTCAAAACTCCATTGTTCTTCTTTCTGTTCTCCTTCCAGCTTCACCCTCCTCTTCATCACTTTCATCCATCTCGGCGTTTCTTGAGCAAATTCTTGCGCAGTTGAGAGGGAGGAGGGAGGGAATCATCCCCCCCCCCCCCCCCTCCCCGTCCGTACTCCCCCGCTTTTCCTCTTCTCAACGATGACTCTCTCCACGGTCCTTCCGTTTTTTTTTCGACTATTTTATTTATTTTATTTGCTTTTCTCTTCGACTAAACATTTGCTCATCTGCTACATTAAAGTTAATAAAGAAAATTTTCTTTCATTTATTTTACAAAAGAAATTATTTTAACAAATCCGTTCCACTCATCAAATATTTCCCGAGTATTAAATAAATTTAAAATTACTAACTCAATTATTTATGATTTCAGAAAGGTACTCAAAAAGTGAGTGGAGGCGGAGCGGGGAGAGGGAGGCAGCTGGGCCCAGCCCTCCACCCCCCCCCCCACCCCCACTTGACAAATTCACTAATCCACCCATTAGTGCCATCACTCTCCGCTCTTCACCATTCACTTTGCTCCTTCCGGTCGCTTACTTTAGCTAATTTTTGGCCATTTTCCTTTCCTCTATATCCGATGCTTTTAATTTTTGCATCTTCAAAATGATTTATTTTTCTGTGGTCAACAAGCATTTGCTAAAATTGATTAGATCAAGAAAAGATCGCGTTTCTTATGGATCTTTGTTCTCCTTAAAGATTTCGATTATAACATATTTAGATACTTTTTATCCACTGGCAAGAAAAGTGAAAACTTTTGAGCAGTTGTTTGTTAATGCTTCAAGAAAAACCTTAATTCGCTTCATCGTCCCCCCCCCCCCCCCTCCAAAAATACTTTTTAAATTAAATTAGGGTTGCTCCCCGACCCCGAGCTCCCCGATCCCTGACATTTTTGGGCCTATTCCCCGCCCCGACCCCCGACATTTTGCCCCCCGAGGTGTCGGAGAGCAACCCTAAATTAAATTATTAAAAACAAATTTCATAAATAAAAGAAGAATAATTGCATCTCATTATTCTCACCAGCAGAGAAATTGAAGCCCAACGAAAAGTGTTTTTTTTTTATTCGTAATGGAGGAATTTAAAATGAAAAGGGAATGGAAAATGAAATGCTGATCAATTGAAAAATAGGCTTTCACTTTTGTTATTTATATTTTATATGGAAAGTCAATGGGAGATTTACCAAGATTGTGACAAGAATCTGAATTTGTCCTGGAATATCAGTTACAATTACAAAATAATTACCTAATTGAATTTCTTTATATCCACCCCACCGATGCTCATTCCTTAAGTGTTAACCGATACATTTCATTTAAAGCATTCTTTTATAATTAATTTTCGCACATTTTTCTTTCATCCATAATATTGTGTTTTTTAGGAAAGGTAAATATGGTTCTTGACGACGATTTTATTAATATGAGCATGGAAGAGCATGCAGCGATGCTGCAAAATAAAGGACTGATTCAGCACAATGTCAGCTCAAAGCGGAAGGTATCTTTTCCAAGAAAACGCCTTAAATTTTGCAATAATAATCATTTTATTGTGTCTGAAAATAACAATTTCTCTAGGAACAGTTAAAGCGTTGGGAGACCTCTGAAATGAACCAAGTCTGTACCCGTCGACGACCCGAGCACAAGTCCAGTGTGAAATTCCAAGACCGAGATGTTTTTCTCAGCGCCTGTGTAAGCGCTGATGAAGATGAGGTGGAGGAGTTGTTGAGGAATGGCTCCGATATAAATGTGGCGGACATTGACGGAGTCACTGCACTTCACCAGGTTCGGAGCGGAACAAATGGGCCATTAGAATTGTAATTGATGAGGCAAGCCCATTTAAAGCAGCTTTTATAGTAAAATTACTCACGATTATCCAATATAATGGTCTTTTTAAGGCAGTCATTGACAGCAACCTGAACATGGTGCGATTTTTGGTTGAACATCGCGCGGCGATCAATGCGCAGGACAACGAGGGATGGACGCCACTGCACGTGGCAGTCTGTTGCGGCAGTTTGAGCATCGTCAAATATTTATGTGAACATGTAAGTCAACAAAAGACCACGTCTTTTCAATACCGATTATTGCATTTCTTAAATTAAAGGCATCAGACTTGAGCTGCGTGAATAGCGACAGGGAATTGCCCATCGATTTAGCCGAGAGCGATGAAATGCGCGCGTTTCTTGAGCAGGAAATGCGTCGGAAAAACGTGGACGAGCAGAAGGCGCGCGAAAAAGAATTCGCAGTGCTTTTGGAAGACTGCAACAAGTGACAGTTTTTTTTGGGGGGGGGATCCATTTCTGAACTATTTCATATTGGCGAGAATCACTTCATAGTTATAGTATTTCTAACAGTTGGTAACCGATCAGCCTTTTTCAGATGGCTTCAGACGGGTCTTTACCTTGACAAACCGCACCCGCGGACTGGGGCAACAGCGCTTCATGTTGCAGCTTCAAAAGGCTACAACAAACTTATTGGTTGGTTGGCATTGTCATAGGGACTAAATCGAATTTAATGATATATTCTAAGTAGAGCAGGACCGGGACCAAAACGCGGACAACTGAGTACCGAAGTCCCGGTTTTGACCGGGACCAGTCCCGGTTTTCCCAGCCAAAAATTCCCGGTTTTTCAACCCGAAAAGGTCCAGGTCCCGGTTTTGCCCAAAATTCCCGGTCTCGCTCTACTCTAATATATTCCATTATTATTTTTAGGCATGCTAATCAGGGCGGGGGCGGACGTGAACGCGCAGGACTTCGAGGGGTGGACGCCGCTGCATGCGGCGGCTCATTGGGGCGAGCGGGACGCGTGTCGAATTCTGATGGAGAATGGTGCCAACCTGGACGCTTTGACACATACAGTGCGAAAGTGGAAAATATTAAATGGATGGGGAGGGGTGGGAATAGAAGACACCTCTTTCCATGACCCTCTACAATTTATTTTCAGGGCCATACAGTTTTTTCGCTAGCGGACAAATCTATTTCGGATTATTTGGTAAACTTGCAGGAGGTTGGTTGCCCCTCGGATTGATGCAGTTTTGCACAATTTTCGCAGAATTTCAACCAACTTCGCTCCGAAGCGCTCCAACACCAACAACAGCAGCAACAGAATGGTGGCACTCATAATCAGCCTTTAAATGGAAGTGCGGTGCTGCAGGATATGGCCAATTTGACACTTGGAAAGGACAAGGAATCATCAGTGGACAGCGAAAGAGCAAGCAAAGTAAGCCGTTGGTGGTGGCACACACGTACAAGGGGTGTCTTCGCATCTTTCTGCATGAAATTGATTGTTGTGTATTGTCAGTGTAACATCCTTCCGATGAGATCGACTCTTTGTTTTCCTTGTTACAATGGCTCATTTTCCACTTCCGTTTCTTTCCTTTTCGCGTCAATTTTCATCTTTCCCTTTAGCGATCGTCCAGCGTCTACAGCAGCAGTGAGCAGGACCCTTCGACCGACCATTGTGCCAACGCCGCTTCGACCATCGCAGCGGGGCACGTCTCCCATTCGACCTCTTCCTCGCCCTCATTAGGCTCTTCCGCCTCGGACCAAATTTCCAAATCACCGGACACCAACGAAGTCGTCAATCGGTATGATAAATAATAAATTAATAAATCATTTATTTACTCCCTCAAACAGTGAGCAGCAAAGGGGGACCACCAACTCTTCGTCCAGTCTGTACAGCAGTGACCAATGTGTGCAACGGACTGTGCCGATCTCGGCCCACTCGTCACCTTCCGTTGCTTCTTCTCTGCTCTCTTCGTCCAATTCTGTCAATTCAAATAGCAATTTCAATGAGCAGCAACAATCGTCGTCGCCCGCTTCGCTAATTTCTTCTTCGATTGGACTGCAAACGTCGAAATCGGCCGTTTTAAAAGCTGCCGAAACCATCCAGGTCTTACAATTGTTTTTACTCGCAATTATTGCTTTAAACCAACACATTGTCAGAGACTGCGCCAACAATTGCCCCAGGATCGACCCAAATCTCAATCCGTTGACTATGGAAAGTCCCCATCTCCTCTGGACCCTAATCCGCGTTTGAAATCGCCTCCTGGCACTGCACCGCTTGCGCAGTCAGCGCGTAATTTTTGGAACTCCGTCCATTCTAATTCTTCTTCACCGGCCAATAACATTCCGCAACATCCGATTGGCACCACTCCGCTGCATCAACAACAATTTAACCGATTTAGGCAGCGCTTTCAGCAACAGCAATCTTCTATCGACTCGCTATCCTCGACTGCATCGAGTAATTGCTGATTTTCAGGCCCGACTTTCGGCGGGGGGGGGGCTGGGGGATAACCACATTGACAATTTGAATTAGGGTTGCTCCCCGACCCCTCGGGGGGGGGGCAAAATGTCGGGGACCTCGGGGGCGACATGTTGGGGGTCGGGGGGGGGGGAGCTCAGGGTCCGGGACCCCGATCGGGGAATGACCAAATTTTATTTTAACCCAAACCAATTTTTCTTTTTAAATGCTCGTAAATCTTCCTTTTTTCATTTTAATCATCTGATTTCGTTAGCGCCAGTAAGAGTGAGTCAAAGCTGGCCTTTAAACCAGTGCTTCCAATTTGTTCTTATTTTTAAGAATGCTCTGATTTTGGCGTAGCGACTAAAATTATTATACTTAAAGTTTTGAAATTTTATATAATGTCACTATTTTTCAAGAAATTTTAAGATCTGTCGCAAAATTTTTTTGATCTTTTGATCCCGAATTTACTGAAATTTATATTTTGCATTTCCCACCCCAAAATTACCCAAATTGATAGTAGGAGACTAAAAATATAAAATTTGATCGAATAAATTGTAAAAATAACTGATTAGAAACATGTTGCAAAATGTTCATATTTTTAATACTAAAATCTTATTTTTTTTTTGGGCTTGGTGTTAATATTTTAAAAAATTTTCGATGGAAGCCCTGGTTTAAAAATTGAATGCTAAATTGTCCATAAATCGTAGGTTTTAAATTTAATGTTTTACATTAATAATATTATTTGTGAAAAGTAGAATATAATATTCCTTTCATTAAGGTGACCAATCATCCAAGGAATCGGCAAAATATCCTCAATCGCCCACCATTAACCCCAGTCGGCTTCACCACCGTCGTCAGCAGCACCAAATGCAATTGCACTCCCAGCAAAAGGGCGAAAGGGGTCACACTGTCAACAGCAAAGCCCACACAGCGAACAATAAGGACGCCACCATGGCTATGACGTTTATGCTTGGGAAGGACAACGGCATTGGCATTGTTGGTGTCTCTTCTGCGAATGCCGGAACCTCGCTGCCCATTGCTAACAATGCCATCGCTACTTCGGCGTCTGAGTCGGCGAGTTGTTCCTCCGTGACGCCTTCACCATCGCCTTCACCGATTGTTGCCTTCAATGCTACCAACGACGCTCTCAATTCATCATCACCTTTCGTAACTCTCCGTAAACAGCCGTAAGGGGGGGGGGAGCGAAATAGGCACTTGACTTAATAATTTCTTTTTTTAGGTTTATCGGAATAAAGCTAGTTTTGGTGATAATTTAATTGTTGTAGGCAATGTCAGCAGTCGACGCCACCGACTCAGCCAATTTCGAGTAGGGAAAGTGAAGCGGAGCGTAAGGCCAAGTCGCGTCTGAAGCGTTCCACCCGACGTTCTACGCAGGTGTACTTCCTACCTTACCTACTTACTTATATTAAAGCTCTTCTTATTTGATTTAGGGTGTTACTTTGGAACAATTGGGCGAGGTGAATATGCGAAATCATTCGCCAAAACACCACGGACGAGCGGAGATTGGCAAGGAACAGAAGCAAAGGATGGCAATTGGACATGACGGCAGCTGCGAATTGGTCAGTTGAATCATCTTTTCTTTTTCATGAAGCATTTTCAAGCAAATGCCGGCTTCTCCCTGTTCGTCAACGTCGTCGTCCTCCGCCTATCTAACGGCCGCCTCTCACCGAGCCGTTGACCAACACAATCCCAAAGTCGAACGCGTCAAGGAGAATTACAACAGCACTAAAAATGAAGCTACTCCATCGCCCTCTTCTACCGCTTCACTGATTGACGAATTGGAAAAGTACAAAGAATTGTACGAGTTGGAACGGAGTGAAAGCGAAAGACTGCGGACTGAACGGCGAATGTTTGAACGACGTATTTCGGCGTTGGAATACGAATTGGAGGTGAGCTTTAGTGATTTAGAGTAATTAATAATGAAAAATGAATTCAGAAGAGCAGGCAATTGCAGACGGACAATGAGAAGTTGAAGGACGAGAACATTGCGTTGGTCCGAGTTTTGGCAAAACTTTCGAAATAATCTCCGGGTCTCCTTTTACCCTGCAAAACCCCAAATATGTGATGCACTTATGAATTCGAAGACCATTTTTTCTCTTAACCAAATGTCTTCCTTTTTAATGTCAGTAGTCAGTCCGTCTTCCAAAAGTCCCTAATTTTCAAGCACAAATTAACTCACTCTCCTCCAAATTCACTGCTGCTAATTTTGTTTATTATTGGACTTAATAAAGTTGATTTTTTATATTATTAGGGAATTAAGCTGGGTATTATTTCCCTTTTCAAATGTTTCGATTAGATAGGCTATCTATTATGCCAAAGGCGTGGTCATTAGTCAAAAATGTGACACGGAGAAATAATTTATTATAGCGACCATTTAAAAACATCACAGTTAAATGGGAGTGTCCATATTAAAAATCACTTCTTCAAGAGCGTCTTTTCCACCTTAAACGCAATCTTACAAATTGTTTCAATTGTTTTATTGCATTTAATTCATCACCTCTTCAACGCTTCTCATCTGCTCCATTTGTTGGTACTCATTCTCCGGCGTTGTCACCTTCTCCCAAATTGTGCGATAAGCGCCGACGATGTGTTCAAAAGTGCGTCTTTGGACGGACTCGCGGATTCTGGGGATTATTTAGAAACAAATGTTTCATCGACACGGATTTGTCACACCTTGCAGCCGAGATTTTTATCATCTGAGGACAGTTGTAACTTTCGGGGCAGTCGAGGAACTTCTCAAAGCGAATGAACGATGCGCGGACCCGCGAAGGCTCCATGTTGGGGATTTTGGACAAAGGACCCTTAGGTTTTTCATGGATTCTCCGTACGCTTTGTCCATGCCTTCCCCAACTTGGTTCGCCTGATGCGCTTGGGCCTTTGTGTACAGCTCCAACATGTCGCATTCCACCAATGCCTTCGACGCTTGCTCGCTTACCAAAACGTCCTCGTTGGCCTCAATTTGTGCCTTGGAAATGACAAATTGTAAGGCATGAATGCAAGTTTAACTGATGGGAATAGACCTTAATCATCTCGAGTTTGGCGTCAGTGAACTGGTAGAGGATGACCACCGAGCGGATGGCGTTCAAGCAGTTCAGCATGTACACGGCCACGTCCATCGGGTCGTCCAAGTTGCTGCACACCAACTGAATGGATTGGAGCAACGGGTCCAAAATGTGCGTAAAAATCTGCGAGGGACAACGACGGATGAATTGGAAAACAAAAGGGGTGCCTTGTTGTAAAGACTCCGTTTGTCTTGCACCGCTGCAAATGCGCCGTCATTTTGTGCTTCGAGAATGTCACGCAACAGAAGCAGAGCCTTAAAAAGAAACAGACGTATCCGTGGGAAAAAGTTGATAAGTTTTAGCCATTTTCGCCAAATTTTGAGACAAAAGTCAATTTGTTAAGAAAATTCGGTAATTTATTTCTGGGAATTTTGGTGGGGGGGGGGGCAACTGCCCACGCCCCCGCTGTTGCATCAATTCACCTGGTTGACCGACTGTACGGGCAGCAAGTCGTAGTCAGGCACTCGCGCAGTCGCCAAAATGCGTTGGACGGACGAACTGACGGCGCTGAAACGCATGTTGGAGCACAACTCGTGCAAATCACTGCAGCACAACACCAAATGAGCATCGGCAGAAAGCATTTCCCTTTGTTTAAGAAAAGGACAAATAAAAGAAAAGAAAAAGAAACGGACTTAAACGCATCGACGTAGAAAAGGAGCAAATTGGCGAGACGGTTCAGCACCACACAGTTGCCCTCTTTTGTGATGCATTGTTCCACCCTTAGCTAATTGAATAAAATGAGGGATGTCCGCCACGGACCGAAGGGGGGGGGGGAAACGGAGGACGCACCCGCAACGGTTGGCACATCGCTTCCGCGATGGAAGTGAGCACCGCCCGCGCTTGGGCCGGCACATTCTCCGCCCCGCCATGGCGTGTGCAGTCGCGCAACAGTGCGGCCAACATTTCCTTCTCCACCGCCACTGTGTGTTGGATCCAGGAAAGCATTTCATTGACATATCTCCAACAAAACAAAAAATAAAAGTAATAAATTGCTGTGAAAATGCGCAGTTTGCACTGGAAATGACCTCAGTGGGTCCGTGGCGAGTTGTTCAATCGGTCCGTGGGGACCGGCGGACTTTGCTGAAAGGGCGCACTCTTTGCCCATCCGACTGATTGTTCCCCACACCAACCGACTCCTCGGGTGAGTGTGTCGATGAAAGCGCGCACAATAAACCCACGCCGGGCGTTTCCGTAATCGTCCAACGCTTTGCCGAACATTTCGCCGTCGTTGGCCCGGTGGAGCAATTCAAAGGAATGGACCAAGGCCGGCTTCAAGTCCAAAAACTCGACATTTAACAGGCGACACTCGCCTTAATAGGGAGAACTCTAAAAATAAGGAACAAACGAACAAAACACACGTTGGACACACGCGTAAAGAGTGGCGTAAGTTTGGCGCAATTTGTCGCCGAGTAAATGCGAAAGTTCCATCCTTTAATTTGCAAACGGAAAATGCAAAGTGAAAGAAAGGGCAATTCACAATGCCAAACTGTTCGGCTCCAATGCCAATTGTTCCGTCACATTTCTCTCCACTTCTAACAAACGTCGTAAGGCCGAGAAAAATGCGTCGGAAGGCGACCCTTAACATTAATTTATAATTCAAAGAGTGTTCAGTAGGGCTGGGAATTTAAGTCAAATGAATTTTTTTTTTTTGCTGACTCTAAAAGGTCTTAAAATGACTTAAAAGTGTTCTAAACTTTGTTTGAGCTTCTAACATGCATTTTTTGTGACTTTTTTGAGTTTTTGCGACTTTTTTCATGAATTTTTTGAGGCAAATTTTGAATTTTAGCGAAGAAAATGCCGAAAATACAAAGAAAATTCCGAAAAATAAAATTTCAATCAATAAAAAGGCAATGAAACCTGGATGAATTTTTTCTTAATTGTGGAAGAATCTCTTTCTTTATGCCTATTTTAGGTACCTATTTATAAAATTAAGTGCCTAAATATACGATTAAAATGTTATTCTATAAATTATTAAAAATGAGATTTTTTTTAACTTTCGCCTAATTTTCAGCAGGACTTTTTTGCATTTTTTACGTGCTTTTTTGGAATTTTTTTGTGACTTTTCGCCTAATTTTTCAGGACTTTTTTCAATTTTTCGTGGCTTTTTTGCCTTTTTTGCGATTTTTTATGACTCTTTTAGTCGACTTTTTGAAGATTTTTAGTGACTTAAATTCCCAGCCCTAGTGATAGTGAACCGGATGAGTCACCCTGCTGATTGGGTAGTGCCAATGCCGTCTCCTCCTCTTCGCTTAGGGAATATTTGGCGAAAAATTCGTCCAAAAATGCCTTCTTGGCACCCAATTCGCGCTTTTCCGTCTGCAGAACGGCTGTTCTCTTCAGCAACTCGCGCGTCTTTTCCTTGTTCGTTTGAATGCGTTCAGTGAGTTCGCAGCAAATCGAATTCATCGACCGAATTTGCTGCACAAATCCCTGCACGCGGTCATTCATCTGAATTAAATTTCCAATTGTATTTCTCCCCCATTCGCCGTTGCTCCCCCACCTTTTCAAGCTGTTCCAAGTACTGTTGGTTCAGCTCCAGCTCCCGGTCCTCCAATACCATTCTGAGTTTTTGCTCCGTCATTTCGGCATCCAAACGCAAATTGTCGTTCAGGTAATTTACTGTTGCAATGAATTGCTGACATAGTAAAACAATTTAACTCAGCAGGAGAGAACAAAATCCAGGGGAAATTCGGCGACATTTCCCCTCTGCTCCTCCCTTTTCCTCTATTTCCCCCACCTCATCCTCATCCAACCGAGCAGTCAAAAGTGCATCTAATCCACCTCTGTCGCCTTCTAATGACATTTAAAAACAAAACGACTTAATTAATTGCCAATTAATGTCCGCTTAATTATTAAATGTAAAGTAAATTTGAAAAAATTAAATTCCATTTATAAAACTTATTGTTAACCAATTCTTCCAAATTAGTTTAATTATCATTTTACGCCAATTATAGACAAAATAAAAGGACAAACTAAGCATCTTTGTTGGGGATTCTATGATTAAGGGACAAAAGGCACAGAATTCGGGGAAAATGCACGCGGAAAGAAATGGAGAGCAAAAATTGAAGGGAAGAGAAACGAAAGTGAGGCACAGAAAGACGGAAAATAGCGATTAAACTCGAAGTTAATTTGGCAATTCCATCCCAAAGGATGACACATTTTGCATCCCATCCATTAAAATCATTTTGACCGGTAATTTGCCAATTTTCAGGGCGACGAATACCCTAAGACGGAATGAAAAGTCACATCATAATCCATTTCCCGCCAAATTCCTCCGGTGCCTCCCTCTCTCTTTGGTAAAAGTTTGTTCAAATCGGTCTTCGCGTGTTTCGCAGTTTCTCAAGCCGCGACTGCAAATGGTTATTCGTCTCTTTGCTCTCCTCCAATGCTTGTTCTTTGTCCCGTAACTGAAAAGGCGAATTAATTCAAATTATTTTTTGGACGAGAGCTTTTTATTGGATAAGGGAGGTCCGGCGTGGCGACAAATGCTGCCGGCAAATTTTAGAATTTGAATTGAATTTGCTTAATGTTTTTGGTCAGAAAATAATGAGTTGATAAAAAAATTGACAATAAAGATAAGAATCTTACATTAAAATAGATATTTAAATTCTTAACGGATAAATCAAAAGTTATATGGCCAGGTTATGAAAGTACGCTTTCAGTTTGTGTGGTAATTCATAATTTTTTGAATGCATTTGCTCCATGTCCGTTCGATTCCCTTCCCTTTGGTTCACCTCCTTCTTCAGCTGTCGGTTCGTCTTCTGCGTCTCTTCCGCCTCTTTCTCCGCCTGTTCAGCATTTGTCTTGTACCTTTTCAGTTGCGTCTCCGTCCGCGACAGCGACCCCTCCAGCGCACTCTTTTCCCTCTCGGCCTCCTGCAGTTTCAGCTTCATCTCGGCCAATTGCTTCATGGCATCTCCTTAAAAGAGTTGCTTTGGCTTCTCCTCTGTTCCGTTCGTTTCGCTTTGTTTTCATCCCCCGACAAACTTTGCACTAATTCGTCACTGCTTGTGCTTCCTGTGGCGTTGTGATGCTCATTTTGGCGTCTTCTGTGGTTGTACAATGCCTTCTCCGTTTCGTCAATTTGGTTGCGCAACTTCCGATTGGATTCGACCAGCCTTTGAACCTTTTGGTCTACCGACGAAGTGCCGGGCAGTGCCTTTTCAATGGCCGACAAAGTCACGTGGGACAACAAAATGGGGTCGAATTTGCTGACAGAGAAAGGCAAATACAAAATATCGGCCGACGACTTACGGCGCATTGTTTGTTGATTGGCTACCGGTGGATCCGTTCGAATTGCTGGGCGCCGCCGGTGGCTGCAGCAAATCGTCGTTTGGGTCCTGCTCGGCAATGACGAAGCCATTCTCCTGAAAATAGTGACCAATTTCGAGCCGAATTTCCAACCCGTAATTTTCCCACGTGAATCAGTCGATCTCTTTGCGATATTTCGTTTTTCATCTGCTGGTGCTGCAGTTGGAGTGCCTCGACGGTCTTTCTGAGCAGTTTCAACTCCTCGCTGATCTCGCGATTCTCTTTTGAAACCTTAAAAACTAAAGGGAATGAAGCAAAGGTTTGGTAAAACCTGAAAAACGGTCACGTCCTTCTCCTCCATTTCGTCCTTGAGCAAGTCAATCTCGTAGAGAAGTGCCGACTTTTCGTTGTCCAATTGTGTGTACAGCAACATCGCCCGTTGGTATTTGTTTTCCAATTCGGTCACCTTTTCCTAAGAATTTATAGGCTAAAATAATAATGCGTAATTCGAAACCCATATTTAAATAAATCATTTGCTTCTCCTCACCCACCAAATTGTCATTGTCGGCCAACAAATGGTAGTCTTTTTGGTCACCCGCTTTTATTGACTTCTCAAGACAATCCATGCGAATTTGGCGCGCTTCGTCGCGCGCCTGGCGCTTTTTGTTGGAGCGCTCTTCGGCCTAATAAAACGGAAGTTAGAAATAAATAAAATAAGTCGCACTTTTCTTGTCGATTTGCCATTGCTATAGAAAATCTGCCGAAACATTCTTTCTTTTGGAACCAAACCCCATGGGAATTTACAAAACCTTCACATTTTTATTGAGCCCATTATGGTGAGAAATGTGCAAAAAGGGGGAAAAGTGATAATTTATTGCCTCGCGGGATATCCTGTCGAGCACATGCTCCTCCATGAAGGAACTGGCCGGCGCACGACGCCGAGAGGACGAATAGGAACTCATCGGGAGGGGAGGGCAATTATTGCTTAACAACCATTTATCATTTTGAAAAATAGTGTTAGGAAAGTGTAAATGAAAAATAAAAGAAAAAGTTTATAATTAATTACCGGAGAAAAAAAAAGTGTAATACTACCGATGGTACCCCCCCCCCCCTTTTTTTTGATTGAAAATTTTTTTTCTTTTAAAAAGCCTTGAAAGCATGCTTCTGAGGGTTTTTAAAAAGTAATTATTAGAGCACGGTAAAAAAAAATTGTTGTAGAGGAGTCTACGTTTTGCGGGAAATGATCGCGATCCCCGCAAAAATTAATAAAATAAAAACAAAAAAATTTTATAAAAAATTTAATTTTGACGAATTTAGTAGAATGATCTATAGGTACATAAAAAAAACTAATTATTAGCACGCAAATGGGTAAAACTTAAACAATCCGAAGCTTTTCAAAAAAAATATTTTACATTTCCTCTGTGTTTGGGACAAAAGATATCCCAAAAGATTTATATGAAAAAAGGAAGGGACGTTAAACTTAAGCGGAGAAGAAATTTAAGACTCTTTAAAACGGGAAAAGAGAGACATTCTCACAAAGAAAAGGGGGAAAGAGAGAGTGATTGAATGTAGAGGAGAGAACGGAAAAGAAAGAGAGCGAAAGGGAATTTTAATGGGCCAAATTATATTTTAAATGATAGGCAAAGGCTAACTAAGAAGGGATGAGTTTGGTCGGGAGAAAAAGCCACGGCATTCATTCCGTGCCGCAATTATTTGCCAATGCCTCCGTTTATTTTTATTCGGAAGAATTTAAGTGAAAAGGGAAAGGCAAGCGAATCCGTCGATTTAAAGACGGATGGATGAGAAGAGAATCGAAGAAAAGCAGCGGAGAGAGCGATGGGCGGTAGAAGCAACAGGCGCCCGCTTATTTTGTCCACTTTAATGAGAGGGAAGCGAAAAAAGGGGGAGGGAAATCCGAAAGTGAAAAGATGGAGGATGGGCAGTCAATGGATGGATGAATTGTCCATGAACATTTGGACGACAGACAGAGAGAGACAGACATTTGACCAACCAAAGGACTTTTGAGTCTTTACACTTAAGTCATTCACTAATTACCTTCTTCATTGTTTTTACATGCATTTTAATAGAATTTCGTTTAAAAAACATCTCATGCAAATCGATCTTTGGCGGTTTCTCTTTTGAATTGCATTTCTCCGCCGACCAATGCCATTCCGATGGTCATTTGTCTCCCGCTGCACATGAAATTTTAATTGATATATTTTGTCTAATTAACCGCTAAACATTCGTCATTACCCCTCCCTCATTTGTCTCCCTCTGCTGATTGATCCCTCCCCCCTCCCTCGTCCCGTCATTCCTCGCCCCGATGCTGCTGATTCATCGTCATCAACCATCACTTATTGATCGCTGCCAGAAGTCATTGCCCCCCCCCCCCCCCTCTCATTGTGAACTCTTTCCCCCCCCCCCCTTTAAATTTTGTTCATTTTCCATTGTTTGTTTTCATCCTGTGGTTGACAAATCCGCTTGCAGTATTTTCTGTTTGACCTTGATCCGATTTTTCTAGACAACATTAAACAAACGGAAAATTTTTTATAAAATTATCATTTTTTGTCCCTCAGGCGCCCCTCAAAATGACCCCCCAATTTCGCCATCAAATTCCCTTGCTTTTCTTTCTGTTATTCACTTTTTTCGCCTCTGCAAATGGCACTTCGAAATGCGTTTGGGTCGTTCATAAATTTCATTTTTTAAAAATGAATTTTGAAATTTAAGGTCCGCGGCGCGCTCCAATGCCATCGCGACCCGAGCAAACATCAGAATGTGGAAGTACGGGTCATTGACCGGGACGGATGGGGCCCGTTGAAGCTGTTGGACCCTGACGACATGATGGGGTGTGCCGGGGTTAAATGCTGTCAGCGACCGATTGTTCATTAGTGTTTTCAAGGGGAAGGGTGCCATTAATCGATGCTTAATTATGCTAATGCTTTTTAGCGTGTCTTTTACTGAGCAGGACGGCACCTTTCAGCTCGACGGTTGTGGCAACGACATGAACTTCCTCCCGGGCGTGGTCAGTGAGTGCCGTGACACTGTCCCTCCGTTCCTTTGCCCATCCTTCGTTCTCCCCCCCCCCCCTTTAGCCCAATTTGCCCGACCCTTTCGTTCGCATTTTGCATTTCTGCAACAGCGAAGAAGGCGAAACCATCGAATTGCCCGAATTCCGAATTTTTGTGGTCATTCTCAAATTGTTTGTGCTCAAATTGGCTTTTCCGCTTCAGCCGGACACTTATGACTTGGGCATCCTCGTGTTGGACCAGAAGACTTTGCCCAATTCCACCGTTAATTTCCCCGTGCCCGAGAACCCCCGTCGACGCCTGCAGCAGGCAAAAAGGCCGACGGAAGTCGGCACTTTGGACGAAAGCAATGGCAAAAAGGGGGCGGAAGATGGGGTGAGAAGTGAACGGGGCAAGAAAGGAAAACGAATTCGAAATTTGGACATTCCGATAAATTTTTTTTGGATAATGTGAAATTTTGGAATTGAAAGTCGGCCAATGAAAAGTTTCTGAAAATTATTAAAAATCGCGGCACCACCTTTTTTAGTTTGTGACTGTCGACGCGCCAAAAAGTCACAACGCCAAAGGCCTGGACGACCTTTTGCCGCCCGGCAAAACGGTGACCAAAACGAACGGCGATTTGTTGTGGGAGACGCAATCGGTGGAGATGGAGGAAGTGCCGGCCGAATACGACACGTCGATACGGCAAAGTCAGCAGCACAATTGGGAAGAAGGTAAGCAAAACGAAGAAGCCAAAGAGAACGACAGACACAAAATGCGAATGTTGGCATTTTGTTGCTTCACTTTTCAGAGTCCAAAGGCGACGGAAATGAAAGGAAAAATTGGACGAAGAAAAAGCAACCGACGAAGGAAGAGAAAAAGCGGAAATGATCAGACAGCACAAAAGACAGACTCACTCTGCTGTGATGGCATTTCCTATAAACATCCTAATTACCCTCCCTAATTACCCCTACCCCGCTTTTCTATGGAATGCCCTCAACCGACCGACACTTTGTGCATAATTTTTTCACTTTCATTAATCCTATGAAATATACACACATACATATGTATTCAAAATAAACAGAGAATCGAAAAGAGTGACAAATTTCTGCAAAATATAAAAGGCATTTCAACAATTATTGTTACGGTATTGTCGTATTGTCGTCAATGTACGGTACGCTGCTGTTCGGCCTTTCTTTGTTTTCTTCCAATTATTCTTTTGCTTTGTTCTGTTAGCCTCCGTCTTTTTGCAAATCATTTCTCATTTCAATAACTTTGTCTTATGCGAATCCGTCCAATCCTTCTCCATTTTCTCAATTCGTCGTCATTTGTCCGTCCATTCATTGGCCAATTTTTGTTTTTCTTTTTTTTCCGTTGGTGGCAAAATGCAAATGAATGGGAAGTGGGAGGCGAAGCAAAACGAACGAATCAGAAGGGAACAGAGGACAAAGCGACCATTTTATGGAAGTCATTCATTCATTTGGGCCCATCCATACTTTTCTTTTTCTGATCATTTTCCTTTCCTTTTTCTATTTCTTTACAAAGCATTTCAGTTTCTGATCACTATACTTTTGTTTATTTTTCTGATCATTTGTCTCTCTCTCTCTCTCTCTTTCTCTCCTCTCTCTCTCTTTCTCTCCTCTCTCTTTCTTTCTCTGCTTCTCTTATTTTCCCTTTTCCTTTTTTGCTTTTTCAGAATGCTTTCTTCTTCTTGTTCTTCTTCCGCTGCTTCTTTGCTCCCTTCCGTTTCCCTTTTTCTGCTCATTTGGCTGCCCATTTTCGCCTTTGTCTCTTCCGCCGATTCCGTTAAGCCTCCTTCGGAATGCGCTCGCATGGCTTTTGCATTTGATCAGCTCCATTCTTCGCCCGCCGTTGGTGAGGAGAACGTGGCCAAGCAGTACAAATCGGCCATTAGCATTGCCATGGTAAGGCCAATTTGGAGAGCAATGGAAAATTTAAGCGGTCAAATGACCAATTAATTGCTCAAATTGCAGAAATGCATGGACAGTTATCTGAAGACACAGAAGGAATTGTTCAGCGAGTGGCTGAAGCAGGTCACCGAATTGGAGAAGCAATTGCAGCAAATAGCCAAAAAAGAACAGAAACGGGGGAAGAAGGACGACGAGGAACTGTGAGAAGAGAGAAGGAAATACAGAGGAGAAGGAGGAGGAGAAGACAAATCGGAAATTAAATATGCAATCAATTAACAAACAAAACAATGCATTTAAATTTGGAAAAGAAAAATGGCATAAAATTCAATTAATTAATTATAATCAATCGGTTTGAACCGATAGAAATATGAAAATTACAAAAATTTTTGACGGTCCAAACTAAAAAACCGAAATTTGACGAAATTTTATAGAGCAGATAGATTATCAAAGGATTATTTAATTAATTTTTAAATAGGGTCACATTTTCTTTACTGTTCATTAATTAATGGCTCTTTTTTTAAATATTCGAATTTTCGTTCGGTCCGTTGAGGGCATTCTTCGCAGTTCGCTTCCCCCCCCCCCCCGCCACTTTTTATGTTTACGAAGCGATTGACGTGATCGGTCGGTCCCTTTTCGCGTGATCCATGGCCCTTTCCGTCGTTCTTGAGACGCTTTTTGAGAGGGGCAAAACGAATTCGGAGAAAATAAAATCAAGCGAAAGAAATTGGGCAAACAAAGGCTCAAGAACGGAACTGAGCGTTGGGAAGGACAAGCTCAACTTTCAATGGTTGGGTTGGGTCGGGTGAAGATCATTCCGCTGCGAATTTCGACTTTCAAAAGTTGGGCACCTTTCGAAACAATTTGGCAGACAATGACGCATTGGCATTTGTTCTCAACTCAACTCTTTTGATCGCTGATCAAAAAAGGGGACCCCCGCGGCGGTGATAAATTTTCATTCCCTTTAAATGTCAGACATTCGAAGCATTTGTTGCTGCAAAAGATTGATCGACACCGATTAACTGCTGCTGCTGTTGGTATTCCCATTGTTCAAAGTGTTCCGTTTTTAGAATTTGTCCAATAATTAAAGCGGCGGCCAATCTTTGAACCTTTGGCGAGTGAATGAATGCTTCATCCGAATTAGCACTGATCACACGCTCTTTGCTCAATCAGTCGCCAATCCCTTAAGCCAATTTCCAATTCAAGTAAGGCAAATTAGGCTTCGTTCTTCCTTTTGTTCAGCCTCACTTTTCGGCTTAATTTCCAATTTGTTCTTCTCTTTTCACAAATATTCCACCGTTTTCTGTCTGATCATTGATCAAATTATCATTCACTGACTTCCCAAATTCTTTGATCATAAACATTCCTCCAAAAGACCAATGCATTAATTATTTCTCTCATGTTTGGGAGGATGAATCACTTTGTGTCCTTTCTCTGTTCCCGGGGGCCATTGGTCCAAAAGGCGACGGTTAACATCATCACATCATCATCATCGTCCTCGTCTTCAGCCATTCTCCGGACGAACAGCAAAATGAATGTCCGTGACATAACACAACGCCAATCTCTCCCCTGTGGGAAACAGAGAAAGAGGAAATGAGAGAGAAAAGGAAAAAGAGAGAGAAACAGAGAGAAAGAGAGGAGAGAGAGAGGAGCTAAAGAGTGGCCAGGGGCGCATAAATTAACGCCCGGCGGGTGAATGGTCGGCTGACTGACATTAAACAGCCCATCGCCCCCCCCCCCCCCCCCCGCAGTCCGATGGCCTCCCCCCCCCCCCACCGATCCGAAGCGATGGGAGAAATGACTTTGGCTTTTGTTTGGAATAGGACCATGGCAATGCGATGACTGTGCAAAAACGCCCAACCAGTCTTATCCTCCAGGCGTAGCATTCATTCACCGTTTTAGTCGACCCTTTTGGACACCCCCGGGGGCATTCATTGCATGTGCCAAAAGTGATTAAAAACCCCCGGCCAATTCGGTCACTGATCGGCTTCCCCCTGCTTTTGCTGTGTTTGCCAAATCACACTTTGTGTCTTTGTTTCTCTTTTCGTTTCTTTCGCATTTCTTTGGCCTTATGATTCATTTGTCAGTGCAATTTTTGTACAGTTTTAGCCCATCGAACGACATTTAAGCTCAAATGATTTGTCAGCAGTTATTTTCCCAAAACATTCTCATTGTTAATGTATTATTATTCTATTCGCCCAAAAAACGAATGAGTAATTGAAAAAAAGGAAATAATCGGAAGGACTAATGGAAAAACAATCCATGGCAAAGTGCCAAAACAGTCGAGCAAACGAAAAGCCACAAAGGTCATCCGCGATCAGCAAATCGGAACTTCATAACAAAAGTTACTTTTTTATTCGCCGGTCGGTGCTTTTTCCATCGTCGGGGAAATCAATCGCAAATGCTTTTCCATTTATGGCCCATTCGGTCGCCAGAGGGGAAACAACAACCGTAGGCATGCTTTATTCTTTATTAGCAGTGTTTTTTAAATATTCAATAGACTTTTACACATCAGTTATCCCCCATTTTGAAAGCACCCTTTTTTCACAAAATGACAAAATTTGTAAGGAAATGAGCACACTCCGCCGTCACACATTATATGCTTTCCTCTCAATTCTTTGTTTATGGGACGGAATTTCCCTTCCCCCCCCCCCCCAATTTCAGTTTTCACCTCCCTTAGTCTCTTCCTTCCCTCCCCCCCCTTTCTGTTTCCTCTTCCTTTTCCTCTTTCTCTTCCTCTTCCTTTTCCTCTTCCGTCTTATTTCCCTTTTCTTCACTTCTTCGTCTCCAACTTCCCGCAGCTCATTGCCATAAATTTTGGACGACATTCTCCGCCCAATGGCAAAAAGTGCGAGGAAAAGCCCATGAGAAGGAAACGGTAAAGGGAAAAAGGAACGCCATTTACTCATCCATTTTCAGTCGTCGATTGTTTTGGATTTTTTGGATGTTAATGACCAAAACAAATTAAAAAATAAAATTAATCGGAAAAAAAACTCGAAAATTGATTTTGTTGAGTTGGCAAATTAGCAAATTCTACGGGATATATTATTAGTCAAACAACATTTCTGTGTTTTAGTTAATGAACTGAAATGCCACGGCACTTTTTCTGTCTTTCATGGAGTACCGTATGCTCCGTTCCGTGCCTCTCTCTCCCCCGCCCCCTAAGGCATGCTCTCTCTTCTCGCGCTCTCTCGTCCTCCCTTCCTATTTTGAAGGGGCGGAGTCTATGGGCAGTGCATGACCACCGCCCCCCACCCACCCATTCCCTCCAATTCCCATCATTCCCTCCCCCCCCCCCCCCCTCAAATAGTCACCCACCAAAAACAGCAGCAGTTCGTTCGTGCGTTCGTTCCTTTCCATTGGCAATTTGCTTTTTAAAATTTTGTTTTTCCATTATTTCGTTTTTCCTGATGACCCTTCTCCTCCCTCTCCTCCCTCTCCCCCCCCCCCCCAATTCGTCTCTTTGATTGCCTCCCAAAAGTCCCTTTTCCATCCCTTGAGGGTTACCGACTGATCATTCTTTTTCTGTTACCCTGGGGCACAAAAAGAGAAGACGAAGAACGAACGACAACAGACGGACATCGGTGAGCGAGTGCCAGGAGCAGGATGACCCTTGGAGATGTGGCGGGGGGGGGGGAAGGGGAGAGATTTGCTGGGGGGGAGGGCGAGTGATGTCCCATTCTGCTGGGAGGGGCAAAGGCCGGCCATAAATCCCCTAAAACTCTGCTGAATTCCCACTGCAACAGAAGGAGCAAAAAGTTCTTCCTCGCCCCAAGGCGTTCTTTCCCGTTGTTTCGTCCTTCTGCTGCGAATTCGCCCGAGCAGTCCAACACCCCCTTTTACCTCTCCCCTTCCCCTCTCCCTCCCTTTCTCTTCTCCCCCTCCCCCCCCCTCTCCGTCCCCCGTCCGATGCCCCTCTGGCCAGCTGCTTCAGACGGCGACCATTCGTCCTTCCCTTCCCACAAGGCATTAGCGTGTGATGGCCTAATGCTGCCTCCCTCTCCGCCTGTTGCTGTGGGCGGGGATCGTCGTGCTGGGCGCCGCCGGGACGTGCTGACTGGTCCCAGGTCGCTGAACGGGGGGTCATGCGCTTGGGGGAGCATTGGGCTTGATCACCCCCCTCTTGGCCAGTTGATCATCCCCCGAGGCCAAATATCATTGTTTTATGGGCTTTGGAAACTTTTGCATCCGTCATTTATCGAGACGCTGACTAAATCTGTCGGGCATCGAAACTCTCAGAGGAAAGCCGCGGGGGGGGGGGGGCGTCCCTTGGGAGGCGTTAAAACTTAAAACAAAATTTGGTCAGTCAAAAGCGAAGGTTTGCTTGGACAACAACAACAGCTCCTTCAACTGATTGGGGTGGTCGGTCCCAGCACCAAAACAGCATTTAAATTGAGCAAAACACCACCCCAATCACTGCACATTCATTCGCTCGTCACTCATTCTCGGGGGGAGGGGGGGAGAAGTGACCCGATCGGAGAGTGATCATTCCCCAAAGTGATCACTATTCACCCATTAGCCAACAAAACAAGGCTTGGCTAATGATGGCTTCTTTGCTCTTTTCCATTTTCCATCGCTTTTCCAAAATGTTTGACTTTGTTGGCCCTCCAAATGGCAATTCCTTCCCTTTGTTTTAGCATTGGCCATTGGAATGGCTCACAATTTGTCCGATTTGGCAATTCCCTCGATCAGCAACAATCATTTTCTGAACTGTTTCGCCACCATTTCGCCCGCTTATCCCTCAAATTCGTCAAATTCTTCGCCCTGTTGTGCCTTTTTGTGTGCGCACTGTCCAAGCGCCTCTTTCCCCAACATGGAGGAGTTGGAGCAGCACCAGCAACATAACCACCAGCATCAGCAGAATAACAGCCGGATGAAGGAGCAGCAAAACGACAGCGGCGAAGCAAAATTGGTGAAAGCAAGGGATGCTAATTAGTCAGCGTACATTAATTAATTGGGGGTTAATTAGGGTTAATAGGGGTGGAAAACACCCGAGAATTAATAAGAAACAAAAGGCAATTAAGAGAAATAACGGAATTGAAGCAATAAAGGGAGGGAGAAGGGAGTGATTTGTTTGTTAGTATCCTTTTTTCTTTCAATTTCACTTTTTCTTAATTGAGCATCCAAATGCCTCTCCCCTCCTCATCCATTTCCTCTCTCCATTTGAGTCTCCACCATTTCCCCCATTTGAGCCCCCCCCCATTTGAGTCCCTCCCCCTCCCCCCATTTCCCCCATTTGAGCCCCCCATTTGAGTCCCTCCCCCTCCCCCCATTTCCTCGCTTTCCATTTGATTCCCCCCCCCCCCAATTTCCCCCCGCCGTTTGAGTCCCCCCCTCCCCCCATTTCCCCCGGTTTGAGCCCCCCCCCCATTTGAGTCCCTCCCCCTCCCCCCATTTCCTCGCTTTCCATTTGAGTCCCCCCCCCCGATTTCCCCCATTTGAGTCCCCCCCTCCCCGCATTTTCCCCTTTCCATTTGAGTCCCCCCCCATTTTCTCTCTTTCCATTTGAGTCCTTTACGCCTTTTTCGTTTTTCAGCCAGTTCAATTGGTCAAGTCAGAATCGACAAGTCCTCCTCCGCTGAATTCTCCGACTGCTTCCTCCTCCTCCTCTTCCTGCTCCGTTTCCGATTCGATGGGCCAACTCATTGTCAGTCCCTCGGGCATTGCTCTCGCGGCGCTGACGTGCAAAAAATGCCCCGGGGGGCGCACATTCGCCTCGCAAGAAATGTTGAACATTCATTACATCAAAACACACCGCGACCGGTCAGTCCGTTAAGAGGCGAATAGTTTTTGGCCTTTTTTCTCAAATATTTTTTCTCCGCCATTTACTCGCCACATTTTCAGTCCCCAATACGCTTGTGTGAAATGCGGCCAATCGTTTAGCATCAAACGCGAACTGTCCACGCACCACCGCATTCACAGCGGTGAGCAGCCGCACAAATGCCGTAATTTGGACAAAACAAACGCAAAATACACGGGAAAGAGTTAATTTTCAGTTCAATGCGGCAAGGAATTCGGCACTCGTCAATTGCTGAAGAAGCACAGCATGTGGCACATTGGGTGAGAGAGAGGAGGAGAATGAGTGGCCAAATTGGCATGCCATCAAATGCCAATTTAAACAAATTTCAGAAAACGCTCTCACACATGCCCCCACTGTGGCAAGTCCTTTTTTCAGGTGTTTTCGTGCCGATTAGTGTTTAAAATGAGTTTTTCAATTTGTTTTCAGAAGGGCCATTTGACGCAGCATTTGATGATTCACAGCGGCGACCGACCGCACCAATGCGAACTGTGCGACAAAACATTCATTTTCAAATTCGGTAGGGCAAAAGGCCAAAGCATTGCGACGGATGTTCACCTTTTAGACTTAAATAGGCACCTGAAAATCCATCAGGAGCGCAAATTTGCATGCAAAAAGTGCGGAAAATGTTTTGGGGAACAGACGGCGCTGGAGGAACACCGGACGAGGGACGGAAAATGCGGCGGCGGCAAAGCGACGGCGAAAGGGTGGGCAAAGCGCAAAAGCGGCGGGGGAGGGATGACAGACATTTGGCCAATTGGCATTTGAATTTGAATTTAGAGGAGCGAAAAGGCGGGGCTCTTCTTCTTCTTCGTCGTCGTCGTCCGTTTTTGGGCCGACCGCTGACAATGAGCAGACGACCGCTTCCAAAAGCACTTTTCCAAGTGAAAATGAAGCGCAAAACGAAGGGGAGAAAGTTGAGCGTGACGAGGAAGAGCTTATGCCCAGCAAAAGCGTGGTGATTTGTTGCGAATTGTCTTTAAATTCGTTTCCCAATTCGTTAGTCTTTGCCCGTCGCTCCTCCGCCGAATTCGCTTTGTCCCCCGACGCCATTCGACCACCTCCAGCAACAACAGCAGCAACAATTGGCCATTGGCCGCCTTTTTGGCCAACTTTTGGCCACTCGTCAACCGATCGCCACTTCCTCTGATCACTTTTTCCCGTGCCTTCTCTGTCCCCAAAGATTTTGTACTCAGGTCAAAAAGACAAAGTAAATTTTCGAGAAAGGGAAACTTTAGGCCGCTTACCTTTTGCATTGGGGCGCCTCGCATATGCGCGGGGGGACAGTGCCGGCACAGCAGCAGCAAATGGTGCCGAATAGGCCGAAGGAGGACACCGCCGGGCACATTTTGCACCACTCCGACACTTCCTGTGCCTCGAGGCATCCTTCGCCCATTATTAAATTATTAATTAATCGCTGTCATTAAGCCCTCAAAAGGCGTCGCCCCCATTTTCCGCCAACCCATTCGATGTGCCCTCTTCGGCCCATTTTTTCTTTCCGTCTGTTTGTGCCAATTGCGAATTGGAACGGCGCCGCGTGACGCAATGCGCGCGCGAGTTGGCGGACGCACGTGCGGAGTTGCATCGCCTCAGGGCATTGCTGCTGCGAGTCGGCGCTATTTTCGGAGTGTCCAACGGGGCAGGGAGCGGAGGACTGAACGGTGCCGAAACATTCCTTGGGACACAAGGCTAAAAAGTGTTGCCGCTAACCCATTAATTGGTTGTCCGTAAAGTGCCATTATTTCCAAACTGTGCCAATTTCGCCGACTGTCCCTTCTCACATTTTCCTATCGATCGTTTCATTTCTCCCCCAATTACTGTAAATGGCGAATGAATGAGCTTCTTCTCCTCCCCCCCCCATTTCTCGTGTTCGTCTTTGTTGCTGCTGTTATTTACCATTGGCATTCTCTCCCGCCGTTTCTTTTCTCCCCCCCGGGGTCAACCAACAATTCCTTCCTCCCCCCCCCCTTTTCCCCCATTCATTTTTCACTTTGTTTGCCTTTCATTTGCTCTCTTTCCTTCCGTCCGTTTTCACTTGACCATTTCCACCCCAACACAACATTGTGCACTTGTTGTTGTTGTTGCTGTTGTTGTTTTTGAGTGGAACGGACGGAAAGTGTTGGCCAACAAATGAATGAGAGGCGAATTAATGGCCAAAGAATGTGACAAATTAATGGCAAATGAGTGACCCTCCCCCCCCCCCCCCCCTCCACCCATCTCTCATCTGTTTTTAATGGCCTTGCTGCAATTCATTTATTTTGGTAAGCATGCTAATTAGATGGGCATGGCCCCCTCCCCTTCCGGGTTCCTCTCCCCTCCCCTTTCTTTCTCGAGGTTCGTCCTGTCCGGGTCTCGGCTTATGAGCAGGAGATGATCCGCAAGTGTTCCGCCGGGGGGGGGGGGGGGCGTAATGCGTGTGCAAACACTGCCCAAAAGAAATAATTGGAGCAGCGGAAGTGACCACCGACCGTTCTTTGCTGATCAATGCGCGAAATTGGCCATTTATGTGTCAGTGATGTGAATACATTTTCTGGGGGATGGGCACTCAAAACGCGAGTTTATTTGGTCAGCGGATTGGACGGAGGTCAATGGGTGGGAAATGGCGAAGGTTTGGGCAAAAGTCGATTGGAAGGACAGACAAACAAGCATTTGTAGATGGATGGCACAATAATTTCCCAGACTCGAGAAAGTTGGAAAAATGAATTGGGGGGGGGGGGAGGGTGGCAAACAGATTTTGTTGTCCAAGTGTCTTTGGCCTTTCGCCCCCCCCCCCTCCCCATAACGGAAATGCCTTTCCGGATGACATCGCATCCCTTCCAGAAGGTGTGAACATATTTATTCTGTTCGCGAGGGGCATTCGCCAATTTGGCACTTTGCAAACATTGGCATGGCATCGTTGCCCACCCGTCCATTCATTCATTCGCCCATTGTTCTCCTCTCATTACTCAATGGAAGCATAACAATCCATTTCCACTGGGTGTGCATACTGTAATGGCATTTTCCTACGATATTTTTCATTTTGAACAGAATGTTCCTTTTGCTTTTTTAATGCAATATTTGCATAATATTTCTGTAATTAATTGTTTTCGTTAATTGCTTTCTTTCGCTTTCTTTGGCATTCGCCGCTTTGGCCTTTTCCATTGCATTTTATTTTATTTATTTTTTCCTTATTTTGTTGCATTTTCATTTGTGGATATTCATTTTTGCTAATTGATCGTTTCTTTTTCACCACAATCCCTCCGACTCTTTGCGCCCATTCCATTAAATCTCTCCAAATCTTCGAAATTATTAATTATCAATTATTAATTACAATACATTAACACTCTCACTTTGACTCATTTCATGAATCATTCATTTTTATCTCCAAACATTTCGCTCTTTGTACACAACAATTAACCCAATTCATTTTTGAATCAATTAATGCCAATGACTAATGACCGATGCTCATTAATTTACAATTGCAATTACTTAACTAATTAAAATAAATTCAATAAATATTTTAAAGTCAAATCTTTCTTTAATTTTTCTTTGCTGCTTTCATTGGAAATGTCAAGCTCTGCGAATTGCTAAATAAATATTTGTCAAATTTCGTAATTGCCTTTTGAGTACCGTACCCCTTCCATACCGTACACTGTCACTTTGTGACTTCCCCCCCCCCACTCAATGAGAAGGAATGAGTGAAATGACTGAATGAAATGATTGAATGGCATTTGATCCCTGCGCTGTCCTTTCGGCAAAGTTCAATAAATTTGTCTTCCCTCCCTTTTCACCATCAAAGCGCAGGAAGAGAAAGCCGAGCGTTTCGTTGGCTGAAGAGAGTCCGCTTCATCCGCCGCGGGTCAATTGCAATCGGAGAAAGGTGCCGCCGCAAGGGAAACAAACGGACGAACGGCCGAATGAATGAATGAATGCCGTGTCAGCACCACCCTTAGAGCTTTTTGGGGGAACGATGGGCCAAAGTGAAGGGGGAGGGACGAACGATTGATGGGACGACGGGGGGAGGGAAAGGGGGGGGGGGGGGTATCGCATTACAAAGCATCAAAAAAAAGGGATAAAGCCGACCAAAAAAGGTAAAATATTCAAAACAGCGAACGACAATCATTAAATGGTTAAAAAAGCAAAATAAAAGCGAAAAAAGTAGCAGAAATGCATATTTGAAATTAAATTGATCACTCGGAATTAACATGAAAAAACTCATATTATTTACTAAAATAGAGCCACCCCCCAAATAAAGCCCTAAAGCGCCCTTTTGAAGGAAACGGGAGATTTATTTTAGAGAACACGTCAAATAACAAAACAATTCATTAGCATGAAAAACTCACATTCAACAATTTAAACCATTGACAAAAATTGTCAATTATTATTTGTCCATTATTTCTCTTGGCCAATCCCACGATCAGCTGACTTTTTCCATTTGCTCTGTTCCTCCGATTTTCTGCCGGAAATGGCCAATTCGCCCGGGGGGAGGGGGGACTTTCCCCCCCCCCCCTTTTCCCCCCTTTCGCTTCACTTTTTCATTTTCTTTTTTTCCGTCTTTGAGTGATGTTTCATTTTGAGAATGTTTCTCAATAAATGTTTATCATTTTCTCTTTTTTCCACTGTCTTTGGCTTTCCGTTCTGATTGGATTGATAAGAAAAAAATGACTAATTGCCTTGGTAGTTCAGTGGTAATGAATTGCCACATTTGGGCAGAGGCGTGAGTTCGATTCCCACCCGTGTCCTTACTTTTTTGTTTTTGAACTTAAAACTGTGTCAGTGTCCTTATTAAATTGGGAGAATGGTCAGCTTCTTCCACTTTCACTCTTTTCCTAGTTCAATGGAATTGGAATTATTTATTTTTCAAATCATAGGGACAGACAAAGCAAATGCCAACGAATGATCAGTCACCTGATCCAGTCATCAGTCATTCTTTCTTTCTTTCCCATTTCTCTTTTATCTGTCCCCCCTTTTCCGTGTGTTTATATTCCCTGGGGATTCTGTCGAAATTGTGCAAGTCATGCGAATGATTGGCAATTGGCCAAGCCCATTTCTCAATTAATGGATGTAATTAAGAAGGAGCCAAACAAAAAATGCATTTAATTGGAATTTGGGCGAAGAAAAACTTGAAAAAATAATTAAAATATCTATCAAATAAAAGATTGTATTTGTGATTTTGTTTGGTTTATCACTCATAATTTTGAATTCTCTAAAATTATAAAATTGATTGGCATTTCCGACTTTTCCATTGCCTTTGACCCCCCCCCCCCCCCCCCCCTCTTTTTGCCCCTTTCTCTTCGCCCGTTCAGCTGCTGATTGGCCGAGAAAAGAATGATTCAGTAGCAGCTGCTTTCCTTCGCTTTTTGCCTGTTTCGACAAAAAAAATCAAAAACAGTTTTCAAAATCGGGGAGAAAAATGGAATTGACACTAAAATAAATTAAATTTTTGGTTTATTTAAATGACAATTCAAAATTTAAATAAGAAAAAGTGAAAAGGAGAGAGAGAGAGAGTCGGAGAGAGACGAGAAAGGACCATTTCACTAAAAGATTGTTCGATCAGGATTAAAAAATGCTTATCGGACTTGCCTTGTTCATTCCAATCGTATGAACGTTTCCCAATCCAATTGTGCATATTTCCGCTTGGTCCCTTTGTCTTATTAATCCCTCCCCCCTTTCCCCTCTTTTCCCCTTTCTCTCTTTTTCCCCTTTTCTCTCTTTTCCCTTTTCCCCTTTCTCTCTTTTTCCCTTTCTCTCTTTTCCCTTTTCCCCTTTCTCTCTTTTTCCCTTTATCTCTTTTTCCCCCTTTCTCTCTTTTCCCCTTCCCCTCTTTTTCCCTTTCTCTCTTTTCCCCCCTTTCTCTCTTTCCCCCCTCTCTTTCTCTCTTTTCCCCCCTCTCTTTTCCTCTTTCTCTCTTTTCCCCCCCCTTTCTCTCTTTCCCTCCTCTCTTTCTCTCTTTTCCCCCCTTTCCCCCCTCCCTTTCTCTCTTTCCCCCCTCTCTTCTCTCTTTTCCCCCCCTTTCTCTCTTTCCCTCCTCTCTTTCTCTCTTTTCCCCCCTTTCTCTCTTTCCCTCCTCTCTTTCTCTCTTTTCCCCCCTTTCCCCCCTCCCTTTCTCTCTTTCCCCCCTCTCTTTTCCTCTTTCTCTCTTTTCCCCCCTTTCTCTCTTCCCCCCTCTCTTTCCTCTTTCTCTCTTTTCCCCCCTTTCTCTCTTTCCCCCCTCTCTTTTCCTCTTTCTCTCTTTTCCCACTTTTCTCATTTCCTTCCTCCCCCCCCCCCCCCCTCAAATTCAGAATTTAAATCTGTGCCCGTCACGTCAATTCTCTCTTCACCTCTTCTTGGGTTTATGTGTATACATAAAAAAAGGTTCTCAAATTCCTCCTCATACGCCCCCGTCCATCGCCCCTTCCCGAACCGACCAGCTGATGCTTTCAACTTCAACCCGACGAAGCCAAAAGTTGGGAAGCTGAACATTTGTGGACCAGCTGATGCAATTTGAGTGTTGAGAATATGGGAGGGGGGAAATGGGATGAAGAAAAAGCAAAAAGAAGGGGGAGGGGCCGGAGGGGGAAGGGGGTGATGACGTGAGGGGGGGGGGGGAGGGGGAAGTGAGGGGAAGTGAGGGAGGGAGGGGGGGGGGGGGGACGGGGGTGTTCCTCCCCTTCCAAATGCCCCCCCTCCCCTATCATTGCCCCTCCCCCCGGTACGAAATGACGGAAAACGAACGGACAAATGTTCATTTCATTTCATTTGAGAATGGGCCGAGTGGGCGGGCTGAAAAGCATGAACAAAATAAAATGTCCGATTTCAAACGGTTGGCCCATTCCATTCTGATCATGCTCATTGCATAGAAGGCTGATGAGACTCATTCTCTGCTCGCTCTCTTTAAGAAAACGCTTTGGGCAATGGCAAAAGGAAAGGACAAAACATCCGAACCCTCGGGGGACAGTGACCCATTGGCAACGCGTAACCCGCACAAAACACCTTACCCAAGACAATTGCATTTGTCGTGCCATTTATTCAAAATGGACAAATGATCAACTCACTTTCCCACTTTTTTCCACTTTTAGTCTCCTTATCCTCGAAAATTCCTTTCTGGACTAAACTCTGCCCCTTCTCCAAACAACAGCCGGAACAGCAGCAGTCTTCCCCCGTCGCAGAAGACACAATTCCGCCCCAGCAACAAAAAGAAGGTGCCGCAATGTCTGCCGAAGGAAACGACGCACCGCCAGCCGCAGAGCAACCGCCACCAGCCGAAGCAGCACCAGCTGAAGCGGTCCCTGTCCAGGAGGCGGCGGCACCGCCAGTAGAAGCGGCGGCCGAAGCTGCACCAGCGGAAGCAGCGCCACCGGTAGAGGAGGCGGCACCGCCTGCTGAGGCGCCCGTTGAAGCGGCACCAGCGGAAGCAGCGCCACCGATAGAGGAGGCGGCACCGCCTGCTGAGGCGCCCGTTGAAGCGGCACCAGCGGAAGCAGCGCCACCGACAGAGGAGGCGGCACCGCCTGCTGAGGCACCCGCTGAACCGGCACCACCAGTAGAAGAGCCAAAGGCAGCAGAGCCTGAGGTGAATTTTGTGGGAAAAGTTGGAATAACGCGCAATTTTAGGCACCCGTTTCGGAAGCTGTTCCAGCGCCAGAAGCGCCAGTGGAAGAAGCTGTTGCTGCCCCCATTGAAGTCGCGCCCGCAGAAGCAGAGCCCGTCTCTGCCCCGCCAGCTGAAGCAGTACCAGCCGAAGAAGCGCCGGCTGCTGAGGTCGCCCAGCTGAGTTTGGAGGAACAAGCGCCAGCTGCGGAAGCACCGGTCGCGGAAGAGGCGCCCGCCGCTGTCCCTGTCGAAGAAGCAGTGCCGCCCCCAGCCGAGGCTCCAGCGGCTGAATGCGCTCCACCAGCACCCGAAGCAACGCCAGCGGAAGCGCCCGCTGCCCCCGAGGAAACGCCGGCGGACGCCGTCCCCCCCGCGCCGGAAGCAGCCGGTAAGCATAAAACAAAAGAAAAAACCAAAAGCATAAACAATGGCAGAGCCTGCAGCAGAACAACCGCCCGCAGCTGAAGAGGCGCCCCCGGCGGAGGGCGCGCCGGGTGAGTCCCACAATCAGTCCCTTTTTGGCAAAACAAAACAATTGCCCCTCTTTAAGCGGAGGCGTCCGATGTGCCCTCGGCTTAAGCGAAAGGGGAAAAGCCGAACGCACCGATGGAAAGGGAGAAAAAGAAAAGCGGCGGAGAGGAGACAAATGCTTTACCTTTTCCTTGCTCAATTGTGTACAAATCCCTCCCCCTTTTCCCCATTTCGCTATTCCCCGACTCTCCAATTTCTTTTGGCTGTTAGCTTTTCCTTTCCGAGTGATCCTTCCGATGAATTCGCCGTGCCTTTTCTTCCGTCAATGACTCATCCCCAAAAGGCAATTAATTCATTAATTTTTCTTCTCCCTTAAATATATTTGTGCCAATTGAGGAGTTTAATAAATGTTGTGGTGTAATTGTAATTACTTTTGGTGCGGACCAATGGGAAGGCCATCGGCCAACAATAAAAAAACACAGAAAAGGGCTAAATTAAGCCTGAAGAAACCTTTTCGCTGGAAAATTACTGTACGAAGAGCCGGAAAAAATAAAAAAATTTGCTTTCTGAGACATCGTTCAACTAGAAGTAAACCAACTCATCCATAAACCCAACTCATCCATAAACCCAACTCATCCATGCATAAAAATGCCACGACTAAGACCGCACAATCAAAAAAATGCCACGACGATGACTCGCAGTGTTATGGATGAGTTGGGTTTGGATGAATTGGGTATGGATGAGTTGGGGGTGACTCGTTCAACTATTTCAATTTATGTGCCCTTAAATTAACACGCCAATAAATACAAAGTAATTGCCTTTTTTTTGTTTTTGAAAAATTCTTTTACAATGGTAATGGACTAATCAGACCGTAACCAGAAAATTATATGGGGGGAGTGACATGACCAACTTTCCGATGGTCCTTTTTTTTGCTCTTCGCCCCAGACTTTTCTTTCAGTGATATTTTCCAAAATAACAAAAGATTGCATTCACTTTTTGATTAAAATTTTGAAATTAAGTTTGATCTTTATGCAATTGCTCAATGACATCGATAATTATTGTCGGGACTCAGAAGCAATTTCAATTGCCACAAAAAGGAACAAATAATGCAAAAATGAATTAAAGTGAATGAATTAAACGGAAGATCTTAGCATCTTAACGGAAAATAATTAACAAAAAGTGATCATTCCCTAAGTTTCTGGGCTTATTTATGCGTCGAAGGCGCTGTACACTTCGTTGGCCTGCATTTGGACACGAATGAAAGTGGCCCTTTTAGGCATTTCCTTCAGTTTTTGAGCGCCGATGTAAGTGCACGCGGAGCGAACTCCGCCCAAAAGGGACTTCACCGTCTCCCGAACATCACCTCTTCAAATTGTTATTTAACATTAGTATTCATTTGAAATCAAAACAGTCCCACCGGTAAGGGATTTCGACCGTTTTGCCTTCGCTGGCGCGGTACTCCGCCACAGTGCCGTGGTGTTTGAGCATTGCAGTGGCCGAAGACATTCCGTAGAAGGCTTTGAACTGAATTTTTAGTATAGTTGAGTCAATTAGTCGTAAAAAGCGATACTTTTTTCCCGTCCCTTTCAATGATTTTGCCGCCGCATTGGTCGTGGCCAGCGAATTGTCCGCCAATCTAAAGAATGGAAAACCAAACGTGTAGAAGAAGCGGCTCTCCCACCATAACGAAGTCAGCGCCGCCGCCAAAGGCCTTCGCAACATCGCCGGCACATGTTGTGCCACCGTCACTGATAATGTGCCCGTTGAGTCCTCAAATTGTCAATTTGGAATTCCCTCTCAATGTTTAAATGAGAAATTATTGTACCATGCGCTGCATCCGCACATTCCAAAACGGCGCTGAATTGGGGATAACCGACGCCAGTCTAAGACAAAAAAGGGCATTCCAGCAAATAGTCGGGCATGGTGCTGTTGGTTGGACCTGTTTACGCGTGGTGCACACACTGCCCGGCCCAATGCCAACTTTGACCACATCGGCACCCGACAGAATCAGCTGTTCCACCATTTCTTTAGTAACCTAAAAAAGCCATCATTTCTCGCAAAGTCCCGAATTGAATCCAATCAAAAGGGGGACAAAAAAATAACTTACAACGTTGCCAGCAAAAATTGTGGAGGTGCGGAATTCCTCCCGAACTTTGCGCACAAAGTCAACGAAAGTTTCAGAATAGCCTAAGTGGGAATGCTGATGAAAAATAAAATAAAACTAAAACCATTTGCTACGTCGAGACAAATGAATTTTATTTCGGGTACGGCGTCGCAAATAGCACGCATCTTGGTAAGGTCATCGGAACGCGACCCGGACGAAATGGCGATACTGTTGAGCACCTTTAATTTCCACATTAAATAAGGCAAAATCAGATTACAGGTTATCTAGCAATACCAGGAAAAATGACAATTTTTTTTGTAACACAAATTTAAAATGCATGTGAAATTTCCCCTTAAAATAAAATGTTTCACTGTACATTCGAATTGTTTCTGACGCGATTAGCAAATTCCTTCCATTCCTCAACACTGTAATGTTTGTGCACTAAAAATGAAGAAGACAATGTTAAAAGTAAGGGGTCGAACCAGCAGTGAACAAATTGGATTGGCTGAGTGTTTCCGCCATCTCAAAAGTGCCAACTGTGTCCATATTCTATAAAAACAGCCCAAAACTGATAACATTGGAATGAGCAATCCCACCGATGCAATTATTGGAATTCCCGAGTAAGTCGCTTTCGAGTTCTTAAAAACAAACCTAAAAGGCTTAAATAAGAATTTAATTTTGCAGTATAACTAACTCTCTGTTCAAGTCAACTTCTGAACGACTGGAGAGCTGTGAACGTTTGGGCATTAGCAACTAAATGTATTTCATTGAAAAAAATGAATAGGTAAAATAAACTCACAACATCACGGAAGTCAAGCTTAATTCCATCCAAAATTTGGGGCATTTTAGGAAGAAAATAAGGGAATTCTTAAATATTTTCAAAATCGATTAAGATCGGCAGTCTCGATCCAATTTGAATCAGATATTCTCAAAAGGGTAATATGGTCACGGCGAAAAATAAATTTTGCTCACAATAAGCAAATTTTGCTTATTTCAGGAATTTGTAAATTTGCTTTGGCGCATTTAATTTCTATTTATTTTGGCATTTTGATATTTGTTTGCGTTGTTTGTTCTGCTTCAGTATGGGCCGTTCTAGGGATGTGTGCCGACAAGCTCTATTAGCCTGCAAAAGTTTAGAAAATTTCGTTATGCTTAAAAAAAGTTGGAGCCAAAAAAGTTGGAAAATTTGGTTTTTTAAATTCTTCTGACCATAACTTTTTTGAACCTTAATGAAATTTTTCAAAATTTGGCATGCTAATAGAAGGCACTTAGGGCTTTCGAATGATACCAACAATATTGGATTTGGTTGACAAAGAAAAAAGTTATAGCCAAAAAAATGCTGGCGCCCAAACGTGCCGGCGCCCAACTGACGGGTTCCGGTGCCGACACCCCTAAAAATTTCGACAATCAGAAGTCCGAATCCCGAGCCCAAAATTCGGAAATCAGCATCTCACACATCCCTGGAGCGGACTCATATTGGTGCTTATGCTTATTCCGGTTTTTGAGAATTAAAAAACTAAGATTTTTATCAATAATCATTATCATCTCACGCAAATTCAAATTTAGATTAAAAGAATAAGGACGGAATTGGATATTTTGGAAAACATTTAACTCCGAAGTGTGCTGTCCTCATGGACCAACAACAAGCTGCTGCTGCTGCTGCTAGCGGGATTTCCTCTGGTTTTTTGCGCACTAAAATTTCGCTCAAAGGCAGTCAGTCTCAACTTTCGCTGGTGTCTCCTTTTTATGGAATGAAGCCCGAACTTCCCCGTAACTTTTGGGATAAAAAAATATAAATTTGCATTATGAGAGTATTTCCATCATACGCATTCATTCAAATGGTTCTTCTTTGCTTATTCTCCCACATCACTTTAGCTCAGAGTCAGTTGTTGGGAAGCGACGATCTCATCGCTCTTTTCGATCTCAGCGGTGCGTACAACCGCTACTGTGGTGTTAAGAAGCCGCGAGAAGACCTCGCCTCGTTTTTGCCGCATGTTTGTGCCGGTTCGCACATAAACAAAAAGGCGGATTCGCAATGGTTTGTTTATACATATCATATGCCTTGTTAATTCAGTTCCAAACATATTTCAGTTCTCTTCGGAAACTGATCGAAGACCCGCCAATAATGGGACGAGAAATAAACAATTTGAATGCCAGCCAAATGGTCGGATTTAAATTGACACCAGGTCAGTGCAAGAGTTGGTACAAGTGAATGAAGGCAATCTTTCGGAATTGCGGTCCCGAAAATTTTTTTTTTTTAAATTTGTAAGGCATTTTTCTAGGCTTAAAAAAATACGCTAACCGCCGAAATCTCGCCGGCCGAAATTAAAAAAAAATCAAACAAAAATTTTTCAAGGAAAAAATTCTTAGAAAATTCCAAAAAAAAAACTATTTGCTGTTTTTTTGAAAATTTTTCGAAAAACAGTAAAATTTCAAAAAAAATTGCTGAAAAATTTTCAACATTTTTTCTTTAAATTTTCTTATAAAAAAAATTTTCTAAGAATTTTTTCCTTGAAAAATTTCTAAGGTTGAATTATTTTTTTTTTGAAATTTTTGCGGCGAGATTTCGGCTGGCGAGATTTTGGGGTGTACCCTTGATTTTTTTAAATCGATTTTCTGGGGCAAAAAAAATTTAAAAAAAAAATTTTTTCGGGACCGCAATTCCGAAAGATTGCCTGAATGGGATGAATATACCAATTCGAATCTCCTTGACAACGGGAGTAAAGAAAACATCTCTCTTTTTGACTAAGATAACAAACAAATATGACACTGATTTTACCAAATGTTCTTTAGGCCCAATTCCCGACGCCAATCGCTTCTTCGATTTGCCGGAGCAACCGACGAGCAGCACCACCAGCACAACGACGGCATTTCTGTCCCACTCAGCATCTGCGCCGCAATTTGAGTCCGAGGCCAAAACCACCGACGAACGCCGACAGCGAAAGCGTGTCAAACGGTCATTGGACGAACTGACATTGGATGGTATGTACAATTATGATAATGAAAGACCATTGTTATGCTGTGAATTTGCCGAACAGAAGTCGAACGAAAAGCGAAGAAAGCAAAAAGCGGCGGAGCCGAAGAAAACGGAGGACGCGAAAAGGAGAAAAAGCGGAAGAAGGAGAAGAAGAAAAAGAAGAAGGACAGGGAAAAGCGAACGGAGGACGAAGGGACCAAACGAAGCGGCGGAGAGACAAAACGCGAGACGGTGATGCCCTTCTTCTGATTTTCCAATCGCATATTTTCGATGCTCATCAAAAAAGTTGGTCTCCATTTTATGGGAGTCAATTTACCAATAAAAAATCCCCCGGAAAATTGAGAATTCTTTCGTTAGAATGGTTAGACCCTTTCCGAAAGCAAAATTGTTTTTGTTTTCTGAACACACATCCCCATGTTTATTTGCAAATTCCTCCTATTTAAATCGGTACACCCAAAAATGTCGCCTTCCTTTATTTTCAAATTGTTGACGGAATTAATTTAAATACGAATTAATGATTAGGGGGGGGGGGGGGTAGAAAGTTTGACAAATAGATGAGCGAATTTTGAATTCACAAGGGGGGAACAAATGACCCCCAAACATTGAGTACTTGCGAGGGCTAACACACAATTTAGTAATAATATTTGCTGTTTTCCTTTTCGACCATTGCAACCTCTTTATTTCGAATCGGTTCTTATTTTCGGAAACTTTCATTTTTCCAAAAATGGTGCGCTAACCACTACCAATCGCAGGCCTCCTCATGGCCGTGTGCTGGATATTTTTATATAGGTAGAAGAGACCAACCCTACCTTTAGAAAGGATATGAAGCAACAAAAATGATTTTCATTTTATTTTGGCCATATTTTTCAACGGCAACGTTTCGGCGGCGAGTTTTCTCCTGGTGTTTTAAATTTATTTGGGTGCCCAGTTCCCTTCAGAAATCAGCTTGGTAAATATCTAATTATGCTAATATGCATTTTTCATAGTTTAAATTGTAATTCATTTAGAATTTTCTGCCCTTTTCAGCCATATTAAATTTTTATTTTTGTTTCTTTTTGAATAAAGTCGATTTTATAGATTTTTCACTTTGTATTTTTCAGCAAAATACTTTTCACCCCACTTGTGAAATTCCTTTCTTATTAATTCTTCCGTTCTTTCCTTTTCTTTTTCATTTGGCCCATTATTCCATCATTCTTCTCTTCCCTATGTTCTTTTTCTTCATGCTTTTGGGAAGGAGAGTAAATAAACTTCGATCTGTCCGTCCGTTGGGAAGTGGCGACATGTGAGCACCAATTGTTCGCTTTTCGTTGACGAAGGAAAGCTTTTTGTTTCCCCTCCGCCGACGGCGTTCCCATTGATCCGTTTGTGAGAGTCCTTTCACTTTCTGTGAGAAGCGTTAGCCATCACTTTTGAATTTAAATTGAAATTTCCATTTTTCTCCACCCATCCAATTCGAATGGATTCGCTCAATCGTGAGGTGTCTTTTCTCATCCGCTGCCCCTCATTCGCTAATTAATAGATCAAAGATCGGGTGCGCGATTCGCATTGGCTCGGTTCGTACGGCGACAGTCCGCACGCGACATTTAGCGACATTGTGATGAGAAGGTGACGAGAATTGCCGGACAGGCGAAGACCCCCCCCCCCCCCTATGATGTTTCCTCCAAATTTAAGTTTTGATGAGGTGAAAAAGTCCGGGAGAAATGCCAGTGCCTGTCGCTTCTATGACATGTGAGTAACGAGCATTTATCAGCGAACAAAAGAAGGGTTTAAATGCGGAAAAACCCTTCGAAGGTATCACCCGGAAATTGGCATTCTTCGCAAGTCGAAGAGTTACAGCGCATTGGCACCGACAAACGCAATGCGATTGAAGTAAAACAAAGGAACATGGAAATGAAGGAAAAGTCCTCCAATGACAGGGACCGTTTGGTGGCACCCGACCTAAGACCTTTTCATCCGTACAAACCGAAGCGGAACGAATGGAAGATGGAGCTGTCAGTCACATCGGGGCAGTTTCCCCACCCAAATGCCATTGCTTTTTAGTGAAAAATTGCACCATGGAACACATGCAAAACCGAACATTGCGCCGTCGCCGTTCCTCCCGCCATTGCCTCCCGTAAAAGGGACATTTTCTGGTTTTTCTTAGTTCGCGTCCCACAGACTTCGCGCCGTCCCTTCCAAGTGCCGGCCGATGCGACTCGTTTTGAGAATTTCTGTATGTATTGGGGAGGTCGGGCGCGTGGACTCGACTATTCGGAGCCATTTTTGTACGAACCGCAGAGAGATAACTACAGCATTATGGAGGACAGACGGTACCATCGACTGTACTGGGCTCAGCATATGGTAGAACATGAAAAAAGCGCTGCCCTCCCAAATGTTCATTTCCTCGCTTCCTTAGATTCCCAGCCAACCGTCGGCACGGCATGGACGACAAATTATGCTGAGTGCTTATTGAAAGAATTGGAGGGAAAAACAATGATGCGCTATGCGTAGATAGAAGACACATCAAACACCAAGCACTAATTCCCCAATAACGGTCATTTTCTAAATGGGGCATTTACTCTTTTGTCCGAGGTGGGCAATTGCACATGGACTGATTGTCCCGATTTATTCACTCACTTTTGTATATTTTTCTCTTTATACAAAATTAATTACAATAATTGCCCTCTTCTGGTCATTCTCGTGCTCCGTTGGTCGTCACTTTTTATTCCTCCGCTGCTTCTTCACCCCACTTCCATTTTCCTTGCTCAGTCCCAAAGTGCTGCTCTCCAACTCTTCCTTTGAAACTGCTCCCGTCTCCACTTGTCGTTGTACCTTCGCCTGCGTGTCAAAGTGTGCCATCAAATCGTGCAGTTGCTCTTCCAACCCGGCAATTTCCTGGTATCAGAATAATAAAAAGTTGATACTCTTTTAGAGTTTGGGTTTTATTGACAAATTAATAGGCATTGGAAACATACATGCACAAGGGGTGTCTCAGCCCAAGGGCCATACGACGAACGATTGGGACAGGGGGGGGGAGGTGTCTCGGGCCCGATTTTTCATACGAAGGTCCAAATTTTTCTCCGGCGACGACCTTTTTTTTGCTATTCAACCCACCTTTTTTTGCGGGGCCTTTTTTCCAAAAAACTTTTGGGGAAGGGGGACGGCGGGCGGTCCGGCGGTGCCGATAGGCGCTGCCGGGAAATTTTTTAAATTTTGTATTGATTTTGCTAAGGAAAATGTGCAAATTTTAAATTTTTTAAATTTCCAAGTGAATTGACAGTCTCTCCCCCCTCCCCTCGTTTCTCCACTTCTCAGACCTGTCTTCGGAGTCTCTCCAACTCCTCTTTTTGCTTGCCCAACAATTCCTTGTCCTTGCTGAGCAGTGAGTTCAGCTGTCGCTCCTCCTCCAATTCACGTTGTAAGTTCTGTGTCTTCTGCTGCATCTGTTGGCACTTCTTCTCCATTTGCTGTTTGGCTGTGCTCGTCGTGGCCAATTCTGTCCGCGCCTCGTCGCGTTCCGTCCGTACGGTGCACAGCTCCGCCTCGAGTGAGTTTAGCTACAGGAATAATGGAGGAGGAAAATAAGGGCATCAAAAAAAAAACAAATTTTTAAACTATTTGACTTATTGTTAGGAATTTAAATTATTATTTTTTACACTGACTTTCTTTTGGGTCAGTCTTCCGCTTTCGCTGAAACGTTGCTCCGTTTCCCGCAACTTCTCCTCGTAATGCATCCGCTGGTTCTCCAATTGGCTGGTCAACAAACACGTGTACTCCAATTGGATGGCACTGATTTTCTCCTCGTCCTTCTGAAATCCCTTCCAATCCCCCGAATATTCCCCCCTTTTTCACCTCCGTCGCGCCCCCCGCTCCGCCCCCGTCGTATTCGATCATTTTGCCGTCCGTTGCACTTTCAATCAGCCGATGAACGTAATTATCACCGGCGTAGTCCCACACTAATTTGCTGCCCACTTGGAGCGTAAAAATGTGCGATGTCTTTTCGTAATGCCCAAAAAATTTTGTGGGGAAATGCCTAAGAAAGTGTGGAGAAAACACTCACTGGTGGGCATGGGCCGCCTCATAACGCCCACAGCCGACATTCCCACAAATCAAACACATCCAAAGGTCAGTGGTACGACCGCAATCTGTGCAAAAAGGGAACCATTTAAAACAAATGAAAATGTGCCGGAAAACACCCATTTGCTGCCATACAAAACAGTCAATGTCATTATTCGAGCAGTTTTTTCTGCTTTGGTTCGTACGTACCGAAACATTTCTGATCCGGGACCAGTTCTGGAGTTTGTGTATAACGACAAATTGGACACCTTTAAAAGGAATTATTTAAATTTTCGTTTTTGTCCGCCGATCTTTACGTGGTGTCTGCCCATTGGCCAATGCATTCCGCATGAAATGAGTGATTACTGAAAGTCTAATGTCATCAATTACGAATGATAATGGCCAAACCAAAGGATGGTGAACACATTGTTTTCCTCCATCCGCTCCAAACAAACCGAACAAATCGGTGGCTCAGATTGCATTTGGTCTGCCAAAAGGCCCCCAATGTTTGCAGCTTCTTCTTCCTGCAAATGCGTCATTTTGTAAATTTTTGGTTGAGACCTACATTTTTTGGAGTATTTCATAAACAGCATGCCCTTATAAATAACTCCAAAACACAGCCGAGACATAACACAGCCGGAAATAAATTTTCAAATTTTATTGTTAGAACTTTTTCTTGAAAAATTTCTTAATTTGATAAAATTTTTTAGAAATTTATTCCCGGTGTGTGTTTTGTCCTGTCCCCCCCCCCACCTCTCATCGTCGTAAGGGAGGGGCGGGGGGGGGGGGGGGGGGGAACAGGACAAAACATAGCCGGGAATAAATTTCTAAAAAATTTATCAAATTAAGAAATTTTTCAAGAAGAAAGTGCTTACAATTAGAAGATCGAGGAATCTCGCGAAAGATTTGATAAACATCCAAATTTTTATTAGAAAATGCCTTTTTGACTGTGCCTTTCGGCAACACAGGCCTCAGAATTTGATTACAAAAAGTAGGTAATTTTTGGTTAAAAATCGTCCATGGAGATAAAGCGAAAAATGGACCATCATAAAAATCGGGCCTGACCCACCCCACCCCCTGGGCAAACCGTACGTCGTACGAAGGTCACACAGGCCGACCCCTGCACATTATGGTGCTTTCTTTGCCCATAATAATTTTACAAAAAAAGTTTTTTTTTTTTTTATTATAAAATTCTCACTGTCTCTATTGTGTCCACAAAACGCAGTTGGCATTTCTCCGGTTCAATGGAATTGAATTCGATGTCATTGTATTGGCCATGGAATGAAAAGGCTGCTGCTGCACTTTTGAATTTTATAGTCGCCATGTATCTACAATTTTTATGTTGTTTTAGATTTCTTTTTTGACAAAGTTTTAATATGTTTTCAGAAACAATTTAAAAAGAAACTTTTAAATTCTTTAACCTTTTCCGTAAAAATTGGTTAAAAAATACAATAACAAATAGATTTTGCTTATTTCTATTACTTTTTTTCTGAAAATGGTTTTTTAAGGTTTTGTACCGTGAAATTTAAACATTGTTAATTCTGAAGTTAAAAAACATTGCCTACTTATTTGGCGTATCGTCTCGGATTATTTTCATCAGTGCAATTTCTGGTGCCATTGGTCGTACAAAATTAACCAATTCTCTGCATGTGAAAAAAGCGGGAACATCCACCATACACAGCATGGCACAGTCCCCCGTTGGCGTGCAATTCCTAAATTGGATATCATTTTGTAATGCCAAATGAAAGTGTGAGCACTTGCTGAATCTGAGCACTCCGTTATGCTTTTCCACGAACGGATTCCCGTAGAAAAAAGACCTCGAGTCCGAACCTTAAAAAAAGCAAAATTTGATGGTTTCACTTGAATTTCAAAAACCCAAAATGATTGGCTCTCTGATCGGTGCAATGGAAATTGTTTCGTTGGTTTTCTCATTCTTCAATACATTTTTGACGTTCTTCAGCAAACGATTTGTGTCCACTGCACTTGAGTAACGCTTGCGTGGGACCGAATCTTTTGTGTCATTTTTATCCGCCATTTGTTCATTTTTCTTTTCCATTTTTCGCTCTATAATTTATTTTGACTATAATAAAAAATAATAATAAACACAGGGGATATGTAAAAAAAACGAGGCCAAAAAGCGAGGCAATGAGCAACTTAGGTAATCACTAGGGTTATAAAATAATATAATTTATTATTTGCACACACTTTTTCAAAAAACAAGACATGTGTCAATAAATAGAGAGTGCAGAGAAAAATACATTTCTCTCATTTTGGCGTACTATTTCATTACAGAGAAAGAAAAACTTAAAAAATTACGATATTCAAGGACCATTTTTGAGGATTTTTGCCAACCAAATTGGACAAACTTGGTATCATTCGAAAGCTCTCGACAAGGATAAGCTTTTTCTAAGCAAATGCTAAGCAATTCAATGAGCTAGAAAAAAGATATGAGCGTTTGAAAATTTGTTTTTTGAATAACTTTTGAATTTGAGCATAGACAAATAATAAATCAGTAGAAAGATTCAGAAATTTTTCTCAATCTGTATGTAAAATTTGAAGCGGATTTAACATAGGACAAAAAAACTATACATAGAAATGTAAATTCGGTTTTTTTCTATTAACAGAGATATAAAAAAATAGTACGCCAAAATGAGAGATGCTTTTTTCTCTGCACTCTCTATTTATTGGTTCATGTCTCGTTTTTTGAAACGGTGTGTTAAATAAAAATTTATGGATGAAATTTGTTATAAATCCCCTTTTTAAAATTTTGCGCTATCGGCACCGCCTGACCAATTTCAACCAAAATACTAACAAATATGACCTTCACATTTTTTTCAAAAATGACCCAAAATTACTTTTTCTTTCTTTTTTTCAGACCAAAATTAATTTGCTCCCTCTCTAAATGCCGAAGGTTTGTGCTTTTCCTGTTAACTCTGATTTTGGCACTTTTTCACTATTTTACAGGAAGAAGTGCCGGAAGGAGTTGACCAGCTGATATATTTTCGTGAGCAATGCGAGCATAAGGTTGCCCATTTGAAGTCCATTTTGGAGGAATGCAACGAGCGCGTGCGGTCCAAGCCGAAGACCACTGAAATTTGTCACATGGTTCGATTTAAGTATTATCATTGCATTTTTGATTAGAATGTTGCAAAATTGGGAGCCGGTCACAAAATTAGGCGAATCACTCGTTTTTGTTCACTAATATCTATGTCTGCCTACAGGAGATGATCGACTACGTGGAGGGCCTCGATCATTGTGCCAAACCGAAGGCATTCAAAGCACTGAAATGATGCCCTTCCCCCGCCGGATGATTACTTAGGAGTTTTGTCTGTTAATGTTTTTCGGATTTATGACGACGATAAATCAGCAAGCTTTTCAAATGGATATTAATCAACTGGTAAAATATGTAATTAAACTCATTGGTGCCTTTTGCGAATGTAAATTAATCAAATATTAACGCAACGAATTTTCGGCGCTATATGAAAAGTGGTCGATTTTGAATTTTATCAAAAACAAAAGGGGGGGTCCTTTTGTTTTACAATTTTTTTTGTGATAAAAAAACCAGAAAATTTATTATCCGGGGTTTTAGAGGTCGCTGATCACGAATCTGACATCTAATTCGAGGTTATGGACCCCAAGAACCCCAGGGAATAAATTTTCATGACTATATATTAAAAAATTTTGCAAAGCAAAAGGGTCCCCCCTTTTGTTTTTACTTTTTGATAAAATTCAAAATCGACCACTTTTCATATAGCGCCGAATTTTCTCTCGTTAATTGAGAGATGAATTACTTGGAATTTCCTTTTTTGGGTAGTGAATAATATATTTTTATTTTAAAATATTTGTATGATTCGCTTCCTCAGTCTCTTGCAATTCTTATTCTTCAACCATTTGCTGGTCCATTTTCGGTTGCTTTGTAATTTCATTTTGCCTTCAAATGCTTTTTCTTTGTTATGACCATAGATCACTCGCTTCTCACTTTTTCTCGTAAAATTTCCTTTTTAAGAAAAGAAAACGGGTGGAAAGTCACTTCATTAGGAGACACTTTCGAAGGCGCAATTTGCCATTTCGAGGAGCGTCGCCTTTAACCGTCCATCATTCACTTCTCTTTGTCCATTATTCATTTTGCACATTCTGCGGTTGGTAATTCCCCCCCCCCCTTCGAAGAAGCTCCCCCCCCCCCCCCCCCGCTTTTGAAAGGATTTGTGTGATCGATAAATGAAGGGAGAGGTGAGTGAGGAGCACTTTCGACCCTCCGATGGGCTCTCCCCCCTCCCCCCCCCCCCCGTTTGCCCTGTATACGCAAATACAATTGAATGGCGACTGATGAGGGGACTCGGGTGGGTGTTGAGGAAGAGAAGAGAACCCCCGGGGGGGGGGGGGGGGGATTCTGAGAAAGGAAAGTCCTTCTTTGGATGTTGAAGAACTCTCATTTTCCTCCTCCTCAAAAGCATAATAATATGTGTAACGGCACGCACTTTTTTGCCCTTCAACGGATGGACGGACTGTTTTTGCATTTTGCTCCTTCCTTTTTTTGTGTTATGAAAAAATCATTTCGGTGCGATTTGTTGCCCTTTGAAGGGCCATTCCCACTGACCATTGTTGTTTTATTGGATCACTAATTATAACAATTAATTGTTCTGACACCCGTCGACTTTCAATTTTCAAGTCGAAAAAGCATTGCTCACTTTCTATGGCCTCAAGAAGGAGGGTGTCCTTCTAATGAATGAATGGGTTTCTTTTTGCTTTCCCTTTGCCCCAATCTTTCGTCCATTTATTGTCTCCTCCCCCCTAATTACTCTTTCTTTTGCATTTTAATGAAACGGTTAAATGGGCATTTGTTCTTCCTTTCATTTAGCAGAGGGCACCCTTCGCCAATTGAGTGCGTTTTTTGGCATTGCCATGGCTTTTCCCCTCCTCCCCTTCTTTTTTCTGTTTCCGCTTGTCCTCGTCCCTCTCCAAAGGACAGCTGCGGTTCATCCACCGCTGTTCAACCGAATTGTCCCCACCAGCGAACGGACAGTGAATCTGACTTTGACGCGGGATTTTGGCGAGGCAAAAGCGGTGAATTTTGGTTGGAAAAGCGAAATTTTAGAGGACATTCGTTTTGGAGGATTATCCAAAAAATGAACGAAAAATTTATTTATTGGAAAGATTATGCCTTTAATTAGTAGGGATGGGATTTTTAGTGATAAAAAATCCCAAAATAATTAACTAAATAGTGACCAAAAAATGCCAAAATAGTGGCGAAAAAGTTCCAAATTTAGGGGTGTAATTTTTTAAATAGCTATTTTTAATTTGAAAATAATTTAAAATTAAGGAAAAAGATTTTATTCACTGATTGCAGTTACAAAATATTTTCTTAGCAAATATTGAACAAGAAAAAAAATTTGGGGGAAGAATTTTTGTGAAATTTTTCCAATTCTTAGGGGTGTATTTTTGAAAATTTTTAGGTCGATTCTTAGGGGTGTATTTTTGAAAATTTTTTAGGTCGATTCTTAGGGGGTGTATTTTTCGTTTTTATTGCAATTTTTGGTAAGTTTTCCAAAAATGCCAAAATAGTGGCAAAAATAATGACGAAACGCCAAAATAGTGGCAAAAAATTATTTTAGTGGCCAACTTCCGAAATAGTTTTTTTTAGTGGCAAAGCTCCAAAATAATGATTCCTAGTGATGAATAGTGGCACTAAAAACGAAAAATTTTCGAAAAAGAATGTGTTTTTCGTGCATTTCTCGACGAGTTAAAGCCGCAGAAAAAATAATTAAAAAACTAAGAATCCCATCCCTATTAATTAGGCCGCTTCAAAAAATGAGTTTAAGGGGAACGATGAAAGCGCAAATAATTCAAATTTGACCGCATCACCGGTGGAGGCGAAAATTCATCGACTGAAAGAGCTGAGAAACGAAATGCGTGCATTGACGGCGATGATCAAAGAAGAACGACGACGAAGTGGGCTGGCGGGGGCTCAAACGAAACTTAGGCGACTCGAAAACATTCAGGCAAATCCAAAGACATTCGGCACCGGCACCGATCAATCGCGGAGAAAATGCGCACCGAAATCAGTGGGACAATTAAAAATGGAATTGAAATGCATAATTTCCTCATTTGTTTTTCTCAGGCAGACAATTTCGAAAATGGCGCAAAAAAGTGCTAAGCAAAATTCACTTGGTTATGCAACGATTGGACCAATTGGAGGGCGAAATGCACAGGACAAAGGATAATTTGCAAAAAGTGATGCACGACAACGGCCGGGAGAAAGGGGGCAAATGGGGCGGGGGCAGCAAAAAGCGGCGGGTGAGGGAAAGCATTAAAAGTGGAAAAGAGAAAGCCGACTTAGCCACCGCCTTCGCATTCCGCCGAATCATTGTCAGCAGTGCGCCGCGTGCAAATGAATCGGCGCGGCGAATTGGGCAATGTGTGCCAAAACCACGGGGAGTGCAAGCCCGGTACAATGGGATGAGCAATGCCACCAATAAATGAACGATCTTATCCCGCCCCAAGGCCATTGCTGTCTCCGGGACGCCCCAATGTCTACAGTACCCCTGCCGATTGGACGAGGCATCGGACACTGTGTACGGTACGCGCTTGAGGAAGGCGTCGACTGCCAACACTCGTGCGCATGCGCAGCACAACTTTTGTGCTTCAGGGAGCACCAACAGCAGCAGCAAAAGGTGGGCAAGAGAGAGGAAGAGCCTTTGAGAAAAGAGCATATCAATTAAATTAGAAATTTTGACTTTTTAAGACAAATGCCAACAGTTCTTCGCCGGTGGCTGTCTGTAAAAGGGCTTCATCTTCGGATTTGCTGAACGGAGTGTACGAAAATGCATTGGATTCCGTGTTCGAACATCCCAAAAGAGTGCTTAATGCCAATGTTTTTTGAGAACTGAAAACCAAATTCAAAAGAAATCAAAAAATCCGAGTCTCTTTTTATTTATTTATTTTCCTCTATTTGTCCACGCCATTCCCATCTCATTTAACAACCCTTTCATTTGACTGTGGCAATTTTAAAATTGCGTTCCTTCCGCTTTCCTCCGTTGCATTTTATTTAATTAATCCGTTCATTGGTCCTTCGGCTTTTTGTTTTGTCCAAATCTTTATTGAATTAATTACAAAACATTCCTTTCTCTCTGCTGATCCTTTCTCTTTCTTATCTGCAACTTTATCAATTAATCAGTTTTTTCCGACTGACGTAAATAAACACAAAAAGAGATCAGTTGACTCCTTTTCTGACATGATTTCTAATGAAACTTATGTCAGTTTGGGAGGGGGACGGACGTGTAAAATTTACGATAATTAATCGGTTTAATTGAGGCCAAAGGTAATTAGATAATTAATTACCAACTGTAAATTGAATTCCCATTCACATATTCTTTCTTTCCATTAAAATCTTCCATTAAAAATAACATGGGTTATTATGTAATCGCTCCCCGGCTCATTTTATTCTGTCCGTTTTAAGAGAAAAAAAAATGTCGAATTGTAATTTTGTCGTTATTTTCGCTTTGTTTGTTTTTGTCGCCGTTTTGGATGCGAAAAAACCAATCGTTCAACAGAACAACCAACAACAGCAGAGAACGGTGGCCGAGCCAAAGAAACAGCCGCAGAAAGTGGCAGAGGCCGAGGAATTGCCACAACAGACGAAACAGCCACAACAGCAGCAGGAAGTGGGGGAGGGACAAAGCGGGGGAAAAGCAACCAAACACCCTTTTGGCAAAGGAAAGCCCAACGACGCAATGCGTACAGCAAAAGGTGCGCAAACCGAAGAGCCTAAAGGCACTGACGGAGTACGAACTGTGCAAGCAAGAATGCCGAAGGAAGCGCGACCAGGAATCGGCGAATGAGGCGAACTGAACGGGGGGGAGGGGCAAAGTGTGCCGAGGAAACAGAAAATATTCCCATTTCTTTTCAGTACATTGACTATCTGAGGGAAGAGCTACGGCTTGCCGAAGAGCGTGTCGAAGCTGAAGCACTGCAGCAGCAGCAACAATTGCAATACGCAAATGGCCTTTGAGAGGGAAGGGGCGGAGGACAAACGAATGAATGCCATTGATGGTAGACAGAAATGAAGCATGTAAAACTGATTTTATGCAGCAAAACATCCGGTGTCAGCCAATTTTAACGAAAATACGATCAAAATTTGTCTTTGCTCAAATGCCTCTTCTGTGTGTCTGTTTTTCATCGCTTCCCATGCTCCGCGTTTTCTCCACTTTTGCTGTTCTGCAGCTCCTTTTGCACATCCGCCGTCCTTCCTCCATCGCTTCTCTCCTGCAGCATTTGCATCCCTTCCGCCCTCCGTTGTGCCACCATTGCCACGCTGTCCTCCACCCAATAAAGCTTTCGGTAGTCCTCCTGCAGTTTGTCCACCAGCGGCCTTTCCTCGAGACTTGGCAGGCCGTAACGCTTGTCGATGTGAGTGCCCGGTTCAAGGCCAAACAGTTCCTCCAGGCTCATCAATGTTGACCAATGCGGGTACTGAAAATGCACGTGAGGAAGTGGCGGTTTGAATCATGAATGGCATCACAACATAAGGAGGGGCCAATGACCAAAGAGCCATTAAAAATAATTATGAGTCACAAAAATTGGTGTGGGAAAAATCCCGGAGGAATCGAAAAATTGGCCGGGGGGGGGGGGAATTGGTAAGGGAAGGAGGGCGCAGCTAATTACTTAATTTTTTATTTTTGTCTCGGTTGTTAATGATTATGCCCTGACAGTCACAAACATTCGGGTCCCACCTTTTTACGACCGGTTGGCGCCACAGCCGAGTGCCATTCCCATTTGGCCCTTTAATAAAAGTCAGTCAGATAAATGCCTTTTCCATGCGTATAATTCTTTGCTTTTTGTCTTACATTCGCATTGTTTGTTTCACGTAGTCTAACGGTTCGAAATTTCTCATTTCGTCCAACATTTCATTCATTCGTTGACGAAATTTCGCCTCGTTCTTAACAAAACAGCGAGTGTTATGGCAGTTCGTACAAGAAACATTTTTACAAAGGGTATTTCATACAATCATTTTTTAAGGAATTAAGAAAAAGCTGATTTTTTAAAGTCGAGTCCCAGTTCGGGTTTTGAATTGTATGTCAGAAGGCCTCAAAAACCCCTCACAACCCGATTTTTGTTTTTAATTTTTGAAAAATTTTAATTCCAATTATAAGAACATTTTTGTAAAGATGCAAAGGAGAAGGGTACGCTGAAAATACTCTTGCACCAAAATTTCAATTCGATATCATTAAAACTACAAAATTATTGAGAATTTTTTTAGCGCATGCTTTGCTCGGCTCGCGAAATTAAAGATTACACCCATAACACAGTGGTTGATCTACCGCTCCACCCGTTTCTCGCCCACCTTCGCCTTTTTCACGGCATGTCTTCTTTGGTACTGGTACCAGTACTTTTTGTAGCGCTTCTTCCGCTTCATCTTTTTGATTTTGTGCCTCCTTATCTTCAAAATTCTCGGGTTGCTGGTGGGGCGCTGCACGCGGCCCATCTGTGACAAAACCATCGGAGTGCCGGCACTGAGAAGCGCGGCACGGAGGGAACGACAAAATGTGCCGAACATTCCCTTTACGAAGAACAGAAAAAACCAATGAGAGCACTGGAAGGATAATGAATGAATTGTCGGTTTAAAACAAAGATTTAAAAATGGTAATTTAGGAATAATTCACAACCAGAAAAACACAGGAAAACGCGAAAAACCGAACTGATTATTTATAATTTAAAAAGGACAAATTCGAAACTAAGAAATTCTAACAATCGGCGAACAGTTTTCTGAATCAAATTCTTTGCACAAGAATGGCAGTCGCTTCTCCGCCTCCGTTGCAAATTGCAGCGACACCAAATTCCCCTGAAAATTATAAATTTGGTGGCTTTTTCGCGGTTTTTATTACACTGACCTGACTCGAGTTGATGCGCCAAAGTGACCACAATCCGTGCCCCCGAACATCCAATGGGATGGCCTAGCGCCACCGCTCCGCCGAGTGCGTTTACCCGCGCCGGGTCCAAGTCGAGCTGACGAATGAAAGCCAAGGCAGTGACGGAGAACGCCTCATTGACCTCCCAACGCGCAATTTGATCGATCGAAATGTTCACCGATTGTAACAACTGAATTTTTACATTAGCCCTTCCTTTTAAATAACACAAGAGACTTTTTGGATTGCTATAAGTAATTTAACAAATCAAATTTAATGGGTTTATAAGTCGAAACGAATGTAAGTGGGCGTTGGCCAAGCATTTAATTTCCAAGAATACCGTTTTGACCGCGTCAACGGGCGCCACTGTGAAGTCGACGGGCGCTCTGCCAGCCTCGGCGTAGGCGATAACCTTAGCCAACGGTTTTGCCCCTTCAACTTGGCCTGATGCGATCACAAGCGATGCCGCTCCGTCATTCTGAAAATGCTCAAAAATTACAAAAATGCTCAACATTGAGTGCCAAAACCGCTCACCAATGAGCTGGCGTTAGCCGCCGTGATGGTACCGGTGCCGTCCTTGACAAACGCCGGCTGCAGCGAAGGCACTTTGTCGGGCATTAGTCGCCGATGCTCTTCGTCCTCTGCCACCACTAACTCGGTGCCTTTCCGCTGTTTGACTTTCACCGGCACAATTTCCGCACCAAATGCGCCGCACGCCCACGCGCGAGTCGCACGAGCATAGGAGGCGAGTGCATACGCGTCCTGCTGCTCACGCGTGAAGCCAAATTCAGCAACCGTTTTCTCAGCACAAACGCCCATCGGTTGGCCGAGCATTGCGTCCGAAATGCCATCGCGTTGGATGGAATCCTTACAATTAGCAACATTTGCTCAGTAAAAGCCAATTATAAATTTAAACAACCAAAAGTTTGATATCCCCGTAATTGTTGTCACCACGAGCCAAGTAAAATGGTGCCTGACTCATACTTTCAACGCCAACCACCAAAACCACGGAACGTTGTCCCAACTGCACAGATTGGGCACCCAAAATCAATGCCTTAAGACTGGAAGAGCACACTTTGTTCACAGTGTACGCCTGCCTCGCTTCGGGGATACCTAAAAATTGCTTTAACACATATAATCAAATAAACACCGATCATTCGTCGTGCTCACTCCTCATAAAAATGCCGCAACCAACCGGATTTAATCGCGATTTGGCGTGATACATTTTGGCCCGACCCAGCGCTGAGCACACAGCCAGTCACCGTCTCTTCCACTTGGTCAGGCCTTAATCCGGCCCTTTTGATCGCTTCGGTAGCAACGAAAGTGCCCAAATCAACGGCATTAAGGTTGGCAAAGGATGAGCGAAAAGAAGCGATCGGAGTGCGCACAGCGGACAGAATGAAAACATCCTGAAAACCAGTGGGATGTGTGGGAGGAGCGGTAAAGTGAACTCAGTCATTAAAAAATGACCTGGGGAAGGACTGAGGAAGGAGGCGAAGACATCGTCGGCTTGAAAAAGACCCTTAGAAATTGGCAAAATTAGGAGGCTGCTTTGTTAATGATGGAACGTTGGACTGATTGGTGGTGAGAAATGGGGTGATCCACCGCCTCTTTGCCTTATAAATTTTTTCGTTTTCAGCGCAGCCGACTGCTGTAAAAATGAAGCCATTCTTTTTTGTAAGGGGCAGTGAAGAAAAGGAAAGGTCGAGCGAGAAGGAGGAGAGTTGCATCCTAAAGAAGTGGTGAATGATAAGATCAAATCGATCATATTTTTCATTTCAGGGGCTAATTATAAGCGAAAGAGTGAGTCCAGAGAAGGGGGGGGGGGGGGGGGGAATGGAAAATCATTCACGCGGATCGAATCGGGCGAGAAACAGAGAAAATGGATGAAAGAAGTTAACTAAATTAAATTTATCATTCTTGAAATGTAAAAAGATGCGTTTAAGCGAATTTGGTGCTTATTTGTTAGGTATTTTTGTGCTTAATTTGGCGTAAAAATTTTTTATTAATATTTAATTTAAATTTATCTTCAATCGGACATTTTTTACATTTCTTTACAAATTTAAATATGTAAGAATCGGCATTTCTGAATTCGGTTGCATCTTGAAAATAGTCAGTATCGAATTTAAAATAGGAAATCAAAATTAGACCTCTTAATAGCTTATTTGTTAGGATCACAAAATAGGAGTTGTTCCTCCCATACAAAAACAAAGTTTGCATTTTTCCGCAGTGTTCTTCAATGGCAAAATCGCCCTTTCTTAAAATGGCTCATGCCATAAACCGAACGCCGATTGGTGAAATTTTTTTTTTTTGGTTTAATTACCCAAGTTTGAGTTTTGCTTTTTATTCGACATGAAACGAACCAACGCAACAAACATCACTCCGCCTCCCGCCAAACGTTCAATGGCACCTGTGCTGGACCTGGACCCAATCACTGCCGCACTCGCAGAGCAAGAACGCCAACGCACATTGGTGTTCATCGGCCTCCCAGAAAGCAATGCCACCCGCCCATCGGAGCGTGTACAGGATGACAGGGAAGCCACCACAAAAATATTGGATCATCTCGAAGTTGAGGCTGAACCAACCGCCATCTTTCGTGTTGGCCGGTTCGACTCTCAGCGAACTACACCACGCCCACTCAAAGTGGTCATGCCAACATCCGCGCACCAACACATTGCACTCGGAGGATGGAAGCGCGAGCGTGTTCGACTCCGTTCTCAGAAATACCTTGCCCGCCTGTTCGTCCGCCCTGCGCTCACCAAAGAACAACTCAAGGAGGAATACGAAGCGCGTGTCCGAAAACGTCAACAAGACCCAGCTCCAGTGGCACCTCCAATGCAACCCGCACAGACAAAAGACCCGACTCCCGTCAACGAAAATGGGCCAGAACCGAAGGAGGCCAGTCAAGGACGTGGGCCAGAACCGAAGGAGGCCAGTGAAGACACTTCAGAACCATCGCAAGTTGACAAAGCAATCCAAAACGAAATTGACAAAGCTCTCCTCCAAATTCAATCCCTTCAAAAAGAACTCACCCATCTTGTCAAAAGAAAATAGTTCTGCAGACCTCCAGCTATTTCTTTAAAATTCCTCAAAAACCAAATTTTCTCCAGTTTCCCTTTGCTGGAGGTCTGACTTTTCTACTTTTCTCTTCTCCAATCCAAATTCAATTGTCGTCTATCACTTTTACCCATTTGACCTCATTTGATATTTTCCTAATGTATTCATCTTTCGTCATTTTTTATCAACTATTTAAATCTAACGTGTAAGTGGTCACCCCTTCGTTAGATATTTTATTAATAAAGTCAAGATTCAAAGATTCAAAGATTCAAAATCGCCCTTTCTTAAAATGGCTCATGCCATAAACCGAACGCCGATTGGTGCATTTGTAAGGACTGTGAAAGAGGAAAGGGTTAAAAAGATGAAAGCGAAACCCATTAGATCAGTGCATCTTCTTCACTCCAAAAGGACTTGTCTGTGTGGATCTGATATACGATGGAAAAAACAAGGAAAATATAGAATTTGGAGATAGCATGAACATGCAACCAAACTATGCATTTGTGACAATTATTCTAAACAAGTGCCGTAGTCTTTTGGAGATTTCCCACATTGCTCTTAGTGCCGCCTTTGTCACCCAATGCGGGCGCAAAATGCCCTTTTGCTAATTGTTTAAGAGATTCATTTTTCTTCGGATTGTCTGCCATTCATCTAAAAGATGGGTTTTGTCCCTCCGAGCACACAAAGGTCGTTCTCTTAACGCCTACGGGGCGTTCCCACAAGGCGAATTGAAATCCAAAAAAAGGATTAAAGTTGAGGCCAATTTATTACAGTTTAATCTCAGTTCGTAAATTTGGAATGCTTATTTTCCTTCTAAGTTTCGTTCATTTGATTAATTTCCATTTCTAAGAATAATCCGACGATGACTTCGACTGCCGAAAACACTGCGAAATAATAAACACATTCATTCATTCATTTACGGCTTATTGCGGCCTCTGTTCGTCTCGGTGTATAAAATGCTGAATTCAAATTCCTCCCCCCCCCCCCCCCTCCCAATTCGCTTTTCATTTTCCCAAACAAATTCTATCTCCTCATTTTTTTCTGGTTTCGTTCTTGAATCCTAAGCCTCTTCATTTATGTCCTTAATTTTGAGTGCTAATTGTTTTGTAGGCATTTAGTCCCCCCCCCCAAACATTCGTTTTTGCCCCTCATAAGTTGTTTTTTTTTTGATTTCGAAAAATGAAATTTGGCCCTTGTTATTTCGCTTAATTGATTAATTTACATATTCTGACAACGATCATATCACCAGCAGCCGTTCGAATTCTCTCCCGAATCGCCGTCCTTTTCTTTCTGTTTCGGCACTTTTTCGACCCCCGGGGGTTCGCCGTGCGTTAATCCCAACTCATTCCGTCCAAATGATGAATGAATTGATGGACACCAACCGCAGCTCTTCTTCTTCTTCCTCATCGTCCACCATAAATAATATTTTCTGCTGCTTTTTTCCATGGGGACCTTCGCGGAATAATCCCCCGGGGAGCGATTAGAGTCCTTTAAAAGCCTTTTGAGACAAAAAACAAAAAATACCCGCATGAAACATATTCAGAGCCCAATTTGGAATTTGTGTTAGTTTTAAAAAACATTTTTGTTTTAAGACAAAACATTGGCTAAATTTCATTGGCAAAATTCCAATTTAATTTTTAAAAAGTGTATTTATTTTTCACCATTCTTTCATTTTTCTATGTCAAATCATTGTGCGAAGATGGAGCTAAAACCTTCGGCCAATGTCTCAGCTAACTTTAGGCCCAAAGATGGCACAAATAAGCTTGGGTTTGAATTTGCCGCTCTGAACCTGTCTATCCTTTCCTTCCGTTCTTCCGTCTTTGGCTGCCCAACAATCTAATTTACGCCCGAGGGGCTCAATTTTATCTGTCGCCGGTGGTGTTCCCCTTCCCGCCCCCCCTCCGGTGCCGTTTCTCTTCTTCTCTCACCCCTCGCTCCATTTCTTCTCAATCATTATCTGAGTTCGTCTCAACTTCCTTGCCAAGAAAAATTGGCAGTTGAAAAGGCAATGGAACAATTTCAAATTATAATTCTTTCCAAAAAATCCCTAAAATAGTGGCGGGTGGGGACAGATTTTGGCTGTATTATCTGTCAAATTAGCCAATTCGAAGCATGTTTTTGACACTTTTCGAGTGTCTTTTCCAGTCGATCATTATTGTGTCAATTCACCCCTCCCCGTGTTACATTTTCAGTTTGGCCGTGGGCGGACTGGGGAAGGAATGGACCCAATCCGATTTGAGTGTTGGGTGAACCAATCCGATGGGGGGGGGGGTCCCTTCCCAATTCCCCCCGCCCCCTCCCCCTCTCTCTTTTTGCCCGTCCTTTTCTCTCTTTTCGTTTGTTGTGGCATTTCATTTGACGATGACAACGACAACGACATGTTCTATAATTAATGCCCTCTTCTGTCTCTGCACATTTTTCCACGTCTTTGGCATTGTCTGAATTTAAATTGGCAAATGGACGTCGTCCTCCGGGGAAAGCTTCTGACTTTAGCAACAATTATCGACAAAATGAACGGAAAAGCCAAAAAAGTTGGGAATTAATCAAACGTAAATTAAGCCCAATTCGCGACCTTATTAATTCAATTGATAATCCTTTGGTGCTTATTTTTTAATCCCTCGATTAACCCCCCCCCCCCCCCCCTCCCTCTTAATTACCATTATTAATGAACGAATTTTGCCATTGCCAAAGGCCGAAAGCCCCGCCCAACAATTAATCCATTCTCTCAAAAGCAACATGTTTGATAAATGCCATTGAAAGTCTCTTCTGCCGTTGTTTTCCTGTGCCGCCCCCGGCCATTTTCTTTTTTTCGCTTCCCTCGCAGCGCAATTAGCAATTAATTGGTCAATTAATTCGTTTCTTTCGTCGCCGGTCTTTGACCAACGCTTTCTAAAAATACACAAATTCACGTCCAAAGTGTCCGTTTCAGGCCAAATTCGAAACCCACGTTCAGTTTGCCAAAGTTGATTAATATGTTTTAGTTTGTTTTTAGGTTTTGTTTTGCTTTTTTGGGCTAATTAATTATTTAATTAATATTAACTAACTAACTAATTAATTTTTTTTTTTATCATTTTGCCTTTCGTTCTTGCACTTTTTCTTTTCGATTTCCAAAGATCATCTTCTTTCTCTCCCCTTAATTATCTCTTCCGGTGTCGTTTTTGTCATTTAAATACCAATCAAATTCAAAATAAGTTTTCAATTATTTGTGCCGATGACCTTCTTCAAGGAGGTGGACTATTTGTCGTTACGTCTCGACGACCCGGTGCCCGCGTTGGCCGATTATCTGCCCAATTCCATCATTTACACCATTAATTATTCGTTGGTAAAATTTGTCTGAAAAGATTTTAGTAATGGCATAATTTGTTTGTCATTTTAAGGCCCTTCCGCCCAATTTGGTGCTGCTTTACATGGGCCTGAGGCCAAGTCTGATCACTTCCCGAGTCAAATTCCCCACTTTGGGAATGACTTGTGCCAATCTGTTCGGATTGTTCGGCTTTCTTCTTCTCAACATTGTCTATTTATGCACAGTCTTTTCCGACGTCAGTGAGCGGAGAATTGCACAAAATCGTGGCCAAATGCAATTGGCCAATTAATACCTAATTAGTTTAAACCTCAGTTCACCTTCAGGTCAGACTGTCCTTGTTCATGTGCAGTTTGTTGCGCACCGTTTTCTACAACACCACTTACGTCTGTCCTTCCTTTTTCTCTTTCTTTTCCTTGTTATTTTTGCGTCTCTGTTTACCCTGCCCCTCTCCTTTTTAGGTGTGCTATTTCCTCTTCCCCGTCCTTGCCGTTGACCAATACCTTTACGTGTGCCAAAACGTCGAGTTGAGCATTCGCTCTCTGAAGGCGGTGATTGGCGTGTGCTTTGCCATTCCGGCAAGTGCCAAAATTTGTGAAATATTTCATTCATTTTACAGATGATTGTGGCCGTTTACGATTTGTGGCTGCAGAAAGTCATTCTCAACGACTTTATGTTCGCTTATATTCGCATGAGTCCCTACACAAATGCGGTAGTCGGGGGGGGGGGGGGGGGCTATAGCCCCCTCAGATCCCTCTCTCTCTCACATCTGTTCCATTCTCTCCAACACCTCTCTCTTCTCCTTTCCCTTCCCATATTTCTTTTTTTCTCCCTCACTCTCTTTCCTACTCTCCTCCTCTTTTCTCTCCCTCCCTTCTCCTCTCTCTTTTCTCTCCCACCTCTCTCTTCTCCTTTCCTTCCCACAGCTCTTTTCTCTCCCCTTCTTCTCTCCCTCCCTTCTCCTCTCTCTTTTCTCTCCCACCTCTCTCTTCTCCTTTCCCTTCCCACAGCTCTTTTTCTCTCCCCTTCTCTCTCCCTCCCTGCCTTCTCCTCTCTCTTTCCTCTCTCTTCTCCTTTCCCTTCCCACAGCTCTTTTTATCTCCCCTTCTCCCTCAATGCCTTCTCCTCTCTCTTTCCTCTCCCACCTCTCTCTTCTCCTTTCCCTTCCCACAGCTCTTTTTATCTCCCCTTCTCCCTCAATGCCTTCTCCTCTCTCTTTCCTCTCCCACCTCTCTCTTCTCCTTTCCCTTCCCACAGCTCTTTTTATCTCCCCTTCTCTCTCCCTCCCTGCCTTCTCCTCTCTCTTCTCCTTTCCCTTCCCACAGCTCTTTCTCTTTTTCTCTCCCCTTCTCTCTCCCTCCCTGCGTTCTCCTCTCTCTTTCCTCTCCCACCTCTCTCTTCTCCTTTCCTTCCCATATTTCTTTTTTTCTCCCTCCCTCTCTTTCCTACTCTCCTTCCTCTTTTGCTTATTTCCTCCTTTCATCGTTAAGTTTTTCTTCTTCGTTTTGGCCCCCTCCTTTTTCGCCTTCTCCTTCATCTGCAATTTGCTCGTTCTCTTCTCCATCGTCCGTCGTCAGTCCAAAACTGCCCGTAAACAAGTCGGCCGTTCGCTGAACCCGCGTCAGCTGCAGCAGCACAAAGGCATCGTTTACACGTACGGCTGGCAAATAACGGCACTTTTCTTCCCTTTTAGGCATTTTGAAACTTTTAAATGGCCTGGGAGTTTAAATTTTTAGTCAATAACAATTCGTATAATAACATATTTTGCAAAATAAAGCCTACTAAGTCTTTGTACGAGTTGCCTTTGTCATGACACCGAAATTTCCACTCGAATTTGTCCATTCAGTTATACTCTGCAGGCCTTTCTCCCGTTGCTTCTCGCCACGCCTTATTACGTCGCATGTCAGTGATATTTTGTTTTTAGCCGTTTTATTCCAATGTTCTCATCTCCCTGTGCCCACTTTTCATTTTCTTACAATTAAAGCTCTGCTGAATAATTTATTTTGTCGTCACATTGGCAATCTTTGGGTTAACACTCCAAAATGGGCGCTTTCGACTGAATAAATTAGCATAAAAGCATTTAAATGAATCCCATATTATTTAAATCAATTCTATAAGGAGTAAAATTGTGAGGGAAATTCAAATATTTGTTCAGATCTTTGCTTCATGTTCGATGTGTCCATTGAACTTGTTTGGTTTGTCGTCGGTAAAATTTTTATTAATAAATTGTTTATTATTTCCCAAATGGTGGCTTTTTTCCTTCTCAGGCGAAGCGATCATTTCGCTGCATCCGTTGACAAATGCTCTGATCACTCTGTTCCTTCTTCGGCCTTATCGCGAGGCGTTGAAACGAATCCGTCCGCCGTTCGCCCAGCGAATTCCGCTGCTGCTCTGTTCCAACTCCCAGCGGAGTACGACAACGGCCAACCGAAGCGTATACGACAGCATAGGACCAACGACCATCGACGACTTGGCTATTTTTGGAGGAGTGGCCAATTGCGACGACACTCCGCCAGTTTCATTGTGAAAAAGAAACGCTATGCCATTGCCAGAAATATGAACAAAAGTGCCATCATTTGTTTCACATCATTTCATTAATTTGTAAATATGTACATTCCATTTCATCGAAAAAAACAGGTTTATTTTATCCATGTCTCACCTTTAAAATCGAAAATTTTCTATTAGAATTACAATAAAAATTAATATGACAACGGAAAGAGTAAATGAATTCCTTAAATATATTTGTAAATATAAAAATATTTCACAAAATCATATCACAGTTTTTGAATGACCATTCCACTGGCTCCCCCGCCTCCGTTGCAAATCGCAGCCAATCCAAACTGACCCGGTTTGAGGGCATGGACCAAATGGACAAGAATTCGTGCACCGGACATTCTGAAACAGCGTAGTTAGATCTGCCATTAAAAAGTGAAAGAACTGTCTGACCCAATCGGATGGCCAATGCTAACGGCACCGCCGTGAGCATTCACTTTGGCCGGGTCAATGCCAAGCTTTTTAATCGCAGCAAGCGGAACCACGGAAAAAGCCTGGAAAGAAAGTGTTACGAAAAATATTGTATAATAATAATAAGGGAGGAAAAAAATTCTTCGAAAACCAAACGATTACCTCATTCAGTTCGAAAAGTGAAATGTCGCCAATGCTCAAAGAAGCGGCTGATAAAATCTAAAAAATTGTTGCAATTTATAATTTACTATGGTGCTAGGTCGTTTCATAAAATCCGCCATTTTAGCGATTTTTTCGCAAAACATGGAATAACTTTGCTTAAGGGCAATAAAATTTTACATTCTTGGTACCATTCGATAGCGCCTAACTTTGCTCTGTTAGCCTGCAAAACCTTGGCTATCGAATGCTACCAAGAAAGTAAAATTTGATTGCCCTTAAGCAAAGTTATTCCATGTTTTGAGAAAAAATCGCTAGCGGATTTTATGAAACGACCGAGCACGATTTGCTATTACAGTGCCTTGGGGATGACAAGCGCCGGGGCGATTGGAAAGTCCATTGGGTGTGTGGCTGCGTCTCCGTAGGCGATTACTTTGGCCATTGGCTTCACCCCAAATGCGTCCGCCTTTTCCTCGCTGGCCATTAAGACGGCGGCTGCGCCATCGTTTAACGTGGAGGCATTTCCCGCAGTCACTGTGCCATTCTCTAAAGTTAAAGAAAACATTTTAGTCCGTTCCATCTTAAAAATTTCGAAGTGGCCGGGGATCCGTGGAAGAAAAGAAAATAACATTTTAACGATTTATTATATGTTTTGTTTTTTTCCCTCGCCTTTCTGGAAGACTGTGCGCAATGCCTTCAGTTTGTCAAAGTCCACTTTGCTGTACTCCTCGTCCCGCTCCATTTTGAAAGTCCCTTTGCGCGTTTTTATCTCCACTGGTACAATTTCGGGTCCAATTTGCCCATTCTATCAATATAAGAAATTGCTGTTTCTAAATGAGTCACGGTCTTTTCTCGCCTGCCATGCTTGAGCAGCCCTTTTGTAACTTTGAATGGCGTAATTGTCCTGCTCCTCCCGTCCTATTTGGCATTCCTTCGCCGTTTTCTCCGCACAATTGCCCATATGCACCGAAGTCGTAAGCATCGGTCAGTCCATCTTTCACAATGCCATCCTAATTAACAAATTATGATTAGTGTGATCAGCAAGTCTGAACAAAGAATACAATTAGTTTGGCACCGCCATAAGGCAATTCGCCGCGCTCCAAATAGAAAGGCACATGACTCATCGATTCCATCCCTCCGCCGATGACCAATTGCTGATGATTCAGTTGAATTTGTTGGGCGGCCAGCATGCTGGACTTGAGGCCAGAACTGCAGACTTTGTTGACGGTAGTGACCGCCACTGCCACGTCCAAACCGGCGCCAAGTGCGGCTTGTCTTGCCGGTGCCTGGCCAACATTAGCCTGGCAAACTTGGCCTAGAAATACCTTAAAGAATTAGGTTTTTTAAAAACAGTAAGTGTTGGTCTAATAGTGTATAAACAACTCTTTTTGACTCGGATATCCGTTCTTTGTTAATTTTTGGTCATCAATATCAAGTGATCATCAGGAATTATTCTCGTCATTGTCAAACCCATGAAATAAAAATTTACCAAATGTTTACTTACCTCTTGCACTTCCTTTGCCGGCACTTTTGTTCTCTTCAACAATTCTTTAATGCATTCGGAGGCCAATGCCGGCGCTGACACCGAAGCCAATTGAGAACGGAAAGAGCCAATTGGAGTTCGACACGCTTCCAAAATGAAGGCTTCCTTAAAAAAGAAAATATAACAGTGACCATTATAATTTGCTTGAAAAAAATTTCATAATTTTATTTTTATATTATTGCAATGAATAGAGCCCGGAATGAATAAATGCAGGAATGGATCAGAATTCTTGCAGTCCCGTGTATTATTCCAATCCGGGCTCATATATAATTATCCCATAAGTAAACCTTAATAGTCGAAAATGCACGTATGGACGTCGAAGTTAAAAATGGATATTTGCCAATAATTAAAAACATTTAAATACAAAATTTCGTTTCCTTCTCTGTGGAATTAGTGGATTTTCAAAATAAAACCATCAAAATTTAAATGAAAACAAAAATAACATTTAAATATTTGCGGTAAAACTTCGGTTCTACATATTGCAGTTTCGCGGCTAATTTTTAAGTTCCTGAGACTTTAAGCTTTCAGTTGATACAAAGAATGCAGTCATTGACAAAGTACCTAAGAAAAAAGTTATGGCCTGGGAAACTTAGGATTGTCATTGATTGGATGCATAAAAGTCGAATGGACGCATAAACTGAATTAACCCCTTTTTACCCAAATTAATTAGAAAGGATTTTTTCTTTTTAATTTTCCGGCGGTACATCATTTCTAGACAAGTGCCACAAAATGAATGTTTCTCCGCCGATTGCTTTCCCTTCGCCTTCTCATTGCCATTTTTCTTCCATTGAAAGAAATTTCTCTTCGTTTTCTGTCAATTCTCAGCCCGGGCTTCGCTATTTGCGCCACGCCAGCGGAGTTGTGGTGCTGACGTTGGACAAAAGCCATGTGTTGATGCGGGATCAGTGCAAAAACATTGCCCAAGTGTTGTGGGACCTGTCGTTGGCAAAGACTTCGTCGGCCAAAAGCAATGAAAGCAAAGGGCGAAAGAGAGGCGTGGACCGTAGCAAATTGGAGCCGAGTGGAAAGGGCAAAAAGGCATACCTCTTCGATTTGACCGGTTTAATCGCACATTTTAGGGTGGTCTTCCGATGTCGCCGCAGACACGCATTTGCATCATTCGCGACAGTGATGGGTTAATTCCAAAAAAAAAACAAAACAAAGATTATTCACTTTATCAGTGTGTCTTTAAGGGTGGATTATGTGATTCGTGCAGGCATTCGCGCAACTCTGCTGGAAGTGAACGACGAATGGTTGACAAAGGAGCCCAATTTATTGCGTACAGCAGCGGACAACCAAGGATTCATCGCAATTTTGATGCCACCAATCAGCGGAAATGGATTACGCAATATGAAAATACCAAAGGAATTTGACGGGACAGAAGGGGGAGAAGGACGGGACAGAGAAACGTTGGGGGACGGAGAGAACGACACGGAACAGCACGGATTGTAAGCGGACTGCTTTAATTTGTTAAATAATTTGGTAATAGTGGAGAATCTGGGCTCCACCAAAAAATTTTTTTTTCTGTTATGAAAAGATCTACCCTGGGGTTTTCGAGGCTTCTGATCACGAATCTGATATCAGATTTGCAAAAATCATTGATTTTATCATTGATATTGAAAATCATAGATTTTCGAAATTTTGATCAATATGATCAAATACGACGTAAATATTGAGAATTATTAAAAACCGCCAAAATAAAAATCATTCATTTATTATGCCAATGTTAATTGTAAGTAAAATAAATATATGCATTTTGTAAATGAATTATTGTACTATTCATAAGAAAATAGGAAAAGGTATTGACAATTTATATAGTAATTCGTATTGCATTTTAAAGAGAGGGTAACTCGGTTTCTCTAAGTAAATAATGGGCAAGCAAAAAACGTTTTTTTGAATTATTAATTATTGTTTTTATGACTTATTGTAATTATTTGTTATATTCGGCTTTGGTAAATAGCGGAAGAGAGATGTGTTTTTCAATGTTAGAGTTTCTTTACCCTTTCTTCCGTCTCATCAAAAAATGCTTATGGCTGATCATCGGGAATAACTTTTTGTTTGTTGGCAATAATCCATCACAACCTTTCCGATCAGGTTCGGTCTGATCAGAATCAGAGGCCAGATTCGGCGATGCCTTCGTCGTCCTCCAGAAACCCGTCATTCCTTTGAGGGTGATGCACCTCAATCTTCGGTGGTGAGTGCTTCATTGTCGTGACAATTCCGTCGCAAGAGTCCGTCGACTTATTTTGAGCGGAGGTGGGCGGCCAAAAACAATTGGTGCCGGCTCCGCTGTTGTTACTGCTCGAAGTCATCGGCACCTTCGATGACCAGCCACCGCCGTCCCCTCTGCTTGCGTTGGACAAAACGGACGACGACGAACCGCAGCCGAAATAGTCGGCACAGATGGGAGAAGAGATGGACGAGCCGAACGGGGCGTGCGGATTTGGCGAGGACAGCGGTCGGTGGCCGACTGTGTGTTGCTGTTGCTGCTGCAGTTGTTGGGAGGAGGGGCACAACAGAAAGGGGTAGAAATTCTCCAGCACATACTGCAGACAGTGGTGAATGAAGATGTACTGTTGCTGAACAGAGAAAGCATTGTACCATTTCACACCGAACTTTTCTCGCCCTTACTTCATTTTGCACCATATGGCACCGCTCGAGCCGCATTTCGTAAACAGTGCCGAACACATCGATGGGTCGTCCGGATTCAATGTGTTGCACGAGTCGGTCCAATGCGATGAACGTGCCAGATCGGCCTACACCTGCTGAACAGTGCACTATGGTCGGTTTATTGGAAGACGAGGGGGGTAATTTGTTGCGGAACAGTCGCGCGAGGTGAACGATGCCGGCTGGATGGTCGGGCACGCCAAAATCGGGCCATGCCTGCGTAAAGGAAAAAGAGGATCACTATATGGCTGTTGATCAACCTGGTAGTGCAAGTGCTGCACCGTTCGGGCCGGTTGGTTTGGCTCGGCCATGTTGGTCAGCCGCAGTTCGCGGATGGTGAATTCGTCATATTCGATGGATTCGGTCAGTAGTGTCACCTGCAATATGGGATACATTCGAACTGTGGTCACTTCTGCTGATGCCCACCTCAATGTCGGCGTAGAGAACACTGCGACTCTGCAATTTTTCCTATTTCTGATATTTATTCGGATTTGCCAGAAAACGTACATTATTGTCGGGCCAATATTGGTGGCATTTGTCTCGTCCCTTTTCAATACATTTTGTCAACGCGACAACTGCCGGCACTTGATGTTCCCAAATGAGGCGCCAGAAGTGATCGCGAGCTGCAAAAGGATTTATCAAATTACTTAGTGATTTATGAATAAATTTACTTGACGGCAAAGGCCCTTGGGCAGCGATGAATTCTCGACGTGAATTGAATCCCTAAGATGAGAAAGATAAAAAGGAATTATTCCTTTTCGAGTTGTACCGGAATATACGAGGCATTCACATAATCGGACCCGTCGTCATCGTCGGTGGGCTTTAGCTTCACGCGCGAGTGGTCGTACGGTAAAATGTTAGTGAATCTGTTCTTGGCGCGGTTGGCGGTCAAATCGGCAGCGATGCAACTTTGGCCGAGTCCGATCGTGCGCAAATCCTATAAAACAAGAAACCAAAGAGTTTAGTTATTTATTTTTTGCTTTGCTTTGCTCACTTCATATTCCTCAGAGAAGCGAAAATCCGAATCGGCTGACATTATCCGGACATGTTCTGCAAATAAGAGTAAAAAGTAAAATATTGGACCTTTTCATGAATAGTAATTTGTTCGACCCACCGACAAAATCGCCAATTTGCACTGGTCTGCTCCGGTCGGATTGTGCGCCCACTTTTACGGTCCACGGGAGCAATGAATGTCTAAGCTGAGGACCGCTTGGCAGCCGCTCTAGCCGTTGATCAACGCCAGTTCGTTCGCGTAAACTTTTGGACCTAACGAAATTTTGCGTTTTTTGAAACTGTTTGTTTTGGTGCCTTCTGTGGTGCGGTGTGCCGAACAGCGTTGCCGACTGCTGAGTTGGGTTTGCGGTGCCGCCCTCAACGGCATTTGGCAACGGTGTTCCGCCACATAACACATTGCCGTGTGCTGTGGCGGCACGAAGGGGTGGTTCCATGCTGCCGCTGTTATTTGCGGCGCAATCAATGCCATCCAAGCCGTTGGATGTTGACGCCGCGGCGGCTGGGTCCAGTCCCAACTTTGCCAAACAGTCTGCCTGAAAAGGTAGCAGCGAAATGTCATGAGTTTTCTTAATTGTTATGTCATTTTTCATGGGTCTCTGCGATTGATGGCACCCGCTTAATTCAGTGCCCATACATTATACGATAGTATAATTTGGTAATTATGTTCCATTCTTTCCCTCCTTTATGTCTTCCCAATTCCCCCTTTGCTGCTCCTACCGCTCTTTCTGCCATCATCATTTTCAGTGCCGTCCACTGACTCTCTTTGTTGTTCTTTTGGCACTGTTTTTGTTGCTTCGGTCGTCTTTCGTTGCTGATTCGATTGCGTCGATGTGCCGTTGTTTTCTGATGGAGGCAGTGAATGCCGCGCGGCGGTGACGGGCAATGGGAATTCCGTGGGAATTTGCCGACACCAACAGCACCGGAGTGAGCAGGAGTGGAATTGGAATGAGGAGGACAATGGCACAAGCTAAAGGAATTAAAATTGGGAGGGTGCTTAACAACGATGACGGAACAAACCCATCAAATGGATTAAAAAGGAAAAAAGCGGAAAGCAACTGATTAAATTCATATAAATTAATAAAACCGACGAAAGTTCAAATGGAATTGCACAGCTGGTAAAAGAAAGCCAACGCAAACATTAGGAGAAAATTGACAAATGAGCGTCATTTCATTTCCTCAATTATGCACAAATTGACAGCAATTTAAAAAATTCTAATTAAAAGCCTTGTGAACACCGTATATTCGTTTATGTGAATAGAGAGAGACTCCCCCACCCATTCGTTGCTTTCTTTACCTATCAAAGTTTGCCCTCACCCCCCCCCCCCCCCACGTCCGGCCTAACCCAGTCATTTGCGCACCTCAAAATGGAAATGCCATAATCCGCCTAAGATTAGCAAATGTCTCGAAGCGAGCGAACTTCGGAAGGAAAGGATGGCCTTCCTTCCCTCGAATGGCCTTCAAAATGCCATTTTCAAATGAACTTTTAATCTGACATTCCAATTCTGTTGCTTATATATCCACTAATATATTAGCATTTTTGTTGACATTTTAAATTCGGATTTTACTTAAACTGACCTATCAACGGGTTTTCGTTGTCTCTGTCGGCGGATGTAAAGTAACGCAGTGACAGTGGCAACGATGGCGGAAGCGACGAATAAAAGGACAAACAGTAGACCGAAAGCGGATTCGTCGGGGGATGGTTCTGTATAAAAATGAATGGTTGTATGTTTTGGATAAAGATTGGGCTGGGGTGGGGAAGGAAGGGAAGTGATGGTGACGAAGGGAAGAAATGCGTGGGAAGGGCGACGGGAGGGAGGGGGTCAAAAGGGCGCAAAATGCGACAAAAAGAGGCGGAAGTAACGAGGGGGGGGGGGGTGTACTCGGAGAGGGAGCGATGGGGGAGAAGGGAAGGGGGAGGAATTGTGCACGCACTCAGTGCTAAAAAGCAGAAGAGCACTGATGGAGTGGAGACAATTCACAAATGAAAAACCGAAGCTTCCGCCGCGGGGGTGGAGGCGGACGATGCCTCAGGGGGCTTTTCCATTGTTGTGCTGCGAGTGCCACAACATTTCCCCCCCCCCCCCCAATTCGCTCATTTTGTGGAGGACAAAGAGGAAGAAGAGCACAACACAGCGGCCAAAGGGTTGAGGGGGGCGAGGCGGAAGGGAGGGGAGGGGGAGAGGGGGGAATGTGCTCTCCTCTACCTCCCCCCCCCCCCCTCCCCTCGCTCCTCCCGTCTCTCTCCTAAGCGCCTAGTGTCAACGATGAATGGGGAGCATAAAGGAGCCGGAGGGGGGGGGGGGGGGGGGGAGGGGGCGGGTAGCGAGCGAACCAACCGGAAGTGCTCTCTTCTCTGACCAACACTCGCGTCCGTAGGGTAAATGTGCGGAATTTTGCTAGAGGGAAGGGAAGGGTGGAGGGGAGCACAGAGGAAAGATTGTCGGGCAGTAAAAAGAAGGAAGAGAGAGGGAGAGCAGCCAATTCCACCCCCACAGCAAAATGCTAAAGAGAGATGGCGAAAGAGTTGAGAGCAAGGGATAGAAAAGAAAGGAAGATGAAAGAAAGAAAGGATGGATGGCGCGGGGGAGAGGGGCGCTGGCACAAGCGATGTTTGGGTGTGGGGAGGGGGGGGGGGAAGCGGAAGAGGTGTAGAAGAAGTCAGCGGAAATGAAGTGACGGAAAGGAGAAGGGAGAGAGAGTATAGGAAAAGTAAGAGAAAAAGAAACTGACAGCGGAATAATGTTGGGAATGAAGAGAGTGCGAGGGGAAATGATAAAAAGGAAAAGACGTAAAGGACAAACAAAAAACAGTGACGAGAAGGCCCTCGGGGCCCGTACCAAAAGAACGAGGTAAGGGTAAAGTTACCCTCAGGGCCCGTACCAAAAGAACGAGGTAAGGGTTAACCTACCCTCAGCTGGGGTAAACCTACCCGTTTTACCCGTACTAAAAGAGCAACCCGCAGCTGACAAATGAGGGTAACTTTTAACCCGCACTAAAAGAATCGAGTAACTGGTAAGTTTACCTTCAGCGGGTGGGTTGCTGAATTGGCCTTTAGCGCTTAAGCATGAACGACAATTTGAAAACGGAAGGACGAACGCTGACGGATCGGCCCGCTTTTAGTCTGAGCACAGACAAACCGTCCTTCCCTATTTAGGAGGCACACTTCTTTTCGTGGGCCAATAAATGGTAGCATTTGCTAACTTCGCCCTGCCAATTGCCTTATGCCCCCCCCCCATTCGTTCCATAAAAGTGTCACCATTTCAACGCATTTACCACACTTCCACAAATAATTTCAAAAAATGGAAGTAAAGAATAGAGGAGGCGAAAGAATGTGAGAAAAGGATTTATTATTCGGATAAATAATAAGGATTTTTTTGCAGGAATCGTGTCCAGAAATGACTCGAAAATGCAAATTTTTTTCAAAATCCCGCGTTTACAAATGTCATCAATGTAAATCAAAGTTGATCAACAAAAGTTCATTTTCATTCCTTAAAGGGAAACGAGGAATTTTTAACTCGCAATTTTCGGTTTAGAAATTAAAATAAAACTTTTTGAAAAAACCTTTTTCAATTTTTTAACTGACAATGAGCGGGTCCTAATCAGTACCCCCACCGGTTATTGCTCACTTGGGGGACGGCATTTAGGCAGGAAAATGGCGAAGAAAAACAGGCAGCAGAAGTGCCAATTATAATGATAAATGAAGCAATCTACTTTCTTAACTGCCCACTGACAATACATCAATTTGATGACGAAAATGGGGAGAAAGAAATGATTATTTAATGATGGCAAGCAAATTGATGTTTGAAAAGGTCGTCGGGACTCTCGACCCCCACTAAATGCCCCGATGCCTTTTAAATTGGCAAGCGGATTGGGCGGGAAGGAACGAAATTGCACCACAGGGAACAAATTGAATTGGCAGAAATTGCATTCCATTGAATCTGTCGACAAAATGCCGTAATATTTGGCACATAATCAACACTCGTCTATTGCGTATGAAGGCAAAAAATTACACAGCAATTAGTGCCGTAAACGTTTTCTTACCCAAATGAATGAGTTCAGTCCACGGCGAATCTGACCAAAGATGCACATCTTAAGAAGGGATTGGGGACAAAGAGAGTAAAGGAAAACCGACCAGAGAAAATTCGCAATTTGAATCGGTACGAAGTGTCCGCCTGAATTTGGAAAGGGAAAGCAAAAGCCAATGACCCCTAAATCCCCCCCCCCCCCCCCCCACTGACTTTCAACCGCCCATTGCAAATTGCATTTGCCGGTCTCTCTTCACAGCGTTCCTCGTCGCCCAGTGTCAGCGTCAAAATTTTTTGTCCAAATCGTCCGCCATTCTTATCAATGCGTTGATTGTCATGGCTCACTGCCAATATTTCGAGCGCAACGAAAGGCGGCCAAAGGCCCGGCAAACGCCGGGCGATCGCCCAAGTGGGAGAAGGCACCTGCAGGAAGTGCTTTTTTATGGCTTTGCTTCTATAACTCGGTTGAACCCGTACAGTTCCGTTTGTGCTTCCTTCGCCATTTTCTACCGCTTTCTCCATCTGTTCCTTCTCCTCCAATTCGCCGTTTTCGTTCGTCTCCGCTACGATCAATGCCATTTTGGTCAGTCGTCCGTTCCGTTCACTAAGCCGTGCCGTGTCGATGCGCACGCGCAGCTGCTGGGCCCGGATGGAGTCGGGCAGCACTTCGACACTCAGCTGATCGGGCCGAGGCGGCGCTGGAAGAAGGAGGATGGCAACAAAAAAATGGACATGAATTTCGAAAATGCCGTCGATTACCCGAAATTGGCGTGTCCAATTGGACCAGCCCGCTGCCCCGGCCTTGGCCCGCTTCGTTGACCGGCCAAATTTCCACGCGGTAACGGCGCCCGCCGGCCAATCCCTCCAACACTTTCTCCTCCAAATGCCCTCCGGCAGAATGTTCGGCACTTTCTTTGGCATTGGCTTCGAAATTGCCCACCACAATTTTCTCAGTCCATGGCCGTCGCTGATCATCCAACTCATCATCTTCAGGATTTTGAGGGTCAATCTGCACAATATAATGCAAAATTAGGCCATTGGGCTCCTCCGGGCTCATCCAACGCATCAGAGCAGAATATCTTAGAAAAGGGTTGAAGATTCATGAGAAATAAACAAATAACTCACGAATTCAACGGCCGAACAGTCAAATTTTTCTAAACCTTTGAGCTATTCATTTTAGTATTTAAAAAACCACCAACAATTGGCCCCGGCTGAGCCGGCAGTGTTCGGAATTCCAATTTGCCAAGTCGGTGAAATTTCGGTGCGCATCCGCCTTGACTTTTCTGCTGAGTTTGTCCGTCCTCCCCACAATTAACCTTCCAATACATGCGTCAAAATTAATTATGTATATAAATGCTCACTTGTGCATCCGCAACATATTTGTGCCACGGCTTCAGCTCTGTTAGTGCCATTGACGGCGGTGACCTTTGGTCGCCTAATGGCAATGTGCGGTCGGTGACCACTTCAGATTCAGAAGCGCCGAACGCAACTTGGGACACAATGACGTGGAGATGGCACTGCGGAGAAATTGACGAGGGCGGAGTGGCACTTGCGCCAGAGGCAAAAGTGCCATTGGAGAAATGTTTTGGACGGAACAGAAAGGCCTGGAGAGTGGCTGAACGCGCGCTCAGCTGACCGACGGTTAAGTCCAACTGAGGGGGACGGACGCGGACGAACTGCTCGAACCGCTGCTCAGACACAATGCCAGAGGAAGTGACAGTGTAGAGCAGCACCTAAACATGCCAAATGAAAGATGTGAATGCCACGAGCATCGGTTGCGTCGCCTTTTTGCTGGCCGACCGTGCGGTCGGTCATTACCTTATAGCACGCGCCCTCCCTGACGCCCTCAATTAGCACGGGTTCCGGCTCAGTCGGGCCGGTCTCCACTTGCTGCTGCTGGTCACTTCCGTCGGGTTCGACCAGTTGGACGGAGAAGTGCAAATGCGAGTCGCGTCCACTGAAGGGTCGGCGAAAGGAAATTGCATTTTCAGAGAGTAAAGAAAAGGGCGGCAAAATGATGCCATTCTTTGCTGCCTTTGACTTACACAATCCGCGCCCACAAATCCGCAATGCGAAGCCGCGCCACTTCACTTTGAGGCCATCCCAAGCGCAGGGTGCCGCTGCCAACGTCGCCTTCCTAACCAAAAGAAATGCCGCCTCATCAGTCAGTTAATTAGTCAGTGGCCGACTCTTTTACCCGCAATGACAGTCCAAACGCGGCAAAATCAAAGCCTGGTTCCACGGGTTTGTTACGTAAAAGGCGAGTGCTCGCACTTTGTCCGCTCAGCGCAACTGCCGAAATTTCGTAGCGACGGCCGGGGATGAGCTCAAAGAGTGCCTGGAGATGGTGTGCCGTTAACAGTGAAAAGCAAGTGGAAAAAGTGCCGGTGCCATTGTGATTGACCACCTCGCACTGTCTCTCCTCCGGTCGCACTTTCACCGTTTGTTCCATGCGACCGCCCTGCTCAGACTCAGCCCAAATTTGGCATTTTCTGAATTTCACTTTCGTAATGCCTTTCTTTTGTTCCCTTCTCTCACTCCGTGTGGGATTCGTTCTGTGGCGCGAGGAGTGCGCGAATTCGGAAGCGGGCCCTTGGGAAGAACAGAAAATTATTGTCGAGAAAAGAGCAAATGAGTGAAAAGACACCACACTTTTCAAAGTCGGGCTGAACACTCAATTCGCGTGGTGCCAACGGCCGAATTGTGCGGGAGAGAGTCGCCGGCTCCGAAATTTGACGCGACTTTTCCGCAATGACCGCAAAAATGAACACACGGCCGGGCAAAATGTGCTGGCAAAGCTCCGTCTGTTGGTTGGGAAAGGCAGTCTCGAGCTGTAAATTCAATATTTAAAATTTCTATTGTTTGTCGTTCTGTTTCTTACGCTTACTTTGGTCATACTGTTCGGCCCGTGCAACATGCCATATGCGATTTTGAAACGATCCGTGCCAGAATCAGACGGCAACAGCCAGCTGAACAACACACAGGTCGAGTTCAGCTCAGCCACCGACAAATTTCCGGGCCGAAGTGGTCCTTAAAGAATGGCAAATTATGATGACAAATTGCCATTCGAATATAGCCCGCCCTCTTTTCGAACCGTCCCCTGGATTCGTTTTTGTTTTGTTAGACCAAACTCACTCGTCGTTACAATGCCACGCCACGGTTGGCTCGGCAATTCCTCACGTAGCGAAGTGATGGAAACTGAAGGTAGTTTTTTGGAATGGCATCAAAAGCGTTCCTTAATCACCGGCGTAGTCTCTTCCCGGCGACAAATTGCCCAAGTACAGTTCCACTTCCCGTTGCTCTTGAATGTCCTGAACGTCGTAGCTCAAACAAACAGAAAAAGTGCTGGAATGTTAATCGCACGTGGACATCCAAAATGGGGAAACGCTTCAGCGGGTCCAATTGGTGGTACTCCACGCGGAAAGTGTCCTGCAGTGCCCTGTCCGGCTTCTGGGCCCGCATTGTGACATTGGTCGCCGTGGCAATGATTGCCGTCGAATTGCCGGGAACGCCGAAGTCCAAGGGGACAGGGTCCATCAGCACCTGCAAAAGCGCAGTTCAGCCAACATTGGCATTGGCTGCTCACTTGGTCTTCCCGGATTAAACTGCTCTCCGCCTCCCGTCGTCCCAAAATGGCCACATTATATTTGTGGCCCGGGCTCAATCCGTGCACATTAATCACCGAGGAATCTGCCAAAGAGGCCAAAAAGGTGCGATTTGCGTCGCGCATTCGAAATTCCCTGGGGTTTTGAAACAAATTTTAAATGAGGAGAAAAGGAAGTGAGCACTCGACGATGGAAATGTCCGTCACCCGGGCGATAAACTGACGAAAATGGCCAAATGAGGAGGGGAGGAACACATCGAGCAGATGGGAAGGGTCCTCAACAATCATTTGGCACTTTTGGGCTGCTCGCATCGGATTGCCCACCTGATGGTCCTTTTCGATGCGTAAGGAATGTGCAAAATCATCTAAAGATAAGTGAAGCGAAGGAAAAGTGACCGAAGGGCGGCCAAGCGAAGTGCCATCGGAAGAAGCCGAAGTTTGAGGACGAAAAGCGACGGGGGAAGGCGAAAGGGACGGGGAGAGGTCGCGTTGAGCAATGGCAAAGTGAAGAAGTGGAAGGAGCAAAAGGAAAGGCAAAAGCGAAGGACGGCGAAGCGAACGGAGACGGGGAGACGCAGGGAGGAAAAGCATCGAATCCTAAAGCAAAGGGAAAAGAGGAAAAGCATCGAAACCAAAGAAAGGGAAAAGAGGAAAAGCATCGAATCCTAAAGCAAAGGGAAAAGGGGAAAAGCATCGAAACCAAAGAAAGGGAAAAGAGGAAAAGCATCGAATCCTAAAGCAAAGGGAAAAGAGGAAAAGCATCGAATCCTAAAGCAAAGGGAAAAGAGGAAAAGCATCGAATCCTAAAGCAAAGGGAAAAGAGGAAAAGCATCGAAACCAAAGAAAGGGAAAAGAGGAAAAGCATCGAATCCTAAAGCAAAGGGGGAGAAAGCACCGAATCCTATGGGGAAGGAAAGGGGAGAAGCACCGAAACATTGGGGAGAAGTGACAGAAAAGCGGTGAATGTATCGGACGAACAATAAGAAACACAAAACAATGAATCGTATCCAATTTAACTTTAAATAAATTCAAAAATGTACGTTAATTGATGGGCAGAAAGGTGTCAGACACTTCGGCTAAAGAGAAGGCTTTGCTGCCCCAGCTGCTGTTGTTGTTGTTGTTGTTGTTTTTCTGTTGTTGCTTCTTCCGTTTGCCTTTGTTTGGCTTTTCGCTTTTCGCCGTTATTTGTGCCGTTTGTTTTGTGCAGAGAATGGCACAATTTCTTCTTGAGATCACAATGTGTTGAAAAATGCTGGGGACAAACGTCGCGCGGATTTTGGGGGGAGTGGCGGTGGTGGAAAAGGCGCCGCACTCGCCGAATTCTCATCCCTTTTCGCTTTTCGTCTCCGTTCTGCCGCCTTTCTTTGTCTTCTTTAATTGTTCAGCAGCAGCTGACCAAAAACACTTTGAAAAGCACAGCGAATTCAATTCAATTTGACGTTCAGAGAAAGGCGAAATGAATTAACGGATAAGAAAAATGGACGAAAGGCGGCGGGGGGGGGGGGGGATTAGCACATTAGCATTAATTAGCAGCGGAGTTTTGCTTTGCTTGGAGTGATTGACGACGGAACTGAAGCAAAACAAATGAACGATCCGCTGACAATGGGCATGAACAAACGAAACAATGGGATGGTAAGCAAAAGGAATCTCTGAGTAAGTGGACAAGACCAAATCAGCAGAAAAGGGGGGGGGCACTCGGGGGGGGGGGGGGGGGAATGGGTGCTGACAATGAGTGCTTTTTGGATTGGGTGGGCAAATGCTAAGCGAAGGAGGGGGGGGGGGGGAAGTGCTGGTTGCACAAACTGCTGCTTCTTCTGCTGATTGGTTCAGCTTCAACAGCAGACCATCTTCTTCTTCTGCTATGACCGGTTGTTCTTATAAGAGTGTCCTATTTTATGCCATTTGCTTTTTTGACTGACTTTTTGACTTTTAGTCTAATTCTTATTATGGGGTTTAATTAATTGATGTTTGGTGAAATTAAAATAACCAAAGCCCGTCAATAAACAGCACACAAAAAGAAATATTTAAAATGCGATTGTGTCGGTTCGCTTTTTGTGGCGAGTGTTTCAGTTTTGACTGACTATTCAATGTTTTGGCCAATTCTGCCCATCGTCCATTTCGCTTCACTCCATTTCAAGGGGTTCTTTCATCGACGGGAGTTCTCCGGTCAAGAGCGAATGATCGAAGGAAGAGAAGGGCTGAGATGGATAAATTGTTGGATGGGATGGGATGACGATGGATGATGATGAGAATAATTCTTGCGGGGAGGCGGGGGTTTATTTGTCCGTCGGGAAAGGGGCAAAGGGAGGCGAGAGGGACTGGGGAGATGGGGGAGGGGGTGACCCACCACCCCACTGTTATGCAGTAAATGGGGAAAATGGAAGGGCAAAATTGGGGGGAGGGGGCGGGGGAAGAAAGGGGGAAGAGGGGGGGGGGGAAGAAAGGGGGAAGAGGGGGGGGGAGGGAAGAAAGGGGGAAGAGGGGGGGGAAGAAGAAAGGCGGAAGCGGGGGGGGGGGTGGGGGGAGGGAAGAAAGGGGGAAGAGGGGGGGGAAGAAAGGGGGAGAGGGGGGGGAGGGAAGAAAGGGGGAAGAGGGGGGGGGGAAGAAAGGGGAAGAGGGGGGGGGGGGGGGAAGAAGGGGGGAGGGGGGGGGGGGGGAGAAAGGGGGAGGGGGGGGGGGGGGTCTGCCATAAAAATCCCTTTGGTGCTGCGTTTTCTTTCACCGGCACCCCTTTTTTTCCTCGCCCGCGGCCGTCTTTTTGGGGCGGGGGGGGGGGGGGGGCGCGGTGTTTTCTCCATCCGAAGCGATCTATTTTATCTATTCGCGCGGATAATTGTGTGAGAATTCATTTGGAATTGATGCGACAATTCCCATTCGTCTCAGCTGGAAGAATTTGGGAAGGAATGGGGCGGGACAGAAGAGGGGCAAAGGGGGGCAAAAGGGGGGAAGGGGAAAGGGGGGCATTGACCGACCGATCGATTGGGACGATGGCATTGCCCCGTGGGGGGGGGGGCTTTCAGGCCAGCCATTCATCATCATTACGCCTTCCCTGAATTAATTGACGGGAAAAATTGCTATATAATTATAAAAAGCTTTTTTGTATGTTTTGAATTTTCAACAGCTAAATAAAAAGGTGTGAAAATAATTAATTAATTAATTGGATAACTGTGTTCTGTTCTGTCTGTCTGTCCCCCATTTTTTGTTCCCTTTCCCATTTATTGAACAGAGAATGGACAAATTGCAAATTGCGACGAAAGAATCGCTCCATTTGTCCGTCCTTCCAATTGGGGAGATCATCTCCAAGTCATTTTCCTTTATTCTTCGCCGCTTTTGGCGCAAAATTGGCGGGGTCATTCACTGCTTAAGACGGAAAATGAAAAAGAAAAGAAAGGGTTTTGGGACGGAGGACAAAGGGCGACGACAATGGTAATAAATTAATGACTATCCCATGCCATTGTGTCGGCCCATAAAAGGGGCGAAAAGCGAAAATGGAATTTTTAATTTTGGATTTTGAAATTTCGCAGAGTGTCGGGGCATACCAAGGGAACAAACAAGCTAATTAAACATGAACATTGTGCTAATTCTATTTTTAAAATCATTTTATTTATTTTACTGTTATTTAAAACGCATTTCAAAAAATTATCATTTTTATGCATTTCTTTTTTTAGAATTGGCATAAATAATTCATAAAATACATAATTAAAAAGCAATGAGCCAAAATTGTTGCAATTGTTTAGGAAACGAACTCTTCAGAAATAAAAGACTGAACAAATAAAATCTACTTAAGTTTATTGGAAGGATATACAAAAGTACAAAAGTTAACAAAAAATAATGAAAATGAATTTCAAATTTAAATTTCTGACGGATTTTCCAGCAGGCCGTAGAAGGACAAAAGGACGACAACAAAATAATGCGCATCCATCGCCCGGGGGGGGGGGGGAAAGGGAGGGGTTCCTTCTCCACTCCTCCGCACTCATCTCTTTCATTTCACATGGGATGGTGGTGGCCTCTTTCCGAAGAGATTAGCAACGAAATGAATGAATGAATGAATGAATGAATGAATGGGCGTGAGTTTCGGACATTGAATTGAAAGGGGCGATGGGGGAGGGCGGAAGAGGAGGAAGAAGAAGAAGAAGAAAAAGAAGAAGAAGAATAAATTGAGGGGAGGAAGAGGAGGAAAAAGAAGAGAGGAGAAGGAAGAAGAGGAACAGCGGCGGGAAGTGCGCGTGAAGGACGACGGTCTGTGCTGACATTGGGCGACGGGGGGGGGGAGGGGGGCAACGTCCTTGACAGAAGAATGAAATTGAATGAATGAATGAGTCGGCGGTGCCCATTCAGCGGAAGGCACAAGCGGAGGAAAAGCAGCAGCAGAAAAGGGCGAACGGAGAGCAGAAAAAGCGATCTGTTCGTCCTTTGTGACGCCAAATGAAAACAAAGCGACGAACGGAGCAAAACGAACGGTGCCGAGAAATTCGGAAATGCATTTTTACCAACATAACATTTAAAAGCTGGACTTTTGTAACTTTAAGTTGATTTTTCCTTCCTTAATTGTATGAATATTCACACGAATTTCAACGAATGCCAAAAGGCGGAAGAGAAAAAGAAAACGAAGAAACAGAAAATGTATTTAGCAGCAGATGAATGAATGAATGATTTGTTTTTCTTTTGTTTGTTCAGGTGGCACGGAAGCGCCGCGCTGAGAGACAAAAACAGCCGAATTTTTAGGGAAAAGCGGCGCGAGCGGAGGGGGGGGGAGAATCAGAGGAAGAAGGATGGCTTAATCATACGCTTTCCCTCCATCATCACCAAACATTCATTCGTCATCGATCATGGAGTGGGTGGAGGGGGAGCGAATGAATGATTAGGGGGCGGGGGGATAAATTGCTTTCCCTCCCCTCCGGCATCATTTTGCGTTTTTGCCATTTTTGTGCCGCCTTTTGTGACGTCCGTCGGTGGAAGAACTGAAGAACCTGTGAACAGCAACAAAAAAAAAACAAACAGCAAAAAATGCTTTCATTTTATTTCGTCGGAGTTTTGAGTCAAAAGGCGCCGCTTAGGCAAACATTTCGCCGTATCGCCCGCCAACGCGTGTTCCGAACGAATTCCACGCCCCCACAATTCGTCGAGAGCACCGGGCCGACGACCCCTCCCCCGCCCCAATGCGCTTATTTCGCCCTTCCCTAAAGAATGCTCAGTTTTTGCTTTTCTTTGGAATTTTTACCCCCCCCCCCTTAAATTTACACCGTTTAATTTCAATTTCATTACAGTCTTTTTTAATTATCCTTTGAAAATTGACTTATTCAACTGTTTTAAGCATGAAAGAGCCGTGTTTCCGCTGCAAAAGGCCCACTTATTTCAATGACAAAGTCGGCCCCCTTAAGGACGGAGTTTTGTTCCACAAGGGATGCTTTAAGTGTTGGATTTGTGGAAGGTAAAAGCATTGGCTTAACGCATTGCTTAGTTTGCTAAGTCCTTAATTTCTTGCTCATTTAGCCGTCTCTCCCTAAAATCGTATCATAACAACAGAAACGACAACCAAGACTTGGAGGTGGAGGAAACAATGACTTTAGAAATGAATGGGTTACTGCTTGGCCCCTAAAATGATGACAGTTCAGGTTTACTGTGCTGGCCATGTCCCAACGCCTGGTATAATTATAATTTAATTTGCCTAAACATTCCAATTTTGACAAAATTAAATCGAATTCGAAGGACCGCACGACGCCATTCCCTTCCGGTCGAATTTGCTTTGGTCGCCAAAAACGAAGGGCGAATACCCGCACAATTTGATGCGGACGTAAAACAATTCGAACGACGCGACGGAACCAATCAAAGCATTGCTCAGCAAACTTAGAACACATTTTCTAATCAGACAACAAATGGACGGCACCACTCAAATGATTTTTGATTTAATTTGCACCAATGATAAATTCTACAGCAAAATATTTAATTATTTATGGTTCATCTGTTTTAATCTGTAGGGACATTTGCGCCTATGTCCAAAATCGGGTTCAAACTATAATTTTCACGAAATTTAAAATTTGCACTGACCAGTAGAGCTCTACATTTTAAGAAACTGGACTTGGATTTAATGTTAGGCCTGGACTTCCTGGACAAAAATCCTGGTCCAGGAAAAATCCAGGCTTGTCATGGCCTGGATCCAACCAGGCCTGGACCTGGATTTTTAGAAAGTTCACTTGAAATAACAAATTCAAAAATATTATGCAGAAAATAAAGGGTTTTTTACGCATTGCTGGACTTGGAATTTTTTCATATTTGACTTGGACCTGCTGGATTTTCTGGACTAAAATCCAGTTCCATGAAAAATCCAGGTTGCCAAAAAGGGCCTTAAAGGAAAAATCCAGGCCTGAATCCATCCAGGTCCATGTCGAACCCTTCGATCAGTACCTTTTTGTTTTGTTAATTTTATCAGCCATAATCTCTTCATCTCAAATAAAACTGAAGAATTGATGTAATTCTAAAACTTTCGAACGGGAGACTCAAGTCATTGACCGAAATTTAACCAAATGCTAAAATTAATTATTTGTTAACGATCCGAAAAGTCTTAAATGCTTTTTATACTCTTAAAACCAAAATTATTATTTAATTAACTTTACAAATTGTATTTTTTCAAATTTGATGATTTTAGTTGCTTTTCATTGAGCCCGGACGGGACCGGGATTTTGCTGGGACTCCCGACCCGATCCCGTTTTTTTGGACAAACCAATGGGACTGGGAGAAGTCCCGGTATTTTGACCGGGCTAAAATCAAGCTTAAATTTCAACAGTGAAACTGCCGTGAATTTAAAATTATATATTTTGGCGAAATGTCTTTTGCGACGCCTGTCGGAATTTGACGGGCAGCGGTCGGCATCGCCGGTCTCTCTCCCGAAAATAAAATTTGCGGGTCCCCTTGCTTGATTGGAACTCAATTTCATTTAACTTACTGTCGTCACCTTTCTTAATGCTTTTGATATAAGAAACTCATTTAAAATAAATTGCCATGGGAAAAAAACAACACCAAAAAGACAAATTATATTTGACGACAAAGGAATGGAAAGAAGCATACGGAGGGCACAAAGATGGTCTGCGACCGTCCCTTTGAACTTTCAGTTTTCCCACTTTTTGTTAGACACCGCCAGCCGAATTCAACGCGCACAATTCAAACGGCTGCCCTTCTCACACTGCGCACTGTCATTTCTGCCATTCGAAGACCCCGTCTGCAGCCCCGAAGGAGTCATTTTCGACCTTAGGTGGTACAACAAATGGTCATTTCATATCACAGAACTTTAAAATTAAGCCACATCACACCGTACATTAAAAAGCATGGCATAAATCCGGTGACGGGCAAGAAAATGAGCAGCAAAGATCTGACGGTGCTAAATTTTGCCAAGGACAAAGACGGTCTTTTAGAAAGGACAAAAGCCCATTTTACAATGAAATACATTTAGATAATTTTCGGTGTCCTGTCACTTATCGAATGTTCACACAGACGAGGTCCATCCTTTCCAATCAGAATTTAATTACTTTATTCTTCAGCATAATCGTGGCAATCAGAACAACGGGCAATGTGTACTCAATGGAGGCGGTCGAAGAGCTGAATTTGAAGCGGAATCATCTGAAGGATTTGTTGACGGACACGCCCTTCCAGAAAAAAGTTCCATAATAAAGAAAAAGCTTTATTTTTTCAATTACCCTTTTCAGGACATTATTACACTGCAGGACCCGCAGGACTTGGACAAGTTCAACATCGAACAGTTTTACCATGTCCAATTCGACACCAAAACAAAGGCACAAATTGCGGAGGAAAAGCGCGCGATGCAAAGCCCAAATTACTTTTTGAACCGACTAAACAACGAGGCAAAAGAGGCACTGCAACAGTTGGAGAAGCAATATGTCAAGGAGGTGGAAATTATTTAACAAAATGGAATGAATCACGTTTAAAGCATTTAGGGAACGAAAAAGTCGGATGATCAAACGGCGGACGAAGTGAACGCCGCCCATTTTTCGCAGGGAAAAGTCGCGGCCGGACTCACTTCGACGACGATGGAACCGGTGACACTGAACAAAGCGGCGGTGTTGGAAGAAGACGTGGTCAAGTTCGTTTGTCCAAAACATTTTGACAATTGTATGGCACTGACTTTCGTATGTTTTTTCAAGGTATTCACGCGTAACAAAGAATGGTTATGTACGAATTGTGACGAACCACGGACCCCTTAACTTGGAATTGTTCTGCCGACACGCGCCGCGCGCGTGCGAAAACTTTATTGTGCACTGCCGCAATGGATATTTTAATGGCACGAAATTCTATCGGCTGATCAAAGGATTTATTGTAAGTTGTCATATCTCTCCCCCTGAAAAATCGTTAAAATTTCCTTTACCTTTTTTGTTGTAGATTTTTCAAATTTTAGGATAAAAACATTCTGACAATCAAGAATTTTATTGTTGTGTTGTAAAAATTATTGCACAGTCTTTAGTTAACAAATTAATTAACGATTGTCTCGAGCTGTTTTTTGAGCTTTTTCGGGTGAATTTTTAAAAACAATAAATTGACATAATTGGGGGGGGGGCGGCTTTTATATTGTAGGTGAAAAAGCCGATTGTGAGTCATTCGATGGTTCTAAAAAATCGGGGTTTTCTTTGTAACTGGTTTAATTACCAGGACAACTCGTTTTAACACTGACACAAACCGATTTAAAATTTTCTCAATAATTTTGAAAGCTGATCAAAACTTGTAAGTTATAACACAAAAGCAGCTTTTTCTTCAACCCTTATAGAGATTTTTGGACATTACAACTCAATAATTGATCATCCTTGGTAAAATTTTTATATTCAGCTCCAAGGCGGAGATCCGACCGGAACAGGCAAGGGCGGTGAGTCCATCTGGGGCAAACCGTTCAAGGACGAGATCCAGGGCACGTACAAACATGGCGAGCGTGGGGTGTTGAGTATGGCCAACCGCGGAAGCGACACTAACAATTCCCAATTGTAAGTGCAGAAGAGAACCATTTGCATTTTCCAAGAGAATACTCCCCGACAGTTTCATCACTTTCGCCGCGTGCCCTCACCTCGACGGAAAACACACGGTGTTCGGCCGTTTGGTCGGCGGTGCGCAAACGCTGTGCAACATTGAGAATTTGGAGACAGACGAAGAGGACCAACCGTTGCGGACTGTGCTGTTCATGCAAGCCGAAGTATTTGTGGACCCATTTGAAGAGGCAATGGAAAAAGTGCGCAGAGAGAGAGAAACAGCGGCAAAAGCGAAAAGGGAATCGCAAAACGGTAAAAACAAAATTCAATATGAAGCATAGGTGGACAGGGGGTCCGAGGCATTTCGTAAAATTTCTGGCCAAAATAAAAAGCACTTGTAAAGATGGGAAAATTTTATAAAATTGAAAAAATCAAAATTTTGTGCCAAAAACTCAAAATTTTTACGATTTTGAATTGCATTTCGTTAATTTTTTTCACAAAATTCTATTTTATCTTTTCCTATTCGTTAAATTTTTACGAAATTAACACCTTTTTTAGTGAAAACTTGTTAATAGAAATTCAGGCAAGTGAATTTCAGAAATGGCTGATGAAAAGGAGCCGAAACAAACGAAGCCAAAGGCGTACTCACGCGGAGTGGGGAAATACATAAGCCCGGAGGTGAAAAACGCACTGAAGAGGATAGCAACGACAGAGAAAGTAAAGAGGGACAAAATAAAACGAAAACAATTTTATTTAATATTTTAGGAAGACAAAATTACATCGGATGAAGCGAAGAGAAAGCCAATATAATCCAAATGGTCATTCGAAGTCATTCGTCACAATCCAATTCCATCGTCCTTTCCTCTATGATGGCAGTGTTCATATGTTTTTCTGAATTTAGATTTTAAAAAGTTATTTTCTATCGCAAAACAACCTTTTTCCTTTGTCTCTTGTCTTGGCCCAATAATACAAAATGTACCTGTAAAATTCGGTCTCATAAAACCCTTTCCCCAGCGGTACACTCACAGTCTGACCGTTCGGCAACCCTTACATTGGAAAATAATATTGAATTTTTAACCGATGCACTAAAGTGAGAACGAAGTGGTGATTAGCCAATTAAGACTAACCCTTTGCCGACAATCACTCCGTCCATTAGCACGCAATTATCCACTTTAGAGCCATCGCCAAAAACACAACCGTCACCAAACACTGTCCTTTTAAGTTGACATTTTGAGGCAGTTTTGGGCGCATTCATAGGTGAAAAGAGCGGCGCGGGCAATAATTTGAGAAGCTAACAATAATAAAAGTGAATTCTTTCCTCCTTTTTTTGTATTACCGTTTTATTCGCTTCGAAATATGAGCCGACATTGTTGCACTGAGCAATTATTGTGAAGTCCGACTCTGTGGGAACCCAAGCGAAGCAATTGGCACGCCGCACAATCCGTGGCACCAAATCGGCTTTGACAGAGGAAAAGGAAGCAGCGGTTGACCTTGAAAATCGGGGAATACCTAATTGAGAAAGCTAGACAAATGCAATCACTTTTTTGATAACAAAATGTCCAATGCCTTCCGTTGGACGATGTACAAATGCACGTCCTTATATTTTGCGGTTGCTTTTGCCTTGGGGCATCTGAAAGAAGAATTTGTCATGTGAGAGTCAATAATAATAATAACAATTTTATGACAGTGCCTGTCAAACAATGAAATTGGGATTCCTTCCTCCTCCGCAAAATCGTCCTCGTCCACCAAAAAGAGCAATTGTCCGTTTGGACCCAAAATGACAAAATCTCTGTCTAAAAATACAAAATTCAACCAGTCTTCTTTTCCCATCATTTACACTTTTTAACGCGCTCTTTAGGCCCGGGGATGGGCCCACCCAAAGCCGAATCGGTGAGCAGACAGGACAGGACAGCGTTGTTCTCAATGTACTGCTTGAACATGTCACGCAGCCGGACATCACTGACCAAGTCACCGCTAATCAACAAAATGTGATCACTCTGAAAGGGTGGTAATTAATTGGATTGATTGACTCATTACCCCCTCCTTTACATTAATAAGTTAGTTTTGACCCCCCTATTAGGAAATGCCTTTATTCGTCCCATTTGCTTTTGCCTTCAATTTCCCGAGCAGTCTTTTGAGTACGTCCGCTGTTCCCCAGTCGTCCACGTCCTCCTCCAAACTGTCAATGGCCACCACTTCGATGTCCATTCCCTTAAGTGTTGGCCATCGTCCACCGCCGTCCGTTTTCAGCGCATTTTCAATTTGCAATTTTTGCCCCAGGGGAACAATCAAAAGGCAATCTGATGAAGAAAATGAGTACATCAAAATGAACGGAAAATCATTAAGGAAAGCCTAAAGGCATTGTTTGACCTCTGACGCGATTCAGTCGAAGTAAATTCAGCGAAAACCAATAAAGTGGCATATTGGCCATGGGCAACAACGCCTTCGGCATTTGATTGGTCAAAGACGGCATTCGACTTCCACGACCCCCGGCAAAAACGATAGCTTGGCAATCGCTGAGAGAAACCATCAACAAAGGCCAAAAGTAAAATTAAGAAAGCAAATGACATTTTATTAATTAGAATTACAGGGACATTTTTATTAACCATAATGAAACAAACCGAATTTTATGAAAAGATTTATCCAAAATAATAATTAAATAAACACAGAAAATGTTGTTCTTTTTTGGTTTCACCCCCTCCCCACCTCAAGATATTCTGAAATTGTATCAATTATCTGAAGGCGCACATACCAATTTTTTTAAAATTGTAGAAGCAGGATATTTATTATTGTTTTTCGAAAATTAAGGACCAAGGAGTGCGGAGGGTAAAAGAACGAATAGTACACAAAAAGTTTTACAATCCGAGATCAGGTGATGAACGCGGAAGTCCCTTCTTGCTGGCGTTCTGTCGTTCTCCTCCCGCTTTGGCCATGCCGAACCGGCAAGTACAGCTTGAATTCCACCGGCAACTCATCCTCAGTATAAAGGCGATCAGCAAAATAAACACGACGCAAACGACAATTTGCATGGATCTGTAGGAAATAATGCTGTTGTTAGACAAATGCCATATTTTGAAAACATATACTTGTATTCGGAGTGTTTCCACATAAGTGCTGCCGTAAGCTCGTTTGACGAAATCGGCGAGATTGAACTGAACTTGATTCCATCCCTCGTCCAGTCTGAGTGGCATCGTACAAATGAAAGGCTTCACGCGGGTCGTCGATTGGAAGTTAGAAGCGCGAAAGCGTCGCTTCATGCCTTTGTCGTCCAAAATCTTAAAATCATTTTATAAACGATTTTTAGTTAACAAAGGCATTTCAGCTTTTACGACCTGAACTTCAAAAGTGAAATATTTGTTCAGGTTCTTGACAGTCATCACAAAATAAGGCAATTTAATTCCAAGATTTTTCTTAGGGTCGAGAGGGCAAGTGATGAAAGTTGTGCTTAAAATGTTAATGATAATAATGTATGTGAGCATTGTTCAATGTCCCACCTGACATTGTTTCCAAGCAGTTCGATAACGGAGGATTGAATGTCTAACAATAAAATGGGCAAATAAATAAATTCAATAAATAAGTTTTAATTCACCTTCATCGGTGATTCTTTTGATATGACCATTCCGTACATTCTAAAAATCAAATACCTAATCATAAATTAATTATGAAAAAAGCAAAAAGACCTTATTCCAAATTTGCAAAGGTTTACTTCCAATGCTATACAAAACTGACAATAATCCACTTTGAAATGTGTTGTGAAACATACTCTCTTTGTTCTAAAAAACAAAAACCAAATTTTGTTGGAAATAAAGAAAGGAAATGGATTTAATCCTAGGGAATCATTTCATTGCCATGGAAACAGAATCCCACTAAAACAACAATAAATAAGTGCACTCAATTGCAAAAATTAATAAAATTTTTTAATACATAAAATTTTATTTTATTTTCCATCTCGAACTGACCTTAACTGATTAAACCGTTTTAGCGTTCTCTCCTCAGTTTTCATCTGTTCTTTCTAACACATACAATACAAAACTTGGTATTTTTGCAGTTTAGGTGGCCCGATGAAAAACCAAAGGCGGGGGGGGGGGGGGGTTTACAGGGTCACTACAATCAAGGAAGTACCCAAAACTGTAATTTTAAAGATTAATTCCTTGAAGCTATTATTCGATGTCTCAAGCGGATGCCGGACGTATCATTCACATTGGGAAGCGGCGAGAGCGTGCCAAAGAGGACATTGAGAGCCAACGACAAAGGCTTGAGGAAGAGCGGCGAAATTGTGATGCTTTTCATTTATGTGTTGGTAATTCTCTTTTTACAGTGGCGGCGAGCATCAAAGCGAAATTCACCACAAATATCGACGAACAAGAAGAGAAATTCAAAGAACGAACGGTTGGATTGGTAACACTTGACGAAGTGAAGGAGAGACAGAACGAAATATTTTACAGGTGAAAACAATTCTTTTTATTTAATTTTAGGAAATTTAGTGGGCCATCTGTGAAATTTTCAAACGAAGACCGACCAAAATTTGAGAAAGCCATTCAAAAAAGAGTGCTTTCATTTGGCGCTTTTGACGACGACGACGAGGAGGACGAGGCACTGATTCCAATCACCAAAAAGAGACACGGAATGGACCCAACGGTGGACACTTCTTTTCTGCCTGACCGCGAAAGGGACGAACAATTGCAACGGTAATGAATAGGAAGGCTCATTATTAATTGTATGAAATTAAAATTCCCATTTTTAGTGAGCGCGAAAGGATCGCCAAAGAATGGCAAGAAATGCAGGAGAGGGAAAAGAATGAGGAGATAACCGTGGCATTTTGCTATTGGGACGGGTCCAGCCATCGGAAGGACTCAAAAACAAAGGTCAACTGTCAAAAAACAACAACAATTATTCTTGGCATGGATTTATTTGTTAATCATTCAGAAAGGGACGACAATTGCCCAATTTCTGCAGAAGGCATTGGACGTGGGTGAAAATTTACTACCACAACATTTATTTTTTATTTTTAGACATTTCGCAAAGAATTCCTCGAATTGAAATTGGCAACAGTGGATAATCTGATGTTCGTGAAGGAGGACTTAATCATCCCGCACTTTTACACGTAAATTTATTATATTCTCATTCATTTGAGAAAGGGATGACAAAACTCTGATTTCTTATGAAAAATAAAAGAATTATTAGGGATGGAACAAAGGGAACCTTCTGAAAAATTTCAAAATTGACATTTTAGTCACAAATACCGAAACAGCAAAAATTGGCATATAAGACCAAGCTATTTGCTATTGCGAATTTCTCAATTTCCATAATAATTGCTTTTTCAGTTTTCAAGACTTCATCAAAACGCGTCAAATGGGCAAAACGGGTCCGCTGTGGCAGTTCGAAGCTGTTGGCGAAATTCGCGTGCGGCAAGATGCCGCGTTGGACATTGGCGAATCGCACCCGGTGAAGGTGACAAACAAAGCGTAGGAACGCAACTCACAAATCAACATTTTAACACCATCAAGGTCATTTTGCGCAGTTGGTATGAGAAAAACAAGCACATTTACCCGGCTTCGCGTTGGGAGCCATTTGTGCCGGGGAAAGTGTACAAACGGACAATTGACGACTTATCCACGATTTGAGAATTTTAATTGAAAAATGTTGTAAAATGAGCAAATGGCATACAGTAAAATTAAAAATGAAACGCATTAACAACATAAAGAGGCGGGAAAATTGAGGATAATTCTCAGAGTATACAAAAATAATTATAATAATATCCGATGGATGTTGTCATAAGGCGTGTACTTTCAATTGGTCCCCCCATTTGCCTCGGGGCAATTGCCGTCTTTGTGTGCCGTGTCCTTTTCTTTTGTCTCCTCCTCTGCGTGACCACCGTTTGTTGTTGCTTCTGCTGGGGTTGTACGCTCGACTTCGTGCTTTGGCGTTTTGTTCCGATTGCTCAAAGCGGAGCCGACTCTCGAAATGGCCATCGCCACAACGACGCGGTCAAAGTCAGTACCGATCTGCGGAAGTTCACTGCCCCGGTGGTGTCTGTTGAGAAATTAACCAAATTACAAATTGGACACGGTGGTAATTCGAACGAACTTACCGATTATCTTAATGATTTTAAAAGATCCCCTATCCAATTTTCTCCCTTGGCATTGTTCCACCTCAGTGAGTAGTGCCTGCTGCTGATCGGCGTGTACAGCGTCGCTGAGGTGGGCCGGCACGACGAATTGTTTCGCTGCAGTGCCGTCGCATTTTCATCCTTTGCCATGCCATCGCATGTCGAGCAAAGAAAATCGGAGAACGCAAAGCGCAATTCCTCGTTGCAGCTCAAATAAATGGCCAACCGAGAAGCGCAGCTGAGCACGTAAAGCATTGAGATGACGTCAGTGATCGTTTCGTAAATCTGAAGAAAGACGAGAAATTGGGGCCGAAGAGGAGAAAAGTGATTGAAATGAGTGATTCTTTTGTTCAGAAATGTTCACGTCGTAATAATGTTCGCTTTGGGTCGATGCCAAGTCCAAATATTCCCAAGCGGTGATGAACACATTGGGGAAGTTGGCCAGCAGATAGGAGCAGACGATGAGCACGAGCAGACGAGTGGCCGAACGAACGCGAAGCTTAAAATGAAATGAAGCAAAAGATGGCATTTTGAATTTGAATTGGGGAAGGCTTAAAGGGAATTGGCATTCCTTTTGCTTTGGCATTCCCTTTGCTTTGGCATTCCCTTTGCTTTGGCATTCCCTTTGCTTTGGCATTCCCTTTGCTTTGGCATTCCGTTTGCTCACTTTGTGGTCGTTGGCCCCTCCGAAACGAAACATCGCCGCAGACCTTTTCTGCTTGCGCAGTCTCAGCACTGCAAATGAAAATGGAATTTGACTTTGTTTTGCAATTCCACCATTTGCTGACCGATGCGCGTGTTCAAATAGGCGAGAAAGAAAAAAGGGACAAAAACTGAAAATTTATGAATAAAAGTTAAATTTCACTTTTTCCAAAAGAATGGACTTGCCCGTGGCAGTTGTTCTGATCTGATTAATTATTATTTATGAATGATAACGTAAAAATAGATTTTATCACATAAAAACGGAAAACGGTGCCGTACAGCCAATTTTCGGCCAAAGGCGAAAGTCGCGGCTCAAATTCGGTGAGTCCGGTGCAATTGCCATTGCGGACAAGCTGTAAACAACAATCAATTTTGAAAATAAATTCAATCGTTCTTCGTGACGGACTTCCACTTCAAAAAATGAAGTCCCCCGAAGAACAATTGAGAGGCAAAGGGCTCCCAGCGCCAAATGAGTGCGATTATTGCGAAAGCAGGACAATTGAGGCGACTTCAAAGTGATTAATAAACGCTCGTAACAGCCGAGAATAATCACTGAGTTGGGAATTGAATTTGATTATAAAATTTAAAACAAACTCACTAAGACAAGAGAATGTCATTGACACCTGAAGGGAAAGAAAAGGAAATGAACTGAAATTGTGAGCAATGGCTTTACATGGCACAATGCCAAAAGGGGGCCCACGTAACTCCACCAAAGTCGGGACAACCAGAGAAGTTGCACCTCAAAATGATTAAATCTTGCATTAACGAAGTAATAATAATAAATTACTCGGTTTTTGATAATGTCCATGGCAATGACGGGCCCGTAACAGGCGGACAGAAAGGCATCGGAAAGTGCAAGCAAACCGAGGAAGAAAAAATTGGAGTTGCGGGGACGGAGCAGTACACAAGCGATCAGAGCATTGCATACCAAAGAAATGACACTGAAAGTGCCGGGGCATTTTGCAACCGAATTGTTTTTTAGACCTTAACGAAGTGCCGAGCACAGCCACCAAATACCTTTAAAATGACCGAAAATATTTAATTAAATAAAAAAAAATATTCTAAAGAATTATTTTAATAGAAATTCTAATTTCTCTCCACTCGACAACAGATTGGCTACTTCAAATCCTTTATTGCAATACATTGTCTCCGGTCCTTTGACAAATTATTATTAATGGTCGCTTATTTTGCTTTGATTGTCTCCGATTAGCCCAACTTACCATCGTCGGTCCGCAAAAATGTCCAATTCGCAGTTGCCGTCTTCTGATTCTCCCACCAATTGCGCGGGCGTTGTTATTGGCGTGGTGCCGTAGAGAAGATGGCTGCTTCCGTCCGCTTCTATTGCCATCGCCTTTGGCATTCCCAGGAATTCGTCCGCCATTTAGCGGCAATAATTAATTTGGAAACGGCCTTCACTCACTTATTGAAGAAAATGGGTGAAAGAGAAATCATGGGAAAGCTGACAAAATACTAAGGGTTCGTAAAAAGTAAATTCGAAAAACAAATTGAAATAGGCAAAGTCGCAATTTCCTGAGGAATTTCGCCCAAAAACCCTTAATTTATTTGTCCATTTGCGCAAAAGGCAAAAAAAGTAATGCGTCGACCACGAAATGCCTAATGCACCAACCAACACAGGGACACTTTCACTCATTTTCATTTCCTCGTGGGAAGGGCAAAGATATGAACAAATCTCGGGGGGGGGGGGGGGATTTGATTAGCGGAATATGTGTGGCAGGCGAAGGGTGGGAAAATGGGAAGGTGGCGAGGGGAAGGAGATAAGGTAGGGAGCAAGAGTTGTTGTTGTTTCCGGGGGGGGGGGGCAAATTCAATTAGCCCAAACTTCCGTTGTTGGGCCAACTGATGGCTAACGGACGGAATTTGGTCGGACAGTGCCAGCAAAGAGCGCACCAATCGCAACCCAACAAAAATGGCGACAATTATTAAAAAGAGAAACGACCAAAACAACTTTCGGAACTACTACATACGAACGAATGAATGCTCTTTAAACCGACGGATGAAACGATGGCATTGAAAAACGGAAGGGATGACGAACGAATGAATGAAGGCGTACGAAAGAAAAAGCCAATTTAACGATGACCCTTCTCAAAAATTGGCCCAATATTAAAGACCATTATCATTCCCTTTTTCGAATTATAAGAGACAAATTTACAAATAAATAATATTTATCACTCAATGAGCAAAAAGGGACATCCACTCAATTTCATTTTCCCACTGACATTGCCATTTTCTCATTTATATTTTCTGCTGTTTAATTATTTATTAATTGGCAATTTCTATAAAATTTGAAATTGAACCCCCAAAGTTGAATGAATTTTAAATGGGGGCGGTATAATTTAATCACCTAATCATATGTAAAGAAATAAACAGTTCAACAAACGAGGAATACAATAATATGTCGAAGAAAACAATTATTAAATTATGGCAAAAAAAATTCAGAGCGATAAAGCGAAAATTAAGTCGAACCAAGCAAAATGCGTGAAAGGCGCTAAAAAATAAATTAATTTATCATCGGTCGCACTTCGATAGATTTCCATGGCATTTGCCAAACTTTGAAATCATTTACATAAAACAGACAATTATAAATGTATGTTAATCAATTTAAATGAGAAAAAAGCATTTAATTTCGGTTTTAATTAAGAAAAATGAGAAGGTGATAAAATGACGGCACGCAATCGGACGGAATTCAAAGAAATGGGAAAATGCACACGGAGAAAAGACAAAGAAAACGAACGATGAATGAATGAATGAATGAACACCTGTCCAAAACGCACACGCAAATGCCAAAAAGGAATTATGCCGAATGAACCAATTCAGCAGAAGAAAAGGCGGGAGAAGTCAAAATGGCATTTGGAAAGAAATGTTAGAATTACTGTAATAAGAAGAAAGGAAAAGCACAGAATCAAACGGAAAAAGAAGCAATTGCAAATATGAGAAGAGAAATGAATTAAATGAGAAAAGAAAGAAAAACGAATTCCATGGCCAAAACAATGGGCCAAAAAAATTGGAAATTGTGCCGAGAAAGGAAATGACAAGCGAAGCTTTTGAAGTTGAATGTTTTTTGGAAATTAGCAAATTGATGGGAATTGCGTGGGACAGAGCGAAGGAATTGCAAAGGAATGCCTTTCCCACCGACGGAAGAAACATTCCCCCGCCGACGATAAGCGGCGAAGGGAAGGCCGACTTCGTTTTGGAAGCGGAGGGCGGACGAGCTGCAATTTGATAGGAAGAGCCGACCAATTAAAGACGGAAAGTCATGGCCAAGGACGGCGAGGGGGGGGGGGGGGAGAAACATTTAAGGGGGAGGGGAGGGATGATAATTACTCAATTAATTATCCGCTTAATCCAAGCTAATTACGAGAGAGAGAGGCGCTCCAAGCGAATTGAAATGACGGAATGGAAAAATGCTTTTTTAGGTGATGAATGAATGAACTATGTTGCTCTGAATGGGAAACGTTTTGCGTTGTCGCGAAAAATGCCATCCCCGTGGAGAGAAGCACTTGAATGGATGATGGCATTGCGGGGGGGGGGGACATCAACACTCAAGGATGGGATGTCACACACATAGCTCGGCAGAGAAATGAATATTCGCGTAATTAGCCCACGCGAGGAAGGGAAACACCCGCTAAACGTGGCACATTATTTTGGCGGAATGCCATCCATCTAAAGGGTATTTGGACAAGTGGACGAAGCAGTAGGACGGGCAATGGGAATGCCAATTCCATCCGGCTCATTAAACCACGGGGCGAATGCATCGCCCATTATTGGGTCACGACGGGAGGAGCAGTGAAAGGAAGGAAATGATAATGGAGGGCAAAGGAAAGGGGTAGGGCATTATATTCGAACAAGAAATTCAAACAATCAATTGTTGACATGAGACTATCAGCAGAACAACGGCACCATTTGACATGAATGAATGTACTCGAAGAACCCTTTCCACGCGTGTCCGTCCTTTTCTGTTTACACTATTAACAATGAGGACACAAAATTAATTAATGAATTAATCCCCCCATGAATAAATATCACATATCAATGCTTCTCCATTGCATTTCCGCCCCTTCTCTTCCATCCAACTCATTCTTCCGCTTCGTATCATCCGACCACTGCAATTGTGGCAGTCCCATTGTTGTTCAACGCGTTTGGGTGGCCACCGTGGAAAGACGCCGTTGGCACCTGCGGCGTGGCGGTGAGAAATTTAGAGGACGAGTCAAAAGGAACCGGTGGTTGGGCAGGGCGAGAAATGGCCTCGTCAAGAAAGAATTCCTTGAAAATTCACAATGAAAGAACGAACAGTCACCCGAACACTCAAATTTACTTTTAAACAAAGTGCCAAAAGAGCGTGTGCCAAAAAGACAGCAAAAACGAAGCCAAAAGCGGTCTAAAATTTGGAAATGAATTTATTAGTGCCATGGAATATTTTATTGTGCAGAATGTTCAAATATGTCATCCAAAATGCTCACTAATCTGTTTGGGTCTTCTCTGACAGTTGGCCATAACGAAAGGATCTTAAAACAGAAAAATCACGAAAATATTAAATATTTAAAAAACCAACCAAAACTGAACCGGTGAGTACAACGGCACTGACTGCCAAAGTCCACCGAGCCAACGTAAATGGGAAGAGAAGCCAAAGAGCGGTGACGGGAATGAACGGAGCCAAGGAATAGCCAAAGGCACACAGCAAATCGAAGAAGGAATATTGGAGACTGAGCGGACGATGGTACCACAGAAAGGCATAGACCAAAGAAGGCATTGTCAGCACGTAACCGAACACGAGGGAAGTGGCACCAGTGACTGAAAGGGGGGAGGGACAATTGGAAAGTGAGAGGGAAAAAGAGAGAAAGCAGAGAGGGGAGAGAGAGTGGGAAGGGAACGAGGGGAGACAGAGTGGGAGGGAGAGGGAACGGCGGGCCAAAACAAACCAAAGCTGAAGTCGCTGATAAACAATTCGTCGGAGCCGAAGGTATGCAAAAAACGCGACAGATTGCCAACAATCGCAATAGAAAATACGAGCGAAACACTAACCTAAACAAAAAGGGAAAATTGGATTAATAATATGCAATTGTTGGCACTCAAAAAATACCCAAAATGGTCCCCACAAATCGGGGTTCGGCTGCACAAAATCGGAGATGAAATTGCCCGTCCGGCGAGGCATCGCACTGTTCAACAAACGGGCAAAAACCTGCAATTTGCATTAGAAACCCAAATTCACGATGGAATGCACCTGTTCTTCGTCTATATCAAAGAAGCGACGGTAAAAACTCAATGAAAGAAAATGCGATTTTGAGGAGTCATCCCTTTGCGATTCGCTGGACGAAGAAACATCCAAAAGATTGCCAGAAGGAAAAGCCTTAAACCAAAGCAGAGAATTGAAAGGAATTTACAAAGGAACTTACCGGGTCAGGAGGAGGTTTATTATTGACGGAGTCGGAATTGAAAAATTCGGACGAAGCACCGCCACCAGAGGAAGGGAAATCTGAAGGGAAATGGAAAAAGTAAAGTATAAAACAGGAGCAATGGATACCCCTGAACTCCAAGCGGTCCATTTTTGTTGCCAATGTCAGTAAAACGGCTATGAAAAGTCGGAGATTGACAATGAGAGCATAAAATTGTAATATAGCGCATCAAACACTAATAATAAAATTGACACTTAAAACGGACACTATGCTCTTTAAAACCAAATAACCACAAAGGGATGATGTCAATTAAAATTAATTCCGACATTCCAAAATCCCATTCTGATCAAATGTGTCTCATCGGTCTCGGCTCCTTCGATGCGCCCCGTTGCGCTCTTCGCGGCCCCTCTCTTCGCGCTCGCGGCTGTCCTGGCGATGGTCCCGTCGGTGGTGCCGCGGCTCCTTGGCCTCGCCCCTTCTGCCCTCTCTCTCTCTGTCTCCCTCCCTCTCTCTGTCTCTGCCTCCCTCTCTCTCCCTGTCTCTGCCGCCCTCCCTCTCTCTGCTGCGTGCGCTTCGTCCGCTGCTTTCTCGACTCCTTGCCCTTTCGCGCTGTCTGCCTCCCCCATGCCCTGCTGTTCTGTCGTGTTCGCGTCGTTCATTTCGCTCTTTTTCCCGTGGCGGCTTTTTCCCGTCGGTTCTGTGCGTAGCAAAAAATCAAAACGGAAACACAAATTTTGAAATGCAAATTGAAAAAGGATGGGAGAATTCGAATGTTTTGGCTTTGTCCTGTTACTCACTGTTCGCCTTCCTCCTCAACTTTGGGCCGTTTCACCGCTTCGGCCATCGCTTTTTCCTCTTCACTGTCTTCGCAAGAACACTCGCCACCAGAACATGAACAAGAACAGCTGAAAATGAGAAAACACATCGAAAATTGAGAGCAAAATTACAATTAAATGTTTCTGGCTCAATTTTTGTATTTATTACAAAAATGTTTTCTATTCGATTGGACAAAAAAGAAAAAATGAACTTTTTAAAAACTAAAATTTTTTATTGAGTTTGCATCACATTAATTAATTTATGAAAGTTAAAAATTAAAAATTCATAATAAAGTAATTACTCTGAGCTGGCAACGGATTGCGCTCGTTTCCCATTGTCGGCCATTGCGTCGGCGGTGGTGTCCGTCCCTGTCCCTTGGCTGTGAGTCCGTCTCTTCAGCAGGTCAATGGTCAGACTGGCCAGCTCCGGGTCCGCGCTCAGGTCGTACTTGTCCAAGTCCGCTTCGTCTCCGTCGTCCTCTTCGTCCTGACAAATTCCCTCCCCTCCTCCGATCGGTGCTTTCCCTTTGCCCACCTCCTCCTCCTCGTCCTCAACTCGTTCCGCCTTTTCCTCTTCCTCTTTGTGCTCCTCCTTCTCTTCCTCTTCCTTTTTGTCCTCCTCCTCCTCTTCCTCCGTCTCTTCGCCCCGCTTTTCTTCGTCACTTTCCCTTTCCTAAATGCTCCTTTCATTGATCTAAAATTTCTTACAAAATGCTAACTTCGCCTTCATTTTCCTCAACGCTTTTTGCTCCCCAATAATCCGACTCTTTCCTTCTCTTTTTCTTCCTTCCAAATTCGTCAAATTCTTCGTCGTCGTCCCGTTGAATGTATTCCACCTGAATGAATGACATTTCCAAAACCTCACTTTCCCAGCCCATCGCCCTTCTCACGTCTTCTCGGTCCATGTATCCGCCACCGTAGCCTAAAAAACCAATGACAAAGTCACATAAAAAGGTATGAAATAAAAACGAACCCGTCCGAACCTCCAAATCCGCCAATTTCGGCGCGTTGCACACATTGCACATAATGCGACGTGCCCAATTCACATTTCCGCACCTTTCAATTCGATTTTTTATTCATCCAATCATTTTTCATTGTATTTTTGGACATATTTCCACCGTTTGTTATTATAATTCATTGTTTTAATTTTGCTTTGGTAATACTATAGATGGTGCCCCCCTTTTTGAAGTAATTTTTTTTTTGTTCTGAAGCCTTGGAAACATGTTTATAGGGGTTTTCTGGGTCGCTGATCACGAATCTGAGATTCATTTGGACCAATTTCGAATCCCGGACCCTAATTCGAACAAAAAGTCGAAAACTCAAAATTCTCACTTTTGTTCCTAAATTGATTAAAACATGCTAAATTTGGTCACAAACCATTGGAATATCAAAGAAGGGTCATTCTGTATGGCTACGAACATAAAAGTGAAGTTTTAATCGACCTTTTGTTCGAACTCGGGTCCGGGATTCGAAATTGTCCTGATGAATGTCAGATTCGTGATCAGCGACCCAGAAAACCCCCATAAACATGTTTCCAAGAATTTTCAGAACAAAAAAAATTTTCTTCAAAAAGGGGGGCACCATCTATAGTATTACCTTTGCTTTCTCAAATCTCGAAAACTGACTTTGTGCACACCCAATCCTCTGCTGAGAACAATCCCTTCGATTTTTCCGCCGCTTCTTTGCCAATTTCGCGTCCAATTTTTTGTTTCGCGCGCGGTTTATCTGTGCCGAATAAGAAAGGATTCTTTTCAGTTTTTTGTCCAGGATTTGAATGGATGTTCGAATCGGATTCTCAACCCTGAAAAAAAATAATAATTTCGGAAAAAGGGGGTACCATCTGTAGTATTACCAAACCAAAGTGTGCGCAGAATTGCAAAATATGGAATTTTTGAATTCAAATCCGGGCCATAAAACCAAAAATAGCTAAGAAGAGCGTAAGAACCCTTGAAAAGAAGCGACGAACCTTTGCCGCACTTTTGGCAGTGCCGACGTTTTTCCGAATTAATTTGCGCACATTTGGCGTCCACACACGCCCACTCGCCCTCTTTCAGTGCCGGTCTGTTGGAAGCCATTTTGGAAGAGGAGGAAAAGTCGCTGATGTTGTTCATCACTTTGGAGATAAGCAAAAGATAATAACAAGCTAAGAGCAAATTTAAACTTATTTAAAAAAGAAATTATTTATTACCTAATTAAATTCAATGAAAAATAAATAAATAAAATTATTAAATTGGCATAATGAACACGCTCTAATTTAAATAGAAATTGGAGGGTAATGAGATTTTGTATGGCAAACGCCCTTCTTTGTGCTTATCACTGCATGAAATGCTTAAGGGGTCTTATCCCTTGTTGGATAAACCTTTTGGTAAGCTGAGAAAGTGGTGGGGAAGTACAAAGCAAACAGAAATAAAATGGGGGGGGGGGAGTGATCAGTGATCACTGACTAAATGCTCTTCCGATCGGTTGGTCATCAGTTAGCCCTCTCATTCAGTTGCTTGCGATCAAAAACATTCAACAAAAATTAAAGAGTTCATCAAAGCCCTTTTGCACCTTCGTTTGTCTCCATTAATTGTTACGAATTGCGTTTTTCTTTTCTTTTTTTTTGCGTCAGCCCAAAGTTAGCTCACCTGTTAAGTCCCTATTAAATGTGGCTCACTTTATTCCCTGAAATGCAAACTTTGTCAAAATCCATCGGTTCTATGTGCCCCTTTCGCTCGAGAGTTCTCTTTTTGAAAATGGTCGAGAGTTTCGTCTTATTCCGTTTCCTTTGTTAATTGTCAAAAACAATTAGCCCCTCCCCCCCCCCCAACTAATTTTGCAGTGGTGCCTCTCTTTTGTGCAGCAAATGGCGTCTTCCAAATGCCTCTCGCCATTGGCAATTTTCGCTGATTCATAAAATTGGACCCTTTATTTATTTCGGTTTCTTAAATTAATATTTCTTTTAAAAAAAAGAAAAATTTCGTTTACCAAAGCTTTTCACTTTTGTATTGGAAATCGATTTGCGAATTCCAACAGAACGAATGATTATTCACAAAAGTGATGGGCCGAGGGGGGGGGGGGGGCAAAGAAAAAAACCATTCGGAAAAAAACAAAAACGAATCGCTTGTTTATGCATATTCATTCTGTCGCTTTTCACTCCAATTCGGCACTTTTCGATGTTCCTTCACCGATGGTTTTGGCTGCTCATTAAGCTATCGGCCGTTGTGTGCGCATTTGTCATTTTGATGATAAGCGTCGTTGACCATTTTTGGGCGGTGCGTTGTCCTTCGGGGGGGGGGGGGGGGGAAATGCCGTGGCATTCGTAAATGGCAGTTGTTTTTTAGTTCTCCTTGCATTTGACATTTTTACATTTTTTTTAATTTGCCGCTTTGCTTTTGCTCCTTTTTTGCTTAAGTCCCCTTCTTCAGTCTTCTTCTTTGTTTGCCATTCGTCGTGTTTTTCGCCGTCCTCCGTTCAAATACCGTATCAAGGACCGAAACGGAATTACCGTAACCATCGTTGACCTTTTGTTGCCCCGCGGCAGCGCTTCGCTGGAAGACCGTGCCCAACTTCAGCCCGAACAAATTGGTGGTGCTTTTCACTTTGACAATCATTTGGCTAATGACAGATAACAGCTCAGCTCCTCCGCTGCTGCTTATGTGGGACGCAAATTTTGAGAAAAATTTGCGCGGCTGTGCCGATTGGAATTGCGAAGTGACGAGCGACCACGGGCGGCTGCGCGACGCGGACGCCGTGTTTTTCCAAATAGTGCCAAACGAAGTGCGGCCGCTGCGGCACCAATACTTTGTCCATCACAGCCAGGCACTCACTGCCCGAGGCCGAACAGTCAGTGCTTTCGTGGCCAACCCAAGCAGAGAAAGGCACTTGCCTACTCTCGCTTAATCATTGGCAATTCAAAAGCTCTGATGGGGAGGGGCGTGGCACCACTCATTGGGCGCCGACTCACTTTGGCATTCCCAAAAGGAATCTCCGATACACGCGCATTCAGCAGGCGGAAGTGCCGCCGATGGCTGGATTTTCAATATGAGTTTTGGCTTTCGCATGGACACTCCCGCCGCTTCACCATATGGCAAATTGAATTGCCGTTTTTTCAAGAAGCGATGCTATTAAAAACATTTTCAGGTTTTGCCGCCCGATTAGCGCCCGAATCGGAGCCAAAAAGCGAAATTTGGCAGAAAACAGTCAAAGAAAGCATTGCGGGGAAAAGAAAGGCGATGGCATGGCATGTGCAAAAATCGCGTAAATCATCAAAACTTATCGCATTTTTGCTGCTTAGGTTCGTTTCAAATTGCGGGGCGCCAAGCGGACGCGATTGGGTGGTGGAGGAGCTGAGGAGGCACGGAATGGAGGTGAGCAATTATGAATTGAGATGGAAAAAGTGATTGTTGTTCAATCGAAATTGGACAATTTGAAATTGAGACACTAATTAGTTAAAAAAACGGTGTCAGGTGGATGTGTTCGGCAGTTGTGGCCCTTTGAAGTGTTCCAAGGGCCCTTCGTGCCTTCGAATGTTGGACAGAGAGTCGGTGAAAACGAAAAGCATATATTTATTTTTATATATTTAGTTATTTCTTCTATTTTGCTGCTGAGAACAGCATTTGCAAGGATTATTTGACCGAAAAGATTTGGGACCAAGGTCCTTTTAGGCTTTTCCTTTTCCTTTTGTCCTTTTAGGCTTTTCCTTTTGTCCTTTTAGGCTTTTCCTTTTGTCCTTTTAGGCTTTTCCTTTTCCTTTTGTCCTTTTAGGCTTTTCCTTTTGTCCTTTTAGGCTTTTCCTTTTGTCCTTTTAGGCTTTTCCTTTTCCTTTTGTCCTTTTAGGCTTTTCCTTTTGTCCTTTTAGGCTTTCCCTTTTCGCTTTTTCCTTTTAGACTTTTCTTTTTTTGGCTCAGTTTTTGTCCTTTTTTGGTCCCTTTGTGCCTTTTTTGCCCCTTTTCCGTGCCGTCCGTCCTTGTGCTCTTTTCCTTCCGTTTTGCCTTACAATTAGTCCGTCCCGTTGCTTTTGGTAGGCCTCGGCACTCTCTCCGTGCCGGTCATTCTCCGCCGTTCCTTGGCCCAACACCTTTTGCCACCAAATTCGTTCATTGCCGTCGATGACTTCGCTTCCGTTGCGCATTTGGCCCACCATTTGTCCTCACTGATGAAAAACAGCGATAAATATTTGTTCGATGCCTTTCAAATGGCCAATTTCGTTCTCCTTTTTCTCTCCTAGTGCCTATTTTCGCTGGCGTGCCAATTTCGTCGTCGTGCCTTTGAACTCTTTCACCGATCCGTCCGCGGAACGGCTGTTCGGCATTTGCCAAGTGTGCCGTCTTTTGCGTCTCCGTCGGCGTCCGTCCGTCAATTTGCCGGCCCCGTGGAGTAAATGGTGCTCAATTTTATTAAAAGGACGCAAAAAGCGAAGCAAATTGAAACCACGCTGAAAAAGCCTTTCAAAATGCTTTTCCCTCTTTTAAAGGTGGGACGAAAGTTGCGAAAAAGGCCAACTTTTGGTGGAGCAGCTGAAGAAAAGCGTTGTTGAAAATAATAATTTAATAATTACTGATTAATTACCCCTTTCACCGAACTTTTTAATTCTTTGACCATCAAATTCGTGATTTCCATTGAATCGGAACTTTTCTTCGGTCAATAAATATTTTTTGATGTCATATTTTAATGTCCACTTTCTTTTTTTGTTCCTTCCTTCTTCCTTCTTTCATTCTCTTCCTTCTTTCAGTTTCTTCCTTTCTTTCGCTCTTTCCTTTCTTTACATATTCCTATTTTACGTATTCTTTTCCTTTTCTTCTCTTCCTTTGCTTTCAGTTGCTTCCTTTTAAGACTTTCTTTTTAATATGCAGTTTTGAAAATTTTTATTTACTGTATTACTTCCCCTTTCACTCGTACCTTTCTTATATTCTTCCTACCTTACAATGTCTTCCTTCCTTGATCGGAACTCTTCTTCGGTCATTTACGTATCTCTTCTCTTTTGACAAGAATGTCTTCCTCCGTTACATGATCTTTGAGGCCAATTGATCCTATATGACAAAAAGTGACTATTTAGGGCAGGATGTCTTCATGCTTTACAGTATCCTTCCGACTAGCCAGTATGCTCGCCGTTCAATCTCTGCCTGCCTTTAAGTTCTTTCAGAGTCTTCCCACGCTCGTTCATTCCATGTTTCATTGCGTCTCCTCTGGCGTTCCAGTTCTCTCCAGCACAGTAATGACAATTTATAAAAGGATAAGCTGGCACTTGACAGTGATCATCTGCATCTTCAGTATGCACTTCCTCTCTTAAAGATGAGAAATGCGAGGACTGTCCACTAAGAAGGCCTTCGTGAATGAAGTAGATTAAGATGTCTTCCCTTTCTACAGATTTTCTATCTTGACAAATTGATCCTATTGATCGTAAGTACTTTCTAGGTCGTATTCAGTGTGAACATTTTCAACAGGATCTCCGTTCTTTCCGCCATATCTTTCCTCTACATAGCTCTTCCTCTCGTTACATATGTTTCATGTCCTCTTTTACATGTCTTCCTTTACTTTACGTATCTTCTTCCTCTTACATATCTCTTCCTTCTTTACAGTATCTCTTCCTTCTTACAGTATCTTTACAGTATCTCTTCCTTCTTTACAGTATCTCTTCCTCTCTTTACAGTATCTCTTCCTATCTTTACAGTATCTCTTCCTATCTTTACAGTATCTCTTCCTATCTTTACAGTATCTCTTCCTATCTTTACAGTATGTCTTCCTTTCTTTACAGTATCTCTTCCTATCTTTACAGTATCTCTTCCTATCTTTACAGTATCTCTTCTTCTCTTTACAGTATCTCTTCCTCTCTTTACAGTATGCTCTTCCTTTGCTTGATCAGTCTTTCATTTCGTTTCTTCTTCTGCTGATCGTCGACTCTTCCGTTCTGTGCTCGTTGCGTTCTTCGGAATGTGTACACAAAGTTCAACAAATCGGTCCTTTTCTCCGTTTGTCTCGCCTTTCCGTGCTGCACTGACTCCGAATTGTGATAAGCGCCCGCGGCATTTGCTGCGCTGTGCCCGTGGATTTTGCCGGAAGTGTCCCCGTCGATGGGCACCGAATCGAACTCGGGACGAGCACTGGCGTAGGCCAAAATGAACCTGAAGGGAGGGGAGGGGGCAATTTGGAAAGGCAATTAGGCAATAAATTGCCGTAATTGACCTGTCGTCCTTTTCGATTTTGCAAATGTAATTGTGGAAGAAGTGACTTCGGCTGGCGTAATCGCCAATGCCCGTGATCACTTCGAAAGTCGTGTTGAAGCGATCTTCCGACATTAACTGACCAAACAACAATTAACTTCATTCGCCTTTTTTGAATTTATCACCTGAACTTTGTTGGCAATCTGTTGCACATTGCATCCTCAATTAACAAAAACAGATTTACTTCAGCACTTATCCATGCCATTTGTCGTCAAAACATCCCATAAATAAATTAGGGAAAGGAAGGGAATTCGGTCGATGCGCAACTCTCTCTCGCTCTCTCTCTTTTTCTCTCTCTTCTCTCGCTCTCCCCCACACTCTCTCTCCTCTCTATTTCTCTCTCTTCTCTCGCTCTCCCCCCACACTCTCTCTCCTCTCTCTTTCTCTCTCTTCTCTCGCTCTCCCCCCACACTCTCTCTCCTCTCTCTTTTCTCTCTCTTCTCTCGCTCTCCCCCACACTCTCTCTGTCTTTCTCTCTCCAACATCTTTCCCTCCCACACTCTCTCTCTCTCTTTCTCCCCTTTCTTCACGCTTTTACTGTGAAAATTGTCCTCCGAATTGGTCAATTCGTTAAATGCCATTTTCATCGTGTTCTCCAATTCAGAATTACAGCACATCAAATCTAAAATTTGGGTCAATTTCGAAGGAAAAGCGAATAAAAACAATGGCAATGAAAATGTTAATGAAAATGGTAATGAAAATGGTAATGCCAACTCGAATCGTCGGTGTAACACTCGGGCAAAGGGTAACGGAGCAATTCGCAACGCTCAGCGGCCGTTGTTGAGGAGGGAAGCGTAGTGAAAGGGACGGTGGAAGTTGGAGAGGTCAGCTGAAAGAACGACGAATTGGGGCGGAGGGGGCATCGGCTTGTCTTCCGTCACCTCCTCTTGATAAGGGGGCGGCTGAACAGCGACTGGCGGTTGGACTGACGGAGGCTCCACCGGCACAAATCCAACCGGCTCAACCTCTCCGCCCGGCTCGACTGGCATAATCTCTTCTACTGGTCCGATTGGCACAATTTCTTCTATTGGTTCGACCGGTTCGACTGGCACATTCGGTCCGAGTGGCGGCTGAAAAACTGGTGCCGGGGGCGATGGCGCGGCAAAAGGCGCGGCAGGTTGTGGTGCTGCTGGGGGCGATGGCGCGGCAAAAGGCGCGGCAGGTTGTGGTGCTGCTGGGGACGGGAGCGGCTGACCAAACGAAGCGGGCGGCGAAGGCTGAAAAGCGGGCGCTTCCGCCCCCTTAAATAAGTGTTAATTAATTAATTAATGGATCAATTATTAAATACAAATTAAATTAAATGTGCCGCACTTGCTGCATGCCTTGTTCAGCAAATGTTTGCTGTTGTTGCTGCTCAATTTGCGTTGGTCCGTTGAAAAATTCTTCTTGCGCCACCGGTTCGTTTGGATACATTTCTTCTTAACATTTTCCTCCTTCATTTTCTTTATTTTATTATTGCTAATGCTTTCTCCGCAATGACTCACCGGGCGCAGGCGCCGACGCGGGAAAAGCGGGCGCAGAAACCGAAGGGAAGGGCACCGCCGGAGGGGGAAAACCGGTGCGCTTCTGTCGGCGTGACCAAGACGAACTGTTGCGCCGTTTGCGAACCAATTCTTTAGGCAGCAACTGCAGGTAATTGTTGCGAGGCGTGCCAAACATTCCTTCTGATGGGATTTCGAGAATGGATGCGTTTTCTTTAGTTATTTAGAGAATCAATTCCGTTTTACGTTTGAAAAGCCTGCTGGGCCTGGGTTCCCCGCCCCCCCCCCCCCAACTTCCCCATCCTCCTCTCTTTCCCCTCTTCTCCTCCCCCTCCCCCATTTCTACATCCTCCCCTCTTCTCCCTCTCCTCCTCTTCTCCCTCTCCCCTTCTTCTCTCTCTCCCTCTCTTCTCCCTCTCCCCCCACTTCCTCTCCCCTTCTTCTCCCTCTCCTCCTCTTCTCCTTCTCCCCTTCTTCTCTCTCTCCCCCTCTCCCCCCACTTCCTCTTCCCTTCTTTTCCCTCTCCCTTACTTCCTCCCATTTTCTCCCCCCGTTTACCGTCACTTTCAGTTGCTTTTTGCCTTGGGCGAAATGTTAAGTTGCACATCATCAGAGAATGTTCGCCTGCTTCTGCCAATGTTTGCTTCGCTTTTGCTCCCTTCGTCGTAATGGTGGTCACTTCCATTTTGCTCTTCATTATGGGCGAAATGCGTACTTTTTTCGCGAGTATTTTTGACCACGGCACAAATGGCAATAATGACGGAGAAGGCACGGGCAATTTGAGTGGTAATTGTGAGGGGAGTGGTGGCGAAGTGTTTGCCGAGTAAGCGGCGAATGCCAAATCGTTGGAAATTTCATTGGCAGCCGTGAGAATGGCGGCGAACAGGCTCAAATTGACGGGCATTGACCACAACAACCCCAACAGCATCACATCGTTCATGATGGGAATGGGAGGGAGGAATATGTGGTCAAAGAAAAAGGGCAAAAATCTGTTGAAAATGTGACGACATGATGGTAATGACGGAGCCTAATGACCCCCGTGCCCCCGGGGGGGGGGGGGTGGTCCATCCCAATGTAATTAATCCATTAGATAATCTCCCCCCCCCCCACTTTCAAACAGTGCATTAATTCATTCATTCATCTCCGCTCTTTCCCAAACGTGCTTTATAGACTTTAGCCGTTGTGACAATACCAAATTCACTTCGACGGGAAATTAATGCATTTAAAAGGTCAATTTCGGCATTCTTTTATTTTTTGATTTTTAGAAAATTCGCTCCCGCAACGGCGGCTTATCACTGAGTTTCGGCAGAGAATGCTTTGGACGAACCGAAAACGGCACAAAAGCGATCACAACTGATAATTTTATTACGTATTCATTATTTGATCCGTTTTTTCAATGAATTTCCTTCCTTATTTGGCCACTCTTCCCTTTTCCCTTTCTCTTCCTCCGAATTTCCTTTGCCTATCGATTCTCTCCCCCCCCCCCATTTTTGCATTTTGCGCCAGCCCTCCCCAAATTGCCCTTTTCTTCGCATTTGCTGTGGTGGTCACCACATGTGGTCATTTCCCCCCTCCCCATTTCTCAGTCCGCGTAATTCTCTCGCGACTCGTTAAAATTTCGCTGGGATTTTAATGGTTGTAAGTTTCTTACAGAAATTAAAATTTAGAAAAAAAGACAAATCTTCCACTGTCTGCACCCTCTTTTCCTCTCCCGCTCTCTTCTGAACTGCTACAAAATGTGCCGTCCCTCTTCCACTGTCGGCACCCTCTTTTTCTCTCCCGCTCTCTTCTGAACCGCTACAAAATGTGCCGTCCCTCTTCCACTGTCGGCACCCTCTTTTCCTCTCCCGCTCTCTTCTGAACTGCTCCAAAATGTGCCGTCCCTCTTCCACTGTCGGCACCCTCTTTTTCTCTTCCACTCTCTTTTGAACTGCTCCAAAATGTGCCGTCCCTCTTCCACTGTCTGCACCCTCTTTTTCTCTTCCCCTCTCTTCTGAACTGCTCCAAAATGTGCCGTCCCTCTTCCACTGTCTGCACCCTCTTTTTCTCTTCCCCTCTCTTCTGAACTGCTACAAAAGTGCCGTCCCTCTTCCACTGTCTGCACCCTCCTTTTCTCTCCCGCTCTCTTTTGAACTGCTCCAAAATGTGCCGTCCCTCTTCCACTGTCTGCACCCTCTTTTTCTCTCCCGCTCTCTTTTGAACTGCTCCAAAATGTGCCGTCCCTCTTCCACTGTCTGCACCCTCTTTTTCTCTCCCGCTCTCTTTTGAGCTGCTCCAAAATGTGCTGTCCCTCTTTCTGTTCCAATGTCTGCTGTCTGTTCATTCTGCACACTCTCTTCCGCCTTTTCCCCTCTCTGCTCCCCCTTTTCTCCGTCCCTTTCCATTAATTCTTTGGCCCATTTTCTTTTCTTCCCCCAATCACTTAACGGTGTTCTTCCGATCATTTTCCTACTTCTTCTTTCTGTCCTTTTGTTTTCACTTTTGCCATCGCAACGAATTAAAAAAAATTTTGTGGGCGAATCTCCGAGGGAAAAGTCGGCGGAAGAGAGGGAATTGTTCTCGCGGAAGGCCAATGTAAGCATTGGGTGGGCTAATCGGTTACCATTTTGATTTTTTAAAATTAATTCCATCGCTTTCCCTTTCATTTTTTAATTTTCCCAATGAATTCGCTTTCCCCTCCCCCCGAAATGGTCACTGTGTTTTATTAGCTAATGAGCCGGGGATGAATGGGCAACACTTCAGCGATTGAAGGGCCATCGCTTGCGATGGTAGCCATAGAGACGGACGAGTCGCCCCCCGGGGAATGCCCATTTTTTCCTCAAATGCCCGCAGGGGTCGAAGGCGAATGTTGTGCCGTTGCCGACGATTTGTCTTGCTTCCGTTTCACGACCCTCGCGCGACCTCCGCCCGCGCGCGCATCTCCCCGGGTCAGTGCCCGTGCCATTGCCAATGCCAATGTTGCTCTTCACGCCTTCCGTCGGTTTCGTCGATTTGGTCGCATTCTCAAGAATTGCTTCAATTTAATAATTAAATTATTCATTTTAGCGCAGGAAGGTAATGTCGGTGCCAAATTTGGTGGAAAATATTGGCGAAACGGACGAACGCCCCTCGAATTCGCAAAGGTAAAGGAAGGGACAGATCACTCACTCTCCGATCACTCAGTGATCAGAGAGGCGATCACTCCTTGGAAATTCCCAAATCGTTTTCTACAGATTTTCATCCTTTGGCATCAGCGAATTGCAGCAAATTTCCTCCGACCTTTGGTTCACTCGACGTCGAATTGAGGCCGGACTCAGGTCAAAAATAAATAAATAAATAAAAGAATTAAATTTTTTTGTTTCCTTTTTTAGGGAACAACGAAAACAAAAAGCGATTCTTGAGCATGTCCAAGAGCAGGCGAGAAAAGGGACGGAAAGGAGAACCCCGTGCTTTCTTTTATTGCCTTTCAGTTGCTTCGTTCGCGCCTTCGGCACTCGAATTGGCGAAGTGCGCGGAGTCATTCACCGCCAAATTCGTCGGCACGATCAGAAGAAACGGAGCGGTAAAAGAAAATGAAGCAAATAAATTAATTGAAAATAAAATTAAAATACAGCCATGTTTCACTTCGGCAGCAAAGGCCAAACACTTCGTGGGGGGCACGGCCAACGACGGAGGGGCCAAATAGTGCCGAATTTGGGTTGAAAAAGACATTAATTAGGCACTAAATGCACCCGCCCCCCTCCCCAATGTGACAGTGTTCGAATTGGTCAGCTCGAGAAGCAATTGGAGCATTTGCAGGCATTGGCCAGCCAAACCCTTTTGGCCCATTTCCGGCAAAGTCCGCACGAGAAAACGAACGAAGCACGAAAATGGCCCAAAATAAAGACGGAATTGGCTAAACTGAGACAAAAATTGATGGAATACCGAACGGAAACAGCGGACGAATTTGCGAATTTTGGTGAGAAATAAGGAAATTCGAAGAGAAAATGGACCAAAAATGAATTCCTAGGGAATGAACTGACGCAACGACTGGCGGTGACATTGGCACGACGGACACGCAGAGAATTGGCACATTTAATGGCCAATCGGAGAGGGAAATGCCGAAACGGAAGAGTTGCGAAAGCGATGCGCACTTTTGGAGGAGCAAAAGACGAAGGCATTTTGGACACTCGAGAACCTCGAAATGCATCCCACGTTCAGTTGGCCGAGTTGCGCTTCTCCTACGAACTTCGCCTCGATGAGTCAGAGACGCGGCGGGCGACGATCGAACGCACACAAAGCCAAATTTGGACAATTTTGGGAGTGCCGGTACTGCGATTGCCTGCAATTCTTTTCCTAATTCAGCGCTTTAGGCAATTTCTGCGCCGGAAAGTCTTCCGTCCGCCGTACGAAAAGCTATTGACGCGGAAAAGCACCGATGGGAAGCTCAAAGGACACTTATGGAGGAAAAAATGGAAGCGAAAGAACGCGAAAGGCGAGAAGAGCACGCGGCAGAGAAAAGGTGCAGACGGACGGACAATCGGACGAAACCCTTAAAAACAGAGAATCGTTGCGAGAGATGTCCCGGCGAGAAGCGGAATGGGCTGACGAACGAACGCAACACCGTCGCGAGGTGGACCAATTGCATGCCGAGATGCAGGAGACGCGTAAAATGGCGGAATGCCGCGAAACGGAACTGATCAGGGAACACACGCGTTCCGACGAGGCGGAACGCGAGGCACACGCGAGAGCGAAGCGAGTGGAGGACGAAATGACAACGCTGGCGGAAGCGCAAAGAAAGGCACGCGCGCGAGCGGAAGCCGAATTCGAAGCAGAAAGGGCGCGGTCATGTGAGGTAACGTGACAGCAATTAATTAATTATAAAATATGATAAGTTTAGCTGATGGCCCAACGGACTCATTTGGAGACGGAAATTGAGAGGAAAGACGCGGAACTAAGCGAAGGTCGCGAAAATTACGAAGAAGCATTGAGAGAACGAGACGAATTGGCACAAGCACTACACAAAGCGAAGCTGAAAAATGCAATGGCAAATTCGGAATGTGAAAGATTAATGGAAAAACTGCGGAGGGAACGGAACGACGCCATTGAGTGAGGGGAAAAGTGATCAGAAGATGGGGAGTGATCAGAAGAGGAAGTACAAAGTGATCAGTGGAAGATAAGGACAGAGAGACCGGCAGAGAAAAAGGGGCAATTGATTAGAAAAGAGGAAAGGTGACAGAGTGATCGGAAAACATAAAAGGGGGAAATGATCATCGGAAAGAAAGGGACAGAGCGATCTTTGGGTTAGAAGAAGCCGAGAAATCAACAATTTCAAGGGAAAATTGGAGTGAAGAAGATAATGATTGGCATTTTGAAGAGACCAACGAGCAAAGACTGTCCAACTGACCGAGTTGCAAGTGCGTCTTGCGGCTGTGATAACGCAAGCGGAAGAAACGGACCGAACGCGTGTTGAAAATGACGCGGAAATGCATCAACGCATGACCGAGGCGGACGCGGAGTTGGAGACGCTAAAAGGTAGGCGATTTGTCTGCTTATTCCCACCACCGATTTGGCTGCAACTTCTTGTGGAGGTCGGTTGCACCACGCGGAACAGCGATTGCGCACGGAGAGAGAGACGCGTTTGACAGACGCGGAACGGTGCGACAAGGAATGGGAGGAGCAGGAGAGAATCATTGGCAAATTGGAGGCAGAAAAGGTGCTTAGTTAAGCAAAACGAAAGGCATAACGAACACTAATTGATCAATTAATTAATTGAGGAGTGCCTCCAGCAAAGGCTGGTCAAAGCGGAAGAGAAGGTTCAGCATGCACTGGGAGAACACCCGCAAACGGAAGCGTGGCGTCAGCGTGCGGAACGGCTACAACAATCGCTAACGCACGCGGAAGCGGAAGCCGCGGAATCGCGTCGTCAGACGGAGGAACTGATGGACGACCGAGAAAGACGCTATCAAGCGGAATTGGACCGCGCAAAGGCCGAAATAAGTAACAGAAGTGCCGAACTGGCCGAACTCCGCGAAAACGAGGCGCAATTGAAGCATCAGCTGAGCATCGCGGAATTCCAAATCAAAATGGGCAAGGAAATGTACCAAAAGCTAATCGCCGAATTAGACGATCTGAGGTGAATGGACTGGCGAAAAAGCCAATTTGGGGCATTTAAAAATAATTAAGGAGTAAATGCCAATTAAAAAGTTAAGCGAGCGAAGTGTCGCGCAAAACAGCTCAACGGAACAGCTGAGGACGGAACTGAACGAGACCAACGACGAAATCGTACTGCTGAGACGGACCAACGGAGAGCAGAAGGGACGAAACGCCAAATTGGAGGCGGAATTGATCAAAGTGGAAAAGGGTAAGGGAAATCAGTGAAGACAATTAGGGGTAATTAAAACTAATTAGGCTAGGGGAATTCATAAAAAATTAGGGGTGATTAAAAAATGGGCTTCCATTTGATATTGTCTTTCAGCTTACAACAGAGAAAGAGAATTGCGTATTAAAACCGAAGAAAATTTGAAGAGGAAAGAGTTAGAAGCACAAGCAACTGAAGAAAGAAGAGTGAGTAAAACATTAAAAGTGAATTAATATAATTAATACAACTAATGGTTAACATACTAAACAGCGGGTTAATTAACAAATAATTAATCGTGGCTAGTTTACTAAACGTCCAATTAACAAATAATTAATGATCATTTACTTAGCTATCCGAACAGCGAATGTCCCAATTGACTTATGAACGTTTGAGCCGAATGGGAAAAAGCCGAAATTGGCATGAAGAAGCGGGGGATGACAATTTTAATTGTAAGCATGAAAAGCAAATCCACGCGAGCATTGACAAATGGGGCGGAAAAGTCGGCATAAAAACAATGCCAAAAAGAACAGACGCAATTGAGACACTGAATGAACTGCTGAACGAATTATGGGACAAATGCGAACGGTGGGAGAAGCGCAAAGAAAAAGCAGAAGAAGGCAAGCGAAAGAGTGGGAAAAGGGAGGGAAAGGGATGGATGAGTGATCAGAGCAAAAGACAAACTGATCAAAGGGGGAAAGGGATGGGTGAGTGATCAGAGAAAAACGAACTGATCAGAGGGCAGGGGGAGAGACAGGGGAAAGGGATGGATGAGTGATCAGAGCAAAAGAGGAGCTGATCAGAGGGCAGGGGGAGAGACAGGGGAAAGGGATGGATGAGTGATCAGAGCAAAAGATACGAACTGATCAGAGGGGGAAAGGGACGGATGACTGATCAGAGCAAAAGACGAACTCGTCAGAGGGGGGAAAGGGATGGATGAGTGATCAGAGCAAAAGACGAACTGACCAGAGAGCAGGGAGAGACAGGGGAAAGGGATGGATGAGTGATCAGAGCAAAAGATACGAACTGATCAGAGGGGGAAAGGGACGGATGACTGATCAGAGCAAAAGACGAACTCGTCAGAGGGGGGAAAGGGATGGATGAGTGATCAGAGCAAAAGACGAACTGACCAGAGAGCAGGGAGAGACAGGGGAAAGGGATGGATGAGTGATCAGAGCAAAAGATGAACTGATCAGAGGGGGGGGGGGAAAGGATGAATGAGTGATCAGAGCAAAAGACGAACTGATCAGAGGGGGGGGGAGGGAAGGGATGAATGAGTGATCAGAGCAAAAGACGAACTGATCAGAGGGGGGGGGGGGAAAGGGAAGGGATGAGTGATCAGAGCAAAAGACGAACTAATCAGAGGGGAGAATAGTATAGAAAATGCTGAAGTCGACCCCGTTCTATCCAATAGTATATAACACATATGCATTTTCCGACTTACAGTTCGGGTGGTTCCCTTGTAAGCCATAAATAAAAAGCAAAAAATAAATAAATAAACAATAAACAACAAACAGAAAGCATTGCACTGAATGGCCAATTGTGCGACATGCGTAAGCATTGGAAAGACCAACAGAACGAATTGGCAACGCGTCAACAGCAGATCGATACGTTGAGGGAAAAGTTGACAAAATCGGAGAGAGAAGCGCAAAGAGAAAAAGTGCAAAAAGGGGGGAGAGAGAGAGAAAATGGACCAATTAAATGCCTAAATTAGGACAATTTGGAACGTAAATTGCAACAATGGGAAGAGACGGCGAGAAGAGAAAAGGCGCAAATGGAAGCCAAACTAATCGGAGAGAAGAATGAGCACAGCAAAGCACTGATCAGACGGGAGACGGAGAACAAAGTGCGCGAGCAAAGGACGGAGGGAATGTGCCGTCAAAATGGGCATTTTCCAACAAAATATTCTCACAAATTTCCTTAGAAGCAAAAGTTACAGCAAGAAAAACCAAATTTTTTAAGCTCTTCAAAGCAAACAAATTTTTTGAAATCCTTTCCAAAAAATCTTTAAAACAAAACACTGAGGGCCAAATTGACCGAATCGCTGGCCATTAACCCAAATTTCCATAATTTGGTTTCTGATCAAATGAGTCCCTTTTTCGTCCATGGCCAATTTCAGCTCTGTTTGACCTCCTCCACCCAATTCCCCGTGGTTGGTCCAACCACAACCTCCAAATTGATTCAGCAGCATCAGCACATTTTGGAGGAATGTGAGTTGCAGTGAGTGGCATTGGAAGCGAGCAATTCTCGCGGTTCAATGCTTTTCCCCGTACGTAAAAACCACTCACCGCCTCCCCCTCACCCCACAAATCCTTCGTTTGTACTCTAACACATACTGTACTATGTACATACAGTACCCGTTCCGTCCTACCATACACTAACCCATTGTTGCTGCTGATCCTCCTTTTAGCTTCAAACCTTAGTTCACCAGCAAATCCATGCTGTCCAATGTTTTGTTATTTTATTTTGCTAACCTTTCCGCCCCCCTTTTTTAACAAAAAAATACCACAACTTTTTGTTTAAATATTTCGCTTTTTTAAATATTTCATTTTCATAATTTCAGTTCATTTCCAATTCGTTGGAAGAGCTTCGAAATGAGAATTTGACGCTTAAACAAAAAATGGAAAAGCAAAGAATTGGAGAAAAATGCGACGACGAAAGGGAGAAGAGAATTTCGGGAAAAGAAGAAGAAGCGGAAATGGCGATAATTAAGGTAAAAAAGAGAGAAAATGGGGAAAAAGGAAAAAAAAATAAAGTAATATTTAAAAAAAAAAGCTTAATTGATTTTACCTAAAAATAGGCGGAATTGTGCCGCGAACGGGCGGAAAAGAATCGGAGACATTCGGAACTGAGCAAAGTGCACCAGGAACTGATGCAATCGCTGCAAAAGGCAGAACAGTTGCAAAAGAAATTGGACAGGGAAATGAGAGAACGGACAAAAGAAAGAGAAGCGACAGACATTTTGCAAAAGGCAAATTCAAACGGACAATAAAAATGACGAAAAGGAAATTTAAGCGCGAAATTGAACTCACGGCACAAGAAGCGCAAATGCATGCCAATTTGAGCATATTGCGCGCACAATGGCGCGTTTCTGTACAGTCGGAGGAAAGTGTGAGACGCGCGTTGCGCGAATCGGAGGCGACGTGCCGCGAGCTGAACGCACAACTTCAGCGAGCAGAGCGCGAGAGCAACGCGCAAAAGCAGCACATCGATGCGGTGGGTGAGGGGGGGGGGACTGATCATCAAGGGAAAAGTGATCAGCACAGTGATCAGTGATCACCACACTGATCAGAGTGGCAGCAGCACTCACCTTTAAATTTGAGAACCAATTTTGCCATGAAAAATTATTAAGGATAATTTATTTTTTAATCTTAATGCTTTAGAAGTGTATCTTTAAAATTTTTGTAATTTCATGTGTTTTTTTTTCATTTTTATTGCATTTGACAAGGAATTTTCTGAAAAAATATATTTAAAAATTGTTAAAGCAACTTGATGAAAAACAAAGGATTTCCGAAAGCATCAAAATTCAGATGGAAATGGACAGAAAGAGAGTGGAAGCGGTGATCCGTCAAACAACACTCGAGGTGCATTCACATTCATGGCATTGTGTGAATGCCATTTTGATTTTGTAGCGAAACGCACTGACCAAAGCATTGGACGCAATGGAAGCGGAGAACGCGGAATTGCAAAGGCAATGCAACGCATTGCGAACACAGGTCAGAGAAAGAGAGAAGCAAAGGAAAAACGGACGAAAGAAAAGAAAATAAAACACAGATGGACAGAATTGGAGAAAGTGACAGAATGGCACAGAAACACATGGAGGAGCAGCAAAAGCGAATCCATCGGTTGGAGACGGAACTGACAACAAATGACAGAGAACGGAGAAAGGTCGGCACGGCACAAAGGCCAAAGCAATGCCAACCAACGGTTGACAGGTGGCCAAAACAACACCGAACAGAACGCACCCCCAGCAGCAAATAGCCCAAAGGCGCAATTTGTGAAAGAGCGACGGGAGACAAATCAAATCCAAATACGAGAAAACAACACGAGTGTCGGATGCCCTCACAATCAGCCTTTTTGCCTCATATAATTTAACAAGAGATCAACGTTAAAAAAAGCCTGTACCTGGGACAAGGGAAAATACAAGTGTGGCTGGGTCCAGGTACAGACAGACGAGTAGGGTTCTACCTAATTTAAAATGAAAATTTTAAAATTACTGTATGTACAATACCAAACAAATGTTCCACTTTAATTAAAAAATAATAACTGCCAATCAAATCCCAAAATTTTATTTTCGGTAAGTCCAGAAGAAAACAGGAGAATATCCACCAAAAGGAAGGTAAATTTATAAAAAAATGAAAGACAAAAAGAAAAAATTGGTGAAAAACTAAATTAACTGAAAAGACAAACCATAAACAGAAACAAAACATTTTGAAAGTGCTTTCGAGAGATCCAATATTATCAATATGACAAAAACTACTGAAGGTAAAAATGCTGACGAAAATGGTGGCAAAATTGGCGAGAAGAGGGAAAGGAGATCAAAGCGGAAAGAACGAACCAAGTCATTCCAATTCAGTAAAGGTCACGGGTACGATGTCGCCAAATGCTGGACACACTGTCTCCAACCTTTTAATGATTTTGTATTGTCGGGATTAAGTAGCATAGTAATACCGCCAATAATTATCACATCATCAGTATAATTGCGCATTATCGGGTCAAAATGGGGTCTAATTTGCAATCCAGAAAAAACAAAAACAATTTTGTTAGAGATTTTTGTTGCTAGATTAGTCTTGTCAAAATTTAGAATTTCTCTTGTTAAAATGACCATGTTTCCGTTTGAAAGTTGTGTTTTATCAGTCTCCTCCTAAGTACCGGTAAAAATTTCTATTCAATTGAAACAGTACCGTCGGCTTAGCCACCGTTGAATAAGGCGACGCGTTGACTAAAGTTGGGGCAAGCCGATTTCGCAGCAAAGACACCTGGCAAAAATGGCGATTAAAGGGCGTAGATGCAACACAAACAAAATCTATTCGCACCCCGTCATTGGTAATGCACCCGAAAATGTTCAGTTCGTCAAGGGTGTTCAACTGCAGAAATGCCATAGGTTCAATGCCGTAACAGCGCGACAGTGTGAGACGGCGGAGGTATTTGAGGCGGTTGCAAATGGAATCCAAGCAATTTTCAGTTAGCAACGCGTTATCACTCAGGTCCAATTCTACGAGATGGGAACAAACTTCGCACAGTTGGGCAACGCCTTGGGGAAATAAAGGGCAAAATTGAGACGAACAGAAAGAGAGGGAGCAGTGTTCTCCCCCACCCCCGCCGTTTCCCCCGAATTTTTTTTTAATTTACTAAATGCAATTTTTCTTGAAAACATTTTTCAGCAATTTTTGGAATTTTTTTTCAAAATCAGTAATTTACCATAAAAAATTTCGAATTTGTTTACCTTAGAATTTTCTTTAAAAAGACTAAGATTTTTTTCTTGAAAACTCTATGTAAAAACTTCTGGGGGGGGGGGGGAACGTAGTGCACCCAACAGAGAGAGACTCACTGCGGTCATTTAGCGACGAAAGCTGTCGGAAGCCAGACAGATTTAGCCGACGAACGCCGGAGGGCATAAGTCGGCAGACGGCGAGCATGGCATCGGCATCCACCTCAGCCCAGGACAAATTCAGTTCCACGAGTCTGAAAAATTGTAAAGTTCAGAGGGGAATAATAAAGAAATTCTACGATTAATGTCAAAGAAATGTGTGCAGATTTGCTCGATTCCAAACCTTTTTTACCAATTTTAAATAGCATAGAACATTAAATTGGTGATTAAAGCCTATACTTTCATTCATAGATTAATTCCTATTGTGTCAGAGATGGTGTCTTCTTTAATTTAAAGTTGATATGCTATTTAAAATTGAAAAAACATAGAATTGAAACCGATTTTAAGCAAAGGCGCAAATGTAAGCCAAAAAAGCATTTCCAACCAACCATCAGTAATTAAATTCTTACTTTTGACAAGCGCGCAAAATGACTTCAACCCCAGCGGCAGTGAGGCGTTTAGCGTACACCAAATCCAAGTGACGAAGCGCCGAATTATTGGCGATCGCCCGGCAGCACTCCTCGTCCAGCAATTCGCACGACTCCAAACTCAAAGCCTGAGCAATGGGAAAGTGTGTGCTTACAACAAATATGCTATTATAATGCCGTCTTTTAAATGACACTTTTATTGCGTCCACTCGCCGATGACTCACTGACCTGAAGCGACTCGCACCGAATGAGCAGACGCAGCAGTGTGTCGCTTGAGCCAAACTTGGCCTGGCTCAGGTCCAAATGCGTTAACTGCGCAGTGGTCATCTGCTGCGAGTTGTACCACGAGAACAGAGAAAGGGGTTTTATCTGAATTTGTCAGATGCATTCATTTCAGCTAATTTTTTTAATGGCATTGACTTCGGTCGATGCCAACCGCAGCACTTTCAGCTGACGGTCGAACAGAGCATGGATGGACTCTTCATCGAGAAGCCGGCCGGCCAAGTTCATAAATTCCCAGAGAGTTTTGTCATTGCTAAATTTTAAAGAAAAATAAGAATGATGAAGACACTGTTCCATTATTAAGGGTATAGCCAGAGGGGGGAGGCCTGATTTGTGAGGGGACTTAATTTTTTAATCCCCCCCCCCCCGAAGCCAAGGGTACGGCAAGACCCTTGATCATACAGACCAAATAGTTCTTTAATAAGCTGTAATCCTAAAATTCAACAGAATCCCCCCCCCCGACACGCATTGAATTTGTCTTACGCAATTTGGCCGAAGCGGCGGCAGACGAGCATAACACTAATCAAGTCGCGCTTGTTAAGATAGAAAAAAATGCGCAGCAAAAGCGAATCGGGAAGAGCACGACTGAAGTGGTCTGCTGGAAACATTCAATGGATAGAAAGCCATTCATTCATTCCGAAAAATGACACCAATTTGTGTATGGGCTGAGGAAGAACGACGCGAAAATCGACTGGCACCCGAACATGGAGTTCTGTAGAACACATTGATGTCCGGTTTGGCACGCAAAATGGAGGAAATCTCCTGGAAAGATACCGAGTGAAGATCGGAACCGAAACTGGAGTCCATGTCGCCCTGAAACCGAAATTAAATTTGAGTATTGTCATTGTCTGTTAAATGTGTTGTCTTACCCGAAATTCTGCTGATTCGTTTAAGAGTTCCACCGACTCATCTTCAGCTAAAGCATCCACAGTTTTGCCGAGATCCATTTTAGGAATTTGATCGGAAATACTTTTATATTGATCAAAATTAAATATTTAAAAATAGATGAAGGACAAATGTTAGATGGAATAAAAACTAGAGTTGAGCGGGACCGGGACCAAAACGCGGACAACTGAGTACCGAAGTCCCGGTTTTGGCCGGGACCGGGAAATTCCCGGTTTTCCCAGCCAAAAAGTCCCGGTTTTTCAACCCGGAAAGGTCCCGGTCCCGGTTTTGCCCAAAATTCCCGGTCCCGCTCAACTCTAATAAAAACTAGGCAATCATGTCGATCATTGGTCCCGAAAATTTTTTTCTTAATTTTTTTTCTTAAAATTCTTATAACACTTTTCTAGGGGTGTTTTGAGGCGCTGAGCACGAATCCGGCCCCCATTTCGACCTATTTCTAACACCGGACCCGAATTCGAACAAAGTCCAAAATTATAATTTTATAAATTTCGATTTTTAGTCTAAAAATAGTTTCAACTATTTTGTATTGGAGCACTTATGAGTATCAGCGACTTTCAGTTCTTTCCGTGTGCGTAAACAAAGGTTGAACAAAAATAAGAAATTTGAAAGAATTTGAATTTTTGACTTTTTGTTAGAATTTGAGTTCGGCGTTCTGAATTGGGCGAAATAGAAGGCGTATTCGTGATCAGCTACCCAGAAAACCCCTGGGAACATGTTTTCATAATTTTTGAAATTAAAAAAAAATCGAAAAATGTTCGAATTTGAGTCCGGTGTTAGAAATAGGTCGAAATGGAGGCCGGATTCGTGCTCAGCGCCTCAAAACACCCCTAGAAACGTATTATCAAAATTTTCAGAAAAAAATTAAGAAAAAAAATTTTCGGGACCAATGATCGACATGATTGCCTAAAAACTATGCAATTCGCGTCTCTTTACATTCATTAAACTCACGAGTCGAAGTACGTCGAAGAAACAAAAATGGATCGTTTTTAAAATTAATGGCAACTCATGATTTTCATATAAACTTTTTCGCTTTGGGCATTTAATTTTGAAGTTTAAAATTGGCGGTGAAATTTTTTCCGCGTTGTTTTTTTTTTTTGAAAATAAATACTTTTTAAAAGACATTTTTATTTGGTTCTTATGCAGTTTAGGGCCCATATAAATAATTAACAATTGAAGCATTGTTTTACATCAGAATTAATATTGTTAAATGAATTAGAAGCTTTTTACACCAGAAAAATGGATCAATGGAAAAAAATTTTTGTTCGAATTCGGGTCCGGGGTTTGAAATTGGATAAATCCGAGTTAAGATTCGTAATCAGCACCCTCGAAAATCCCTTATAAAGTTGGTTTCGAGCCCAAAATATAAGTTTTTTTAAAAATAATTAGGGACCACAATTCTTTACCATTGCCCCAAAACCAAAAATTTCCGGCAAAATTCAAGAATATGTCTACTTCATTTAATTCCAAGAATAATGGACAGGTAAATAAACGAATGTTTTGCAGTGGTGTATTACTAATTGTTACAAAAATCATTTTTTCATGGCCACTCACCCGTCCTGTGACCTGTTTAGGATTGGCAATTTCTCGGTTTATTGTCAAATGAAAAAACGACACCCCTAACCTGAAGTGAAGGTGAAGAACTCACACGGATATTAGAAAACAAATGATTTTTTTTATTAGACTCAGAAACAATGCGTTTTATTTATCTTTTTTAAATCACTCGCTTTCAACATTGAGTAAAAATATCAAAATAATTAGACAGATATTAAGAAGGTATGTATAAGTCCCACTGCCTATGCCCTACCATTATACAACTGCCAAAAATTGGAATAAGGTGTTAGCATACCATTTTAATTTAAAACATGAAGCGGAGGTGCGGAAACGAATTTTCGGAGTTTACTTTTTTGACTGGCTCATTGTCAGCTCTTTTTTCCTTTTCTTTCTTCCTTCTCTTTGTGTTCCGATGTCTTTCTCCATTTTTCGTCATTTGCTTGTCGATAATTTGGGCTGATCGATGATTCAAATTACAATTACAAAGTTGGCCCGCCCTACCGATGACACAATGGAAGAGGCGTCGTCATCCTCGTCAATGGACACCTTTTCCAACGCCTTCTCAGCAGCACGAATGGCCGTTGCCTGTTGGAGAGCCAAAGGTTAAAGAAGAGAAACCCTTTCTAATGAATAAAGCACCTGTAGGAACTTCTCGAAGTCGTCCTCAACGTTGTCCTCGTCAAATGCATTCAAGCATTCTGAAAACATTCAATTAATGGCGACATTGTTTTTTTTTTTGTGTGGTTTGATATTAGTTATAACGTTTAGGATTTAAAACCATCAGTCCAAATCCTACGAGATTCGCCGGGAGAATTGTCGACAAAATTGTCCAAGTTTTCTTCCATAAAGGCGCATTCGTCCTCCGTTAACGGAACATCGTCCGGGCCAATGATACCCACTGAAGTCGAAGCAGTGGTCAGCGGACCATCGCCGACATTTGGCTATAAAAAGGATCGGAAATAAAAAGCAAGTGTTTCAAAACAGACTTCCGCGACAACGCCCCATTTGTTCTCGCGCAAATTGAACAAACATCGCACTTTTTCCCTCGCCGGCCTAAAAGTTTTAAATTAGTTTATCCCAATAATCGACCCTTGGCCTACTCGCTCAATTGGTCAGTCGTCGTTTCCTGAATGGACCGGTCAAACAAAGCAAGAAACTCAGCCATTGCTTGAGGCCCACGATCATTCTCGAGAAAACGGCCAACAAGCTGAAAATGCAATTCTTCACTAATTTTAATACGAATATTACACTTTGCATTGACCTTGAGTGTTTTGACAATTACGTCCACTGTCTGATCAGTGATCGGCGTTTCCAACTTTGATAAGTTTCGCAATTGGTCAAATAAATATGCCGCGAGTTCAGAGGATTTGACGCCTTTGATCTTCAAATCAAATTTTAAAACAATTAAATACACTTTTTATTACCTCGAGTTTATCGTAAAGTTCAGCCAAGAAAAGAACCTAAAAGGATGAAGAATGAAAATGGCGTTTCATTAAATTAAATCCCATGCTTATTTTAAGGGAATTCATTTTCGCCTTTTGATTATGCTTTGTCATTTCTATTAAATTGGATACCAAGTTTCGCAGGTGCTGAGCACTGAGAAATGCATTCGTTTCGTTGATAAACACGGAGATCTGCGGTAACAATATGCCGGTGGCAAAACTTTCGATGGTTCGGCAGAGGTATTGACCAAGACGAGAGTAATTGTACTGACTTTCGTCAAGAACGACCGCCTAAATTCAAGTTCACTGAGAAACAGTTAATAGCAGTTTCTTGAAACCATTTCAATGAGAATGGCGGCGCCGATCTCCAAGTCGGAAGACGACAACGGGTCACTGCCAACCAAACGCTCTTTGATCACCATAGCCCAAGTCTCAAAAATGTTGGACACGTCGTACGCAATTTGCTCAAGTCCAATCTGCAGTTCCAACAGCGTCTAAAACGGCTATTTAAACATATTTTATTATAACAAATACACCTTTCGTTTAGTCGAATTATGAATCTTTCCCATCAATTCGTCGGATAGAATGTATTGGGCAGGCATTGTGCCATTGATCCCCCCAGAAAAGTCTTCATTGAAGTCAATTGTCCCGCCAGGGCCGCCCGCCCCGTTCATAAGCATGTGACCAGCACCGCCGTTGGTCGGCACTTGTCCATCGTACATAAAGGACGGGTGCAGCTGAGCACCGTCAGTGCCAAAGTTGTTCATTGCCTGGCGTAGAATTCATCTGAAAAGGGAAAGAAATAGTTTAAAAAACGTGAAGAATTAAGCCATGAAAAAAGGGAGTCTTCGATAGAGAGAAAGAGAGAATAGAATAAAGAAAAGCGAGGAGTGAAATACCAATTCCCAAGCATTGGGTATTAACAAAATACGTTTCCAGTGTCATTAAAATAAGTCGATATTTGAAAATAAAGTTTGAACTTCCAGTAAATAAGTGGTTACTAAATTATCCAACGAGACAACTACCATCCATCACTAAAACTATCAAACAATTGTCAGTCATACAGTGCCATTCTGAGGTCCTGCGGAAAAGAAAGGTTGGGGCGGAATGTGTGGCGGTAACGGTGCTCCTCTGCTGCCAGGCGATTGGAAATGTTGTTGAAAAGAACCAACGGCAGTGGTCGGAGGCTGTGGAAGAAACGGCGACTGCTGCTGTTGTTGAGCAACTCGAGAATGATGCGACAGGAATCCCTGTGCCGTTGCTGGCGAATGCGCAGCGTTGGCACTTATCCCAACCGACGGAGAGACATTGGCTGAGTGTTGCTTGTGAGTTTGGTGGAGGTCTTCGAAAAATGGTTGCCTTGATTGCTGTTGGCCTAGTCGTTGCTGTTGCGTCGGAACTGACTGATAATTATGCTGAGACGGTGATCGAAGCGAGTGAGAATGCTTAAATGTTACTTGAAGGATATGGAAAAAATTCCCTTTTCGTGCGGGATAAATAATGCGTAAATTAAATTAAAAAAAGGAATCGCCGATTCAGTTTTTTTTGAAGGCATGGTAAAGGAAGGAAAAATACGCGGATTGTGAGTGAAAAATCGCGGTGACGAACAGACAAATTTATCCAAAATTTATAGCGAGCAAATTTCGCGCAAATAATGATGGAAGAGTGAATAATAATAGCAGAGAGAGAGGGATTATGTGAAGGGAACCTTGCATTGATGGAAAAGCATGCTGAGAGAAGCAATTGGATTTGTGGGGGGGGAGGGGGCGCATGGGCTGAGCGAAGAGTCAGTCAGTCCCTCAGTCACTGCCCCCCCCCCTCCATCGATTGTATTGCATTCGGTGGGGGGGGGGGGGGGGGGTGAGGCACTTCGTGTTGTTTGTATTTGTCGTGAATTAATAAGCCGACCCTCCCAAGTCGACAAATGGACGGATAAACTGAGCAATGAATGCATTTGTGTGAACAGAGGGGGGGGGGGGGAAGACTAAAGGCCGGATTTTTAAAGATTATTACTTTTGGTGTTAAGTCATTCTCGTCAAAAAATATAACCAATTATTTCCAGGAAAATCAAAATGACTAAAAGTAGGCAAAGGCGTGGGATGGAACGACAATGTCAACTCGAAGTAGAAAAGTAGCGAGAGCATGAATTCAGAGGAAGGGGGGTCACTGAACCGCAGTTTATAAGGCAAGGGAGGTCAGAGTTTGCCCGAATATTTCTCTCTTTTTTTGGGTGTCCACTAAATTCTGTAATTTTTAAAACTCCTAACATTCATTTAGTAAAGCAATTTTAAACAAAACTTTGCCAGATATTCTCTAGTATTAGCCCTAACTTTTAACAAAATTATCAGTGTTTTTCTCTTTGGCATCACAAAATTATGGCTCATTCATTAATCATATCTTTTTTGGCAATTGCCTAAACTCTGAGATTTTATATATTTTAGGTTCGTTATACTTTATGATTTCGAATGATACCAAAAAGATAGGTGTGTTCGAACATGAACAAAAATTGTATAAAACCAGGTATGGCTGATTGCTTTGACTCATAAAGTTGCAATAGAGTCGATTATTTTACACAGATATTTTATTGGGGTGTCTAGGTATACAAGGGGTGTCTCAGGCCAAGGGCTATACGACGGACGATTGAGGGGTCCAAAATTTTCTCCTGCGGCGTTTTTATTTAAAGGCCGATTTTGGGATCTTGAGCTAATTGACGACGACTATTTACATTTTCACACCCCCTTTTTTTGCGGCGCGCTTTACCAAAAAATTTTTAGGGACCAAGGGGGCCGGCGATGTATATACCATTCGTAAGAGAAACTTATGGGTTTTGCCATATTATTATTTTTTTTAATTTTCTTGTATTATTAGCTTATTCAGAGTTTGTGCTTTCGAATGATACCAAAAATATAAGGTTTGTTCGAACATGAACAAAGTTATTGTACATAAACCAGGTAGATTAATTGATTGGACTCATTAAGTGCAATAGAACCAAAAAATTTGTGTAAAATTCAAAAAGTAAGAAATTCTAAAAGTTAAGGCGAAATCAGTACATTTCTTAGAAATAAATATATTTTGAATTTATAAGATCACACTATCCATTTAAGTACCCTTGGAAGCCCCACCCACCTAACCCTAACTCACATATCCGAATGGGTCGAACTTCCGTGTCGCGGTGGCGTACGACTGTTGTCCGTTGTTGCCAACAAATTGGGCGTTACCGAATGATTTCTTAACAAAAATATAATTATTTCTCCTTTTTGAGTAACACTTTTTGACATCGCAAAACTTGTAAATTTTAATGTTAGATTTAATATTAAGTCCTAACCCTAAAATCTAAAAATTTCTAACGCAAAAACGCACTACCGGCGAAGTTTCAGAAGAACGAAATTGCAACGAGGATGGACTCGCAAAGCACCGCTGAGGCGACTGTCCAACGCATTGCTGTTGATTGCTCGGCGAAGAGTCCAATGCCCTGACGTTGAAGTTGCCTAAAGGAAAACAGAAATGAGAGGACAATAGAACCTAATGAATAGAAAATAGCTAATCAAACTAATTTAATTGGATTTTTTAAATTAACACGAAAACAAGACCAATTGCGAACCTTGTGAGTACGGATTGAATGTTTGTTCCTGCTGGTGTTGGTATGCAAAATTGCTAACAATTTCTGAAAAAGTGATTTGAACAATGGCAAGCCGTGCTAAAAAGAAAAAACCTGGGTACAAACGTTTGTCGTCCATCGAACTGTCGTCGATGATATTTGTCTTTTGTATTTCTAACTATCAAAAATTTTTATTTTCTAAATCTGAATGTTTTGAAAGAGCCACGAAGGCATATGCTTTGACATGAATCTTAATATTACGACACTTGCGGACAAAAACATACAAAGTCACTTTTGTTTTTTTGAATGAGTCTTTTGGCCTATTTTCGGATCCTTCGAGTTTCCCCTCGCCCTTTTAGATAAGCGTATTTCATACAAATTGCTAAAATGACAATGAAAATTATTCGGTTTGTAATTATTTATTGTTACATAAAACTAAAAAAAGAAATGGCATGTGACTTCGCCAATAGAATAAAGAGGGAATGAAATGAACAGCCGCGACTGAACACATTTTAATGCCCTTTTCAGAGCAAACAGAGACAAGGGGAAAGATGAGAGCGGAAAGAGAAGGCAGAGAAAAAGAGAACGAAGGAAAAAGAGAAACGGAATATAAAGACAGACAAATAGACAGAAAGAAGAAAAAAAGGGAGGGGAAACAATAAAAGAAAGAGAAAAAGAAAAAAAGAAAAGGAGTGAGAAACACGGCAAAAAATTGGTAAAGAACGAAATAATCTCAAAAAATAACCCAATTAAATGCAGTAATTGTTTACTTTAAAATAACTACATAACTAAAATTAAAATAATTTGGTAAATTAAATATTAAAACATTTTTAAATATTTACACAAAATAAATAAAATAAAATCCAATAAAAATTTATTTTGACAAATGAATTTGTTCAAATACATATTAATTAATTTGTGTTTAATTGGTGCCATTGGGTAATTAGCAGACAGAGGGCAAGGGAAGGCGAGGATTGTTGGATGGATGAGATCAACAATCACTGCCGAACATCACAATCAGAAAAAGCTGAGGGCGGACCTTCGCTAAGAAAGCTTTCGCGGGCACAACCCGTCTTTCGTGTCACTTCACAAACGAATGAATGCTAATGAATGGGTAATTTACGCCTCAGGGCATTCATTCTCTGTGCCAATGGTTTTCGAACTGCGCTGTCTTTGCTAATTTCGAGACTTGGCATTTGCTTTAATCGATAGTCGCTTTTGTGGCATGGTCCCCAGCTTCGGTTTTGGGTACATATTTAGCGGTACGAACTCAAACACGTACATATGACAATATATTAGCATGTGGTAAATCGACAGAAGAAACGGCAGCAGCACAAATGTTGGTTGGCACGGGCGCCGGTTATGTAATAATGGAGGGAGGGAGTCACACGCCAGGGGCATTCTTTAACCTCTACTCCTTTCTCTCTCTCTCTCTCTGTTTCTGTGCTTCTTCTTCATACCCGCTTTCTTTCTTTTCTTTATTCATTCATTTCTCTCTCTCCGCTCTCTCTCTCTCTCTCCGCTCTCTCTCTCTCTCTCTCACTCTCTCTCTCTCTCTCTGCTGTCTCGTTTTCTTTCTCCTCATTCTCTTCCGTGCTTTCTCTCCATCTCAATTTCGAATTGTTTGCTCCCCTCACTCTTCTGTTTCTCTGTCGCTTCTTCCTCTTCTGCGCAACTAGTCGAATAGCCTCCGTCGGCCCCTTCCATTTCCTTCTCAACAGTTATTGACGGCACTGCCATTCTCATGGCATTTCCGTTACCGTAACCATCGATGGCACTACCGTAACCATTCCTTTCGTCCTTTTCAACAAAATTCCCACCGCCCGGATTTTTGCGTTTGGGATGGCTCAAGAAGATGCGTTCGATGTTCAGTGCTGGTAATTCTGCCAGCAAAGTGCAAATCATTCCTAAGGGGGGCGGGGGAGGGCATTAAATGCATTTTTAAATTGGGAAATTCACTCGAAAATGAAAAAAAAAACTGACCAAAACCATAGGAAATTGCCAATTGGACAACACAATGGGCGAGAACAAATAATTTTGAGTTGTAATGAATTGGAAATGGACTGATCATATAAGTGAAAACGACGGGGATCATATGAAACTGTGGGGAAATTAGAAGCAATTAGGGGAAAAAACGGTGAAAAATAAATCACCAAATAAACGGAATAGGAAAGAACGGACAGAGGCAGCAAAGGCGACAAACTGAGCACCTGAAAAGGCAAAACCATCGGAATAAACTCGGCACGGCACAAACCCACCCAATTTATTGGGCCTCCAATGCCCGTGTGACACGCATAAATAAGCCAACCAAGGGCAAGCGCGAAAATTGTGCGGGCGCAGCTGCCGTAAAAGAGGTGGTAGAGAGGCCTAAAGAGAAAGTGTAAGCGAAGCCAAAATGCCAATTCAAAGACGGTTACCAACCAATCCCATCCCTGAAGTGCCGGGTACAGCCCGAACACCGACCAAAAGCCGGCACAGCCCGCAGTTGCCCATCCGACCCAAACAAAACGGGCGGAGTGCGTTCCGTCCGAACGCTTTCGCTGTGGGGACACGGAATGCACCGCCTGAGCAGAAAAATGGAATTAACGAAATCATGGGAATTGGGCATACCAAAACATAGCCAAGCACGAGGCCGACCAAGTAAGGACCAATGCGGTACCATGGCTTGATGTAAATGACCAAATGGTGCTAAACGAACAGAGGGACGGACAATTTGAACATCGAAGGAAAAACCATTGGAAAGGGTCCCCAAATTATTCACTTTGATAAAGTCGGGAGAAAAATTTGACGGCTGTTTCCACAACATTTGAGTGGGAGGGAAATTAAATTGGAGCATTATGACCTGAAAAGTGATCATCGGATAAGAATATTCAAATTGACCAATTTTCTTTTTTATGTTCGAAATTCTCGACCAAATTGGCAAGGGCCGACGCGGCGGAGACGAGGCCCACCAGAGAAAGGCCGTAAAGAGCAGAGTGGCGAAGGGCGAGTAGAAACACGGGGGAGAGCAAGTAGAAGATGAATTCAGTGCCGATATACCTTCAGAGGGGGATAATTTGCACGAATTTGATCATTATTGGACAAATGAATCAATCAAATCTCTAATTAAGCCAAATTAATCGGGGATTAGTTTTACTTACCATGTCCACGGAAGGCACCTGTTGTCTGTCAAACTGTTGATGAACAGCACATTTTCCAGCCAGTGCTTGGGGCATTGAACGGCCGGGTCAGTGGGTGGCCACATCGGATGGTAATGAGTGACCTAAAGGGAGAAAAAAGGGAGAGAAAAAAAGGGGAAGGGGTGGTGAGTAGGGCCAAATTGTGCAACCATTTCCCAATCTCCTCAATGATTTCATTATGAATAATCAGTGCTTCATACGCTGACGCGGGTGGTGACGGCAAAAAGAGTGTAAATATAAGCGGGCCAAAGTCGGACGAGCCGATGCCGGTAGAAGCGCAGCCAATACGGCCACGAGGCCCAACCCACGCGCGACTCGTCCGAATGCGACTGCTGGGCCCGGCGGAACCACGAATAAGCGGTGAGTGTGCCGGACAGCACGAGGAAAACGTCCTAAAGGGGGGAGGAGCCGAAGGGATGGAATTGGAAGAAGTGGCAAATTGATTTCATTAAGGCATTAATTGCTCCTCCAGAGGCACTGATAAACAATAATTAGTCAAAATTTTCGAATTTCAGAAAATTTACGACGGAAAGAGTGAAGTTGGTGATCCATTGGTTCCTGTGGTTTTAAGTATTTAAAAAAAGCGATGATTTTTAGAATTTCACCAAAAATGGTCCACCAAATCATCTTTGAACTCGTCGACATTGGAAAGAAAGGCTTGGATGAAGATGAAGGAATGACCTACGAGGGTCCAAACCATGGACAGAAAACGAAGGCCGAACATGCAAGTGATGGTACTCTGAAACAGAGGGGAGGGGGGAGGGGTTAATCGAATCGAATGAACCCCCGAGGGGGGGGGGGGGGGGGACCTGCAAATCCTTGGGCATCTGAACAAGTTTCTTCATGTTTCGCGCGGCGGAAAAGCACAGAAGCAATTGGACGCGTAGTGATCTGTGAACTCGAATTTAAATTTGGCACTTTTTTGGCTGTTCAGTGAATGGTGGCATTTTGCCAAGGGTCGATTACAAATTGAATGGAATTGGTTCACTGACTTGCTTCGGCCGCCCCGTCGCCAGTGGAACACTGTGGCCATGCTGATCAGTCCGATCAGCACCATGTCAAAGGCGAATTGCAACAATGGCACCGGCTGTTCCCACCATTGAAGTGAGTGGCGTGACTTTGTGCAGTCTCCGAACCGCAAAAGGCCATCATCGGCACGGAGCAGTGCGTTTGTGCCGTTGATGGATTGACCGTTGTTTTGCGTCTCCAAATTCTGCCACCATTTCCTCAGCAACTGAAAGTGCCATTTGAATGTCTTTTAGTGGTTTGGCAAGTGCTTGGCGTTCTGTTTTACCTCCATTTTGTCTGTCTCTCCGCTGCATGTGCTCGGAATGCACATTCCGTAGGCAATTTGCTGTTGCCCATGGCTTTCATTCCCTTCCGTCGTTTCACCATAACCTTAATTATTTAAGCTTTAATTTTCGATGTTTTTAAGTCGGTTGTTTCGTTCGTTTTCCCAGCTACCGTAACCTCCCTCTCCTTACAGTAATGCAGTGGGTATTCCGACGCACTGTACGTCTGTTCCCCGGCCGCTTTGATGCACATAAATGCGTTGTACAGCCATCTGTCCTGGTCTCGGCTGATGAATTGGGAGGCGTCCTAAGGCAACAATACTTGACAATTCATCCCAAAACAGCAAAATCTTGATTAATTTTAATTATTTAATTATTCAATTAATTATTATTGTGCATTTGCTGCTCACCCCCGTGCTGAATGCTTCGGAGAAAAACTGTCGCTGCTGCTCGAGCGTCCTTTTGAATTCATTAACTTTTTTCAATTTCTTTAATTAATTTATTCTGTCCCACCTTTGGTCTTGCAAATACGTTTCCACCTGAAAATGCAATGCTTTTTTATATTTGCATATTTTAAAATTGGCTGACTCTGTCCAAACTTTTGGCGCACTGTTTGTCCACCGATTGGCGCGGAACCGATCGTATGAAAGACCAAACGCGACTCTCCGGGTAATGGGTCAAATTTGTAGCCAAAGTGCGCGGGAGAAAGGCCAAAAATATGAGAAAAATAAAGGCCATTCTTAAAATCAAAATGAAAACAACAAAATTGATTTTTAAATAATAAATTTATATTCGTTTTTACTATACGATTTTTCCCGCAAAAATTAACTTAATTTGGGCATCTTTAAAAAAGTTCTTCTCTAATTGGTTTTTGGTTGCCACTTCGATTATTTTATTGTAATGAAATTGTGCGGTTGGACACAACAAAACGAAAAATGGGAGAAAACGCATAAACTTTTTTTACGCCGACGCAAAGTTTCCTTCTGCCCACCATTTTTGACATTAATTATTTACCGGACTTTAAAATGTTTCTTTTTGATTATTTTGTAAAAATAATTTTCCATTTCCGCCCAACGAATGAATGGAAATTGTGGGGGGGGGGGACTTAAAGCCTTGCAATTGCTGGGCAAAAGAACGCACCTCGCCATGGATGTGCTGCTTGAGCAGCGCAATTCCCCCCCCCCCCCCCGAACGAACGGAGGACAAAAAGAGACAAATCTCTGATCGATCCGCGCGGACGGACGGAGGCTGCTGGAAGGGGTGCATTTGGTTGAGGATAATTTGGGTCAACGCGCGCAGTGAAATCCCCAAATCCCGACACATCCAACAGGGAACAGCGAATGGATGGGCGGTGGGCGGACGAATGTCTGGAGAAAAACCCCAAGGGGGGAACCCCAAGGGGGGGGGGGGAATTATGAATAAATGGGGGGGGGGGGAGAAGCAAATCCCAACGGAGGAAAAAGAAGCATTTGGCATAAGAAAAGAGATGGACGAGCAGAGATATTAAAAATAGTGAGAATTGCCATCATTTGGCAAAGAAGCGAAGCAACTATGTAATTAACTAAAGCAATTAATTAGGCTGGGGGAATCACTCCGTTTGGATAATTATTGAAAATGGAAAATTTATTGGCAAAACCCCTCCTTCATATCCGTCTAAACATTCTTTGAAAGATTGTTTCGAATTTCAATTCGGCATTTCACTGCTCCCTTCTGCTGCGGACCAATCAGGTTCCCCCCCCCAATGAATCCCCGGGGAACTCGCCCATTTCCCCTCCCGGCGATCTGTGCAAAATCCGCCGTTTACCATTACCAAATGCAAATCTCGCTTAAAACAAGCGAAAGTGAGTGGCGAGTAAAAAGCGAGTTCGCTTCAGAAGAAAAAGCCAAAATGCAAAAAGGGAGGGGAAGGGACGAAGTGAAAACGGACGGCGAATATGCACAGCAAATCCAACGACACTTCGGATTTAAGGATAATGCAAATGAATGAGAGGGAGAAAACCGGACGGATCAAACGGAAAACGAAGAAAAATTTATGAACTTGAGAAAGGAAAAGGGGAAAAAGAGAATGGGATGGCAAAAACAGAGAAAATGAATGATTGAAAACAACTGGGGAATCATTTGTCTGATCAGTTTGGAGGTGCTGAAAAAGGCCTTTTGAAAAAAAGGAAAAAAATGCCATAGACCAAAAACAAAATTAATTAAAATGAAATTACTTGTTCTTATTATTATTATGGCCCAACAATGGAAATTTGGACAAAAAAAAACAAAACAAATCGAAGAATTAATTTAAATGACTGGTGAAAAGGAAAACATTCGCATTATTCTTTTAAAGCGTTGAATTTGATCAAATGCGCGGGTCTTTGTCCTCCCTCAGTCCGTTGGTCCGTTCGGCCATTTCCGTGACGGGGAATGTCTCCAGCAAAGGCCATTCGTCCCCGTCAATCAGCGCACGTCGACAGGAAACGGCCAGAGGGGAAGCATTCTGAAATTGGCAAAATGAAAGGCGTTGTGCCGAACAGCGGCGTGGCACAGACCAATGCTTCACGCCAAATTGAGAAAGTGCCGGCCTTGAGGGACAAACTGAAAAAGTGGTGAAAATGCACGGAAATGTGATCAATTTGGAGGAAGTAAGGCAGTGTTCAGAGAATATTTTGCTGTTGACCGATCAAAATGCGGTGATTTTTGGCAAAAGCGCCAAATTTACGGGGGAAATGTACCGCGCGATTCCGTCCTTCTCGAACACACAGCCCAAAGTGTCAATCTCCGCACGCCCTTCGCGCAGTACGCAGTGCCGCTTCACACGAAAAGTGTCGTCCTTGGACCGATCACTCCTTAAAAGCAAAGTGATCAGTGGAACGATCCCTCGGCATTTGTCCACCATTTACAGTTGACCAATCGCTCGACGCCATTCGAAGAAACGCACGCGACGGGGTTAAGTGCGTGCCGCTTTGGCCGAATTTCGCATTGGAAAACGGTGCGCCCGTGGCGGAAACGGTCGCCGTCGTACAAACGGCGGCCCTGCAGCAAACAGCTAAAAAGGAAAATCATTTTGAAAACAAATGGGAAAAGGACGGACGGACCCCAAACAGCTCTTCTCACAAAGTCCCGCGGCTTTCCTTTTGCAGTAAAAGAGAAAATCGCCGTCCTAAAAAAGAAAGGCAAAGTGCGCACCAATTGAATAATGCCAAAATGAGTTTTCCTATTAAAGTATTTTTCGGCAATTTAAAACATTTGAAAATGCCTTCCCCATTTGTCCGTTGGGCATTCTCTGCCAATATTTTTCTCATTGAATTTTGTATCATAATCGTCCTTTTAAAAGAGTTTCAAAATCTAATCACTAATAATTAATTATCGTTCCCTTTCTCATTTCCAACTATTTTTTCGCTCCTCCGTTACACTCATTGCCCCCCTTTTGCCCCCCCCCCTCTCCCCCGCGATGAGTTTGCTCGAGGGTAATTGTTGTTTTTTTCATTTCCTTCTTTCCCCCCCCCCCATTCTTTCGTGTCCAATTCATTTCCTTTTCTAATTCAAAAGAAAATAAACATAAAAAGCAACAGATCACATTAATTGGGTTTTATTTGAATGAAGAAATTGTCATTTAACTTCCTAATTTTTTGATTTAAATTTCCTTTTTTACTCTTTTCGCTTTAATTCCCCATAAAATGTCATTGTTTTGCTTGGCCCACCTGCCATTGGTGGCCAATTCGTCGATGCTCTCCGCCGTTCGTCACACAGCCAACTGCGACCATTTCAGCCGCATCGGCCCCCTTGGATTGGCATTCGAAACTGAACATTTGTTGCTTTGTTGGCAAAGTGTGTGTCTTTCTTTGGCACATTACGTGGTGTGTCCTCGGTCGACGCTTTCGCCGATGCGAAGTCGGCTCCGACTCGGCTCGTCCACACATCCGCCAAGCCGTGCTCTGACGGTCGTTCCCTCCGCCGCGCATTCCCACCACGTCTGACTCTGTTCTTCGGCCAAATTACCCTCGGCTTCCCCCAATTTGCCGCACCTCTTTCTCTGTCCATTTCTCTCCTACCAAAATGGTTTCGTTCGCTTTTCCCTTCGGCACACAGCCAATGATTTTCAATTGCAAATCGGTCGCCCAACGCGAAAGTGAGCATCGCATCAGAAGGCCCTTCGCCACGGTCGTCTCATTAAGTCGAATTTGTTGGCTAATAATAAGCATTTTTGTGTTTGCAAATAGATGGTAAATTTATAATTTAATTTGCCCTCCACGCCCCGTCCCACCCAAATTCGTCCAAACATCCGATTGGCACCATTTTCGCCCCACGGCACTCGTAAACAATGGAACCAGCCTCAATCTGATAGATGAGGGGCGGGGGGATGGTTCGTTCTGTGTTCCTCTGTTTCTGTTCACCTTTTCCCCCTCGTCGTGCCATTTCGACTTTTGCTCCCCGAGGCCCGTCAAACATTTCGGTGGCATTTGCCCAATTTTGCCATCCTCGGCCAATTGTTGCGCATCTTTGGCAGCGAACGAAGGAGGAAAAAGGCAAAACGCAGTCAAAGCAAAAGCATTGAGCAGAAGGAAAAGTGGGGACATTGGGAAAAGCGAAGGAATTTTTAAATTCGAAAGGCAGCGAAAATCAAATGGCCAATTGGCGCCAAAGGAACACTTTAAAAGGGCGGAAACACCGCGGCCAAAGGCCACGCCCCGCCCATTTCAATTTTAATTTGCCCACTCCCATCGATGGAGTGTTTTTTTCAACTGCGGGCAATGTTTGTCATTTATCAAATTTGGGCCGGGCCACCGGCGCCCCCCCCCCCAGGGCCATTGGGCCGATTAAGCAAATGCTATCCTACTAATTATGTAATCAGCCGATCAGTGCTGACGAGAAGAACAGAAAGTAACTCATCATCTTCCGCTGTAATGACTTTGTTCGTTCTTTCGTCCCAAAGGAAATGCTTAACACTTTCTCCTTTTGTCCTATTCATTAATAATGCACACATTTTAAATTGTAATTGTTAAACGGTACTCATTTGTCAGTCCGCGTGAACAAAAACCACCCAATGAAAATGATACGAAACGAAAAGAAAGAAAATGGATGGACCAACCAAAGAGAAGGGAGAACCAGTCGAAGCAAAGAAGAATAGAAAAAGCAAACCCTTTTCAAGACATTCTTCAAAAACAGGTCATAGGTTCCAATTGAATCAAAAAGACAAAGTTCAAATTCCGAAGAAAAAAAAAACAATTTTAAATCACCAGAGACGGCCCCAGAAGGTGTCCATTTTTATTTTTTGAGTTACAAAAATTAGGCACAAGTTAAATGGAAGTGGCAATCACAATTTATGTGTTTATTCCAACTAATGCATAAAATACATATTCTAATCAAAAGTATCATTATGCGTTTGCCGCCTGTTTTGGTGCCGGCTTTGTTCTGAAAAGATTCAATTTTCAATTGTTTTTAATGCCTTTCCTTACTCCATCCCGGTTAACAATTTCTTAATTTCGCCAATTGCCTTCGCCGGGTTAAGGTGCTAAAAACAAATTATTCGACACCAAAAGGACCGTCCGTCACCTTAGGACACGTTTTGGTGCAGTTCAGAATGGTGTGGCATTTGAACACGCTGAAAGGGTCGGTCAGCCGTTCCAACCTTTCGTTGGCTTTGTCGTCGCGCGAGTCGATAATCCATCTGACAAAAAGGAAGAAAACGCTTTAAATTAAAAAATTAGCATTCCAGAAGAGAAATTTTTGAAAAATTTGGCTAATTCTTAGAATTAATAAATTTCGTTGAAATTCTTAAAATTTCTCCCGGAGGCGTCTATCGGCACCGCTGGACCCCCTCCCCTTTTTTCCATATGTTTGGACGCATTTGCCAATTGGACCTGTACGATTGGAGGAGCGCGGCTGGCCCCATATATTTGTCGGAGTTCCACCAATAAGAAGGACACGAAGTGCTGCAGCAGGCGCACAAAATGCACTCGTAGAGACCGTCCTCAAAAGCAAAGCGAACGAACATTACCAATTGAGGAGCCCTTCCTTCTCCCATTGGTTGAAAATGCCCACCAATTTGGTCCGTTCCGCCTGACTTTGGAAGTTTTCGGCTTCGCCTAATTTGGTCGGTTTGTTCTTCTGCAGCCACGGCTGCACCGAAGCGTACTGCTCGTAAAACAGAGTCATATCCGGCACCAAATCCTTGACCACATACCTGAAAATAAAGCCGAACTTTGAAACATTGGAAAGCTGGGATTGATATTTTTATATAAAAGGTAGATCCAGGTCAAATATAATCCAAGTCCAGGTTGTGCACGAAAAACAATTCTCCTGGATAATATCTTATAATTTTATGTTTCAAGTAACATCAAAAAACGATTTTTTTTTTTTTTTAATATACCTATTATTATTATTGTCAATTGATATTTTTATAATTCGCCATTAATTCTTTTATTTTCTAAACCAATCTCTCTTTACCCACTCACATGTGCGGCAGCGGGTAAATTTTGGTGGAATATTTGGTGTCCTTTTCGATGTTGCAAATGCATGCCAAAGTGTTCTCGCCGCCTATGTTCATTGCGCACGAACCGCAAATTCCTTAATTATTCGGTGATTTTATTTAATTATTTCAATAGAATGGTTAAATGGCATTTAAACAAAATATTGAAATTGTTTTTTGGGCACCCATCCAAGGCAATTTTCGATTTTTTTAAGTTTGGTTTTCTGATGACAAAAACAAATGACTTTCAATGAACCGACCTTCTCGACAAGAACGACGAAAAGTCAAAGTTGGGTCCATCTCATTTTTAATTTTGATCAGTGCGTCCAAAACCATCGGCCCGCATTGGTTCAAATCCACGTCGTATTTCTAAAAAAACACAAAATCCAAAGACATAATCCAATCGGCTAAACCTGGAGAAAGGGCTTTTGTTCCGGCTTTTCAGGGTTGTAGCGGTAAATTTCAAAGGTTTTTACACTTGGGCCACGAGCCGGCGGATTTGTGGAAGCGGCGCGCAAAGCAATACAAAAAGGAGGCGGGATTTTCGAAAGAAGCATTACTCTCGCCAACCCGTTTAAACTAAACTTATTTCACTCAAATATGGATGAAAAGATTTTAAAGTTAGGACAAGAATTGTCTTTGCCGCCCTCCGCCACCGCCAATTCATTTTTTTCAACAGATATGTTGGCATTTTGTTTTTTAATATTTAAATAATTAATTAATGCCAAAACAATTCAATTTCTTTTACAGTTAAAGAAATTACCAAATTGATCAGACAATTCAATTGACTAGTCAATTTCATATTTTTTTATCCATAATTAGTAGGGATGCGATTTTTAGGCAAAGGCCTAAAATTTTTGCGCACTTAATACGCACAGATAAGCACGAAAAACGCATTTTCCACTTGGTTTGGGGTGTCTACGATGACTTTTATAATGCCTAACTTTGCCTATTTTGGAGTTTTTGTGCCTAATGTGCCTATTTTAGGGTTTTTGAAAAAATCCTTAACAAAAATGCAATAAAAACGAAAACACACCCCTAAGAAATGATCAAAAAAAATTTCAGAAAATACACCCCCCTAAGAATTGAAAAAAATTTTCAAAAAATTGATCATCAAATTTACTATTTTTTTCACGATAAAAGTTTTTGACTAAAAAATTGACCTTATCGAAAAAACTTTAAAACAATTGAAATATAAAGCAAATTTAATTTTTTTTTTTTTTTTGGATTAAGTCTACGTGATTTGCTACCTAAAAAACTTTAATAAAAAATTTTATTTGCCTATTTTAGTGCCTATTCGAGGGTTTTTGTGCCTATTTAATGCCTATTTTGCGATTTTTTTTTTCTGCCTTTTTAGGTGCCTATTTCGCGATTTTTTGTGCCTAAAAATAGCATCCCTAATAATTAGTTATGATTATATGAAAAGATTTTGTTTTCAATTCTCTAAATAAAATTATATGAAATTTTACAAGAAAAATTAATATGTGGGAATTTTTGTGAATAAATTCATAAAAAATGCTAAATATTCAGATTTTTAAAAATACGAAAAATAGAAATAGCAACTGCAATAAAAATTAAATGCTTTTTTAAGTGAGCTTATTTTAGTATTTTATTATTGAAATGTTTTTGCTGGTCACTTTTAAATTTAGTTTTGGTCAATTAAGGCTTAATGAACGGATTATTCGTCGCGTGGAGAATAAGAACCATTTTGGCTCATTTAAAGCATGGCTAAAAATGGAAAGAGTCAATTTCCGATGAGTGGGCTGGGCAACTTCCCCCCCCCCCTAATTTGGGTCCAATAATGAGACTTTCTAAATTTTTTTTGCCCGAAGATTGAGACGCTTGCTGAGCCAAATTTTCAGATAAAAGTCCTATGTTATGCGAAGAATTCAACATAAAATAACCATTCAGTGTTTAAATAAAATAAGAAGCGACGTTGGAGAATTCCTCTGGTTAATTCGCTTTCCTTTCAATTAGGGACTAATTAATTAATTAATTGCTTTTAATTGTGCCTTTTTTGCACTTTTCCAAATTTCTTGCTGTAATCTTTAAGAGCATTTAATGTCGTCATTTTTCCGTCTTCTCCTTGTGCTGCTAATACCGTTTCTCTGTGCGTTCATTGGCACAGAAAGTTACTCATCGTTTGCCCTCGAAAAAGTCAGCTGATCCGTGGCTTTTCCGTTATTTCAAATTTAATTTAGCGCCCTCTTGGCGATCTGCCCCCTTACCGTTTCGCCTCTTTTTTCCGTCGCTCTCGACGCTTCCAACAGACTTCAGCTGGCGGACACGATGAATTATGGCCCGATCTTCTCCTTTTGGAGCCATTCATTTTGGAGGAGCAGTAAATTACGTGGCGAATGGCGTCACTAATTATTTTTTTATTTGGCAATTAAAAAAAGTTAATTAAAAAGTTTGGCATCATTCGTCTTTATTTGTTCTTATTGACGTATTTCCTTGTTTATCCGGTAAAATTCGATGGTTAATTAATGCAATTTGCTTAATACAAACAATATTATATTTTTGCGATTCCTCTCTCTCTCTCTCTCTCTCACTCTTTTTTCTCTTTCTCTGGAAAATATTGATCATAGTCCCCAAACTCAAAAATGCTTAAAAACGGTCAGAATCGATGTAAAAAGGTTCGAAATGGGTTGGAAAAATAGATTTAGGGGCGCGCTTGCCCTTTTTCAGGCCGAAAAAGTGCCGGAATTGAAGTGCCAAACTCAGCTGGGACTCAAGTGACCGCACTATAAAGAGCACTCAAAAGACATTTGAAATAATTTTTCTAGGGTATTTTGTGGCGCTGATCACGAATATGACCTTTATTTTGCAAAATTCTGAATCCCGAACCCGAATTCGAACAAAAAATTCCAAATTTCAAATAAAAATTTTTGAACAAATTTAGTATCATTCGAATCTCTTAACGCGCCAAGTCTAAAAAAAAATCGTTAAAACTATTTTTAAACCAGTAGTCAGAAAATGGTAAAAGAACGTCAAATATAAAAGATTGAATTTAGCATATTGCGCTAAAAAACCGCCGCACACTCGACTACGGCGGCCAGTAGGTGGGGCGAGACTACGGGCTACGGAAGAAGTCCGCGCGTGATCCGCAGGCGGTTGACTGATTGGCGGGGGCCCTTCGGGCCCCCGCAGTCAACCGCCTGTGGCGCTCGTCAGACGTCTTCCTCCGCCCTCCGTCTCGCCCCACTACTTGCTCCGTCTTCGCATGCTCCCTTTTGCGAAATTTAAATTGGCTTCGATTAAAATTTGTCTGGATCGAATTTTTGTTCGAATTCGGGTTCGGTATTTTGCAAAATAAAAGTCATATTCGTGATCAGCGCCGCAAATTACCCTAGAAAAATTATTTCAAATGTCTTTTGAGTGCTGTTTATAGTGCGGTCACTTGAGTCCCAGCTGAGTTTGGCACTTCAATTCCGGCACTTTTTCGGCCTGAAAAAGGGCAAGCGCGCCCCTAAATCTATTTTTCCAACCCATTTCGAACCTTTTTACATCGATTCTGACCGTTTTTAAGCATTTTTGAGTTTGGGGACTATGATCAATATTTACCCTTTCTCTTTCTCTCTCATCTCTCTTTCTCTCTCTCTCACTCTCTCTCTTTCTCTCTCTCTCTCACTCTTTCTCTTTCTCTCACCGTCCTCCGTTATCGTTTCATAATTCTGATCAATCTTTTCCCCTCCGCGTCCCCGTCCAAATCAATGGCAAATTTAAAATCCGTCCGAAGGACCGCCAGCTGAGCGCCGTCCAAATCCTGAACAAGAATTGGTCACTCATTAATTAATGGCGTTTTATATCGGTCAACAAAGACCCAAATAAATAAATTATACAAAATTTACATTAATTTTCATTTCCGAAGGAATGTTTTTCATTTTCACCTGCAAATCCCTCAGGTCGATTCCGTTGGTTGGCCTTTTCAGCTGAATGATTTCCCTGGAGGGGCATGGCGACGGAGAGGCGGCGAATGGCCGCCTTTTCTGCTGAATTTCCGGTGGCGACGAAGTCGGAAGTGGCGGCGGTTGCCCTTTTTGGGGCCGTCCCCGGCACAAATGGGCACCGTTCACAAACACCTGGCAATGCCAAACAAAGCATTTCATGCTTTTGAGCTCTGCTCACCGTCGCCACCCCTCCCTTTGTCTCCGCTTTTCCCCCCTTTTCCGCGCCGTTTCCCTTTCTCTCCTCCGCCGCCTTTTTCCACAATATTTCCGCGCTTTGTTCCGTTCCGTTTCTCTTTTCCGCATCCTCAAATCGGTCTCTGAATTGTTCAGATTCGATTTGCCAATGCTTCTCTTTTCGTCCATTTGCCTTATCCGTTCAAAATGTTGGCGGTGTGCGCCTCCGACGGACACTCTTTGGCCAAACGGCCGACAAATGGAAGCGGAAGATGGCTCAGCGAGTGGAAAGTTTGCCATTGACGAGCTGGCGGAACGGTGAAGGAGTGGCGGCGCGACGTTTCGTCGCTGCGGAGAGGGCGAACGCCAACGCATTTTTGAATTTGGCAATGTGTTGGCATTTTGTTTCCCATTTAAGCAATGGTGCTGCTGTTGTTTTACTTGGGTTGTCCGATCATTGGCATTTTCGTGAATTTCCACCTCAATTTTCGTCGTCCCCGTTGATGCTGCTTGTGGACATTTTGTGCCGTGCCAATCCGCGGGTGACTGTGCCCTCCGGGCAGTGAGTTCATTTCTTTCATTCACTCCGACTGCAAATTCCGGCACTGCACAATTCGCACGCGCCGAGGAAAAAGTACCGTCGCCATCACCGGAATAGGCAATCTTTGGCGAAATGTCTAAATGCCAACAAAATCGCTAATTTACCGTGTCGTGCCAATGTCTGTGCTGTATCTGTGCCTTCGTCTTCCTTGGCAAAGTGCAATATGATATGCTGACTGCCTCCGTCTGCTGCTGGTGGCGTTGTTGCAGCTTACGAAAAGCGACGATTTTGGCACTCGCCGCCCTTTGCGCGCAAAGGGACGCCACTTCCTCACGACGTTCCAAAATCTGCTGAAAGGTATCAGTTGAAAAAGGAAACCCCGGCACTTTTCTGCCTCCCCCCTCCCCATTTGACCTGTCGCTCGTCGAATTGAAAATCGCTGTTCGCTTTCGGCTGATTTTCCGTTAGAATTTTTCCTCCGCCGTTCGCTTTTTCTTTTCCGCCCACTCGAATCACTGTGGTGCCCTGGGAACAAAATTGAGAAGCATTCGTTTATTTTCCCCTTTTTTGCCTTCTGATTGTTGCATTTCGCTGGTGGCGTGGGACTCGGCACGCGGCCAACGGCCATTTTTTGGGGAGAGAGCGAAGAGAAAGAGACGGAGAGAGGAGAGGGAAGAGAAAAGAGCGGAGGGGGCAGAAGAGAAGCAGCAGGTGGAAGATGGTGATGGAAGTGATCAGAGCAGTGATCAGTGTGATCAGGATGGTGGCCAAAATGCTCCGTCGGGGAATGACTCAGCGGCACAGCGGCGCACCCATTGGCCAACGGCACCGAATCGGACGAATCACCGGACGGCGAGCGGTGCCAACAACCGCCACGGTTTCCCGCACTGATCGGAGTCGGCGAAAAGGCCGACGCGGAGGAGGAGGACGGAGTTGAGGAGGAGGACGGAGTTGAGGAGGAGGACGGAGTTGAGGAGGAGGACGGAGTTGAGGAGGAGGACGGAGTGGTGCGCGGAGAGGGACTCTTTCTGGTGGAAAAGGGGGCAATTTGCGAAGCAAAAACAAAAAGGGGGAAAAGCGAAGAGAGCCCAAAAGGAAGGAAGAAAAGGGAAATGTTTAACAAAATTAAATGAAATTCAAATGGGAAGAGAAAATGAGAGAGAAACGAAAGAGAAAAAAGACAAAGGAAAAGGGAGAAAAAGATTTGGGAAGGAAGATAAAGCAGAGAAAAGCGATTTGGGGAAAGAGATTTGGAAGAAAGAATTCTCTTTTTTAAATATTTATTGGAAATTGTAAAAAAGTGCCAATACTTTTATAAATTTTAAATGACCAAAACATTTATTTGGCTTATTGTTATACATACATAAGCAATTCGTAATTAATGTGCTAATGACCATTTATTGCACTTTCAATTCGCTCTTTTTCGTTAGTGCGTTTGATCAGTCAAATACAATTTAATCGGAAATTATTTTTGAGATTCTGCGCGGAGAGGGCGACTAAATATTGGCTAAGGTTTGTTAGTAGAATCAAATGAATTGTTCATGAAAGTCGAGACTCTCGAAAGGTATGCAATTTTATTGGCACGCTTCACCGGTGCGTTTTGCGCTTGGCATTTGGTTGGCCCCGTTTTGCTCCCTCACCCCTGCGAGTCCAACGACTGAGGCGACGCAGCGCCGTTACGCGTGCCGATTGTGCATTTCTGTTGCTCGTCCAAAATCAGCCCGCTTTTATCTGCTGTTTGCACGTGCCGCAGACGAACACCGCCGGAACGGATTTGTGCCAACATTTTTTGCCGTTGGTCGGCACTCACCGACTGACCGTTGCCAATGTTTTTCGGCGATGGCTGTCACAAATTTTAAAAGTATTTTTCATTAGTCCTTTTTATACAACACCTTTGCCGTCATCGTCTGCTGCTGTCTTTTTGCCTCATTTTTTTGCTGAGTCATCGGCGGTGCCGGCGGCGGTGCCTTTGTCGCCTTTGGCACTCCGTTGGCTTTCGCTTGGGGCAGCGCCGCGGGGGAAGGCGAACGGTTTTGAAGCAGTTCGGTCAGCTGCTCCCCTTCCGCCTGAATGATCGGCTTGGATTTGTCCACGGTTTGAGTGGGCCGAAGACGGAAACCCTTGCGAATGTCCTAAAGCGAAATGAATGGGAAAGGAACTTAGTAAATTTATTTGACAACACTTACTGCCAAAATGGGATGCCCAACAAATGCCATTCGTTCGTCGAATGCTTTCCTTAAAAATAAAACCTAAAAAATGATTTAAAAAATGTAAAAAAGGAATGTCAAAAATATTTTCAAAGAAATGAGAAAAGGAAAATGAAAGGAAGAAACGGATCGAATCGGATCAATTTCCAATTTTCATTCATTCGGCTGAAATTTTACCCGAGAAAAGCGAATAAAAGAGAAAGAATTTTGATGTTGTTATTTTGTGAAGAAAAAGCTCAAAGATTCGTTAAAATTTGCTATTGACGTAAGCGAAGTGATCGGCGACCGAGGGACAAAACAGCTGATCGATCAGAAGGAAAAGAACAGAAAAAATGAAAGGAATTGGGCGGATTCATGAGGGGGGAGGGGGGGAAGAGCATGGCATTGGGAAGTGCCAAGCCAACTCCGAGTGGCAATTGGCTAATGCCATTAGTATCTTTTTTCAATTTGCATCAAAATTATTTTTTGAGCGGCTATGCATTCAAAGTGATTTAACTCAATGGACGGTCAAATCGCCACTTTTGGAATTCCATCGTAATTTTTTTGAACCTAAAAATGGTTTTGCTTTTGCCTTCTGCGCGACCTCCGTGCAGCAGCAGAGACTGGTCCCTTCCCTTCTCCCCCTCCGTTCCCTTTGGGCCTTTGATTTGGCGTGACTTTTGTTTCGTCTCTTTTGGCCTAATCTCCGCGTTAATCTCCCGGCGGAGGGGCGACGGAATCGGCGAAACTCATCAAATGCGAGGGGAGAAGGAATTTTGACTAATTTTCATAGGAATGTAAAAATTCGTCTAACATTTTGCTGCAGGTGATCGCTTGAACTCTAATTGAAATGCCCTTAAGGCATAATTTAAAGGCTTTTCGGCATTTTACGGGTGGAAAATTTGGGTTGATCAAATTAGTAACGGAAGAGGGGGAGGGATAATGGGGGGGGGGGAGAACGACCTGACAAAATCCGGGAGCAAATCTGATCGGACCAGAGCGGACAAACGAATTCGAAGGGATTAGCACGAACAATCACTTGGAAAAGCACCGAAGCGAATTGCGGAAAACGGACTAATGCCCAAGTGATTGGTCACTTTTTGGACTTTTAATTTTGGACCGTTCCGTGGGACAAAAACTCGGAGAATGGCCCATTTCCCAAGCAAAAGTCACTTTTTAAAGCGCATTTGGGCGATTCATCGCCATGAAGGTCATTTGGCGAAGGAAACGCAATGGCGGCGCATTTTCCCACATTTTGCGAGTTTTTTGGCCGAAAAATGAGAAGGGATCGGCGGATGAATCAGCGGCGGAAGGAAAGAAAACAAAATGATCAACGGAGGGAAAAAAAGGGAAAAAAAAAGGGGGAAAAAAGGGGGAAAAGCAATCAAAGGAAAGGGACAAAGGGAAAACTGACCGCAAATAAAAAAAAAAACAAATTGAGAAAGTGTATGAAATGAGAAATAAAAATGATCTGACAACAAAATAAGCCAACTCTTCGTGGCTTTTTGGCCGCATTTTGTGGGGGCGACGGCGGAGAATTTGCATCGGATCGATTGTCGAACCGCGAGAATATTTGTGAGTTTCGGGAGAAGGGGGGGGGGGGGGGAATACATCCCCCGAGGGGTTGGGAAGGGGAGAGGGCTGAGTTTGTGTGAGAATTGAATTGGAGTGGCCCTTCGGACGGGGAAGAGAATGTCCCCGTCGATGGGTGCGCCGGAGGGGTCAATGGGCCGGCCCAATTCCGTCGTCCCCCGGCGTCCGTCCGTCGATCGGTTTGACCACCGCCCCCCCCCCCCCGCCTCTGCTCAGAGTGCGTCTTCTTCCGATTATTCTCTCCGCCCATTCCCAAAATTTGTTTGTGTTGGATGGAAATGGGAGGAATTCGTGAAGAAAAGAATTTATTTTGTGGTCGGTCAGTGGCGCCGACAAAACGGGACGGACGAGCGCAGCATTTGCAAAATTTGCGCGCGCAATTCCTCCGACGACGCGCCAAAAGAGTGACGCGACGCATTGATCAGCGCCTCGGGCAATTCATTGGGCAGACAATGAATGAATGCCCCGGGCGGTCGATCAATTAGCCGCGTGTTTATTGCCCAAGGCATTTTGGGCATATTTTTCATTGGACAGTTAATGAGTGAATGAATGTGTTAACATTTGGAGGGAATAAAAAGGTAATTAGCATCAGATTAAATTTGAAGAGAGATTTTCAGAGAAGGGATAAAGCAGAATTCCGCTCATTTGTCAGTAGAATTGGGGAGAATGTCTTAAGGGGTTTTCCACTTGAAACTCACAAAAAACTCACTCAAATTCCGGTAGCCCCCTCTTTAGCCCCCCCCCCCCCCTCGACCATCGTCTCATCTTGAGGAAACCCAGCCCAAATCGTCGACCCATCCGCCACTCAATTCGCTGATGGCTGTCCAAAAATAAATCCCGGATAGTCGAATGAGATTATCAAAAACAAAATAATACACCTTACACGAACACATCATTTGGGCTTTCGGTGATTATATTGCGATAATCCGAGGAATTCGAAAAAATGCGCCAAAAAAATTTTTGGGTGGAGCATTTGTGGACCCCCCAATAAGCTCGTCTTCTGTCGCTGTTAATGATGATGGTCTACGCATTGGAGGGGAAAAGCATAGCGGGGCAATTAATGGGGAAATCCCACCAAAATAAATTCCCCCGCCCATCCCTTTGCCCCCCCCCCCCCCTCAATCACATTAGCCGACAGAACAGCAAAAGATCACTGCCCACCCAATAATTTTGGGAGAGGGCCATGGAAAATGAAATTGAAAGGATGGGAAGGAAACGAAAGGGAGGTGGGAAAAGCATTTGAGCAGAGAAAAGGCATTTTAGCATAAGAGGGGAGGAAGCAGGAGCAGAATTGAAAGGGAATGTTAATCATAAAACTTAAGAAAAGAAAAGCAAAGAGTGATCAGAGAAAGAGAAAGAGAGAGAGAGAGTAAAAAGAGAGTGAGTGAAAGAGAGGGAGGGATAGAAAGAGAACGAAAAAAGAGAGTGAGTGAACCGAGAGTGATCAGTGGGAGAGAGCAAATGGTAGGGTGAATGATAGGGGCAAGAGAATGAGAGTGAGTGATCAGCGGGAGAGATAGAGAGAGAATGAGAGTGTGTGATCAGCGGGAGAGAGCAAATGGTAGGGTGAATGATAGGGGCAAGAGAATAAGAGTGAGCGATCAGCGTGAGAGAGCAAATGGTAGGGTGAATGATAGGGGCAAGAGAATGAGAGTGAGTGATCAGCGTGAGAGAGCAAATGGTAGGGTGAATGATAGGGGCAAGAGAATGAGAGTGAGTGATCAGCGGGAGAGAGCAAATGGTAGGGTGAATGATAGGGGCAAGAGAATGAGAGTGAGTGATCAGCGTGAGAGAGCAAATGGTAGGGTGAATGATAGGGGCAAGAGAATGAGAGTGAGTGATCAGCGGGAGAGAGCAAATGGTAGGGTGAATGATAGGGGCAAGAGAATGAGTGAGCGATCAGCGGGAGACAGCAAATGGTAGGGTGAATGATAGGGGCAAGAGAATGAGTGAGCGATCAGCGGGAGACAGCAAATGGTAGGGTGAATGATAGGGGCAAGAGAATGAGTGAGCGATCAGCGGGAGACAGCAAATGGTAGGGTGAATGATAGGGGCAAGAGAATGAGTGAGCGATCAGCGGGAGAGATAGAGAGGGAATGAGAGTGTGTGCCCATGGGAATGTGAAATTGAGAGAGTGATTTTTTTTTATTAATATTCAGGAACGGCAATTTTATGAAATAAATACATACACATAAAAGGCACTGATTTTACCGTTCGTCCCAATGGCCGTGTTTTTCTCATGAACATTTTATTATGTACATTGGGTAATAAAAGAAGTAATCAATGGAAGGAGAGAACAATGATGATAATAGAAGAGAATAAAAAGGGAAAAGCCACAGAAAACGCACAAATTTTAGCAAAAGAAAAGAAAGGGCAAATGAATCAGTGGCAAAAGTGAACTGATCACTCTGATCAGCGGAATGACGCTACCTTTTTAAAGATCTCCTGATCACCGATCATGGCTTTCCCGTCATTTAAATCCAATAAGATTCGCCTCTTATCAGTGCCAATGGATGGGCTTGGCAATCGGCGGATAATTGGCACATCGGCGCATGGATTACGACGAATTGGCAAACGAATGCAATTAGTCATCATCACATCATCTACTCCTATTATTAATTTTGTCTTAATTGCGCGTAAAAATCAGCTGAAAAGAGGCAAAAAATAGCGAACGAGGAAACCCAAATTTATGTAATGGATTTGAAAATTTGAAAGTATTGTTGCAAATTCAATTTTTCGGTGCCATTGGCGTGGAATAATTCATAAATTAGAAAACCATCGGCAGAGCTTTCTCAAATAAATATGACATTTATGAAATAATCGCTTCTTTCTTTCCATCTTTTTGTTGTTTATGCGATTTTGCAAAGCCTGCGAAAGTTGCGACTCTGAAAAGGAATAAAAATATAAGTGAGTGACAAATGATTCATTAGTAATTGGAGCAATTAGACAATTATAAGCGGAAGGCACTCATTGGGCTGGACAACCAATCGGAAATCAGAATGCCAATGCCATTGTTTGTTCCTTACTCAAAATGCCAATGTCCCTTTCCCCATTTGCCCACTGGTCGAAATGCCAATGCCTTCCGTCCGTCCCTTTGCCCTGCTCAATTCGGCCATTTTCATTCATTCATTTTCGTCTGCTGCTGCTGGG